>CM046876.1:187872689-188362664 GCA_025667525.1 Glebionis coronaria
CATAATACTCTCGAATTATTAACAGATCTTCCAACTTCTCCTCAACTACCCTATCACTAATTACCTGAGCTAGAAATACATCACATCCCTTTTCCACATACTTCCTTAATTCCAAACAAGACACACTTCCCAAATGGATAGTTCACTCATCACCTTTCACAGTCAACGCTCAGCTTCTCAACATAATCTAAACCAACAACTATCAATTTATGATGAAGATTGGTTCAATCTCAAGCATCAGCACTACGCACCACTAACCAATTTATGGCCATGAACTTCATCCGAAGATCCCAACTCTTTGAGCATCACGTCGATATTAAACACCTACCTTCCTAAATTTAAGAAACACACTCTTAGTATATAACTAATACCAGCAACCTTTCCATCGGTTAACTCCACATCATAGTTAATTGTCAATCTGACTAATTCTCTATTGATAAAACAACTGAATCTTTACATTTCTACAGTTTCTATCTGATCTGACATCAAACAACATACTGACATAAAGAACCTCAAGTAAGAATGTACCATTTACGACGTTCAGACCTTAAGGTTTGTCAGCATCATTCAAACATAAACTGGAGCAGCAACATTCCTACCTTGTCAATTTCCTTTCCTTGGACAATTCCCTTGCTTGTGTCCTTTCTCGCCACGGCTAAATCATATCGCTACTCCAGGGGGTACTAATTCCAATGACTAATCCTCTTGTTCTGCACTTAGCAGCTTTATGACCAGGTTGTCCAAACTCTAGTCGCAATTGTGGAAAATTACCTACATGGTATAGAGTACAGCAAACACACTTGAGATTAATCTTGTTATTTCCAGACACAGTGGTAGCACGAATCCCATCCTTCCTTCTATGGTTTAAATACAGATTTTGGTTCTGTCTTTGGTTATTGTTATTATTATTTACCCCACGATTTTAACCTCGATTCTGGTTGGACTAAGAAGATTCCCACTTTCTCTTATTGTTTTCAACAATACTACCTTTCCTATCTTGCACTTTTACTTCCATTAAATCATGCGCCATCTGAACAGCTTCATCGAAAGATTCAGGTTTTGAAGAAGTAGTCTCATCCTTGATATTACTAGACAATCCTCTAATATATTGCTTCCCTGCCTTACGGTCATTCACAAAAGCATCAGAACATAGCAAACATAGCTCAGAAAACTTTCTAGTAAGCAGTAATAACATCATTCTGTTAATGCAATAATGAGTAAAAACGTTACTTGCATTTTTCGGTCTCGCTTAGTTTTGATTACGACAATATGTAAAAACAAGCGTTTACAAAAACAACGAAAAACGAATTCTTGAGTTCAAGTATTTTTCATTTTACCCATTTTCACTTAAGGTATGAATAAACAAGTACTAACCTTAATCAAGTGATCAAGTGATTTAATCTTTTCTTAAAACTCACTTTTTATTAAGTGTGACAAGTTTTTTATTAAACTTTCTTTTTAAGAAAATGTTTTATTAAATTAAATATTTGAAAATTTGAAAATGGCATATTCTTTTTTGATTTGGAATATTCTTTCAGGATATTTTATAATCAGATAAGACCTCCACCACTAAAGGACAAAAAGGGAGCGGAGTCTACTCTGGCGGTTCCCTAGTGCCTAGGCGGTTCCTTATCGATAAGGTACCGCCGGCTGAGATAAGGAACCGCGGGCAGATATAGCCGTTGGTCCTTTGTCCTATAAATAGTGGACCATTCTCAAATTTTCTCTTCACCCCTTTTGCACATAAATTTCCAGATTCAAACATACTTCTTAAATCACTCAAATCCTTGATCATTTGATTGATTACTACTTGTTTAGAAGTGAATCTATCCCATCCATCCCTTCCTCTCCAAGTGCAAAGTGAAGAACACTATCCGTGTGAAGTGTTGAGTCCACCACCAAAGATCCTTTGAAGATCAAATCTTATACATTTGTTTTTGTGTCATAGTTGTGAAGATCCAAGTAGTTGTGTCTATGTGGAAGTTGTGTATGTACTAAGTATAGTTGTGTAGATTGGTCCTAGCTACGATTAGGGCTTGACTTTTAGCTTAGAGTCGGAAATTGGTTAAGCGACGTGTACGGTTTTCTCCACCATAAGGAGCTTGTTGTGTAGTGAACTCTCGAGTAAGGAGTACTCGAGGAGTGGAGTAGGAACGAGGAGTGAGCTTCGTTGCCGAACTACTATAAATCCTTGGTGTTTGGTTTGATATTTCTTTACCCTTAACTCTTTACATTCTTTATTCTTTGTGCATACACATTAGTTAGTATTAATTTAGTTACACTATCATTGTTCATATTGTGCATAAGAAGATTTCACATATTTCCTCAAGCCTAAGTTTTTGAAAAAGGATTTTTTGAAAACCATCTTTTAACAATTAAATATAAGAAACTATTCAACCCCCCCCCCCCCCCCTTCTAGTTTCTACAATTGGTATCAGAGTGAGGTTGCTCAAGAATTTTTAAAGTATATTGTATTTTAAAACTTGAATCGATCTATGGATTCCAACAAGTACCTAGAAGGGCAATCTATGCAAAGACCACCACTCTTTGAAACCGATAGTTTTATTTATTGGAAAAATAGATTTGAGACTTATGTGAAATCAAAAGATTTGGATCTTTGGCATGTTATTACCAATGGTGATTTTTTACCTTATCAATTTAATGAAGTTTCTAAAACAAAAGAATTGGTCACTTTTGACAAAGCTAATGACGATACTAAAAAGAAACTTTCGAAAAATAATGAGACTAAAATGGTGATTTATAATGCTTTACCTAAGAAAGAGTATGAAAGGATTTTTATGTGTGAAACCGCTAAAGATATTTGGAACACTCTTTTAGTAACCCACCAAGGTAATAGCCAAGTCAAAGAAAGCAAAATCGATCTTCTTGTCCAACAATATGAACAATTTGTCATCTTAGAAGATGAAACTATTGATAGTGCTTTTGCTAGATTTAACACTATTATTACTAGTCTAAAAGCACTTGATGAAGATTTTTCTAGCAAGAACAATGTTAGGAAGTTTCTAAGGCCTTACATCCGAAGTGGAGAGCAAAAGTCACGGCGATTGAAGAATCGAAAGATCTCTCAACTTTATCACTCGATGAACCCATAGGCAACTTGAAGGTTCATGAGATGATAATTTTGAAGGACTCGGAATTGGTGAAAACCAAGAGTTAAAGGAAGTCTCTTGCACTCAAAGCCAAAAAGGCACAAAGCGATCATGATAGTTCCTCGGATAGAGATGACGAGGAATATGCATTGGCGGTGAGAGATTTCAAGAGGTTCTTCAAAAGACGAGGTCAACACGTGCGGCAACCCAACAATGACACGAAACCATTCCCAAAGAATCGGTTTGCCAAGAACGAAAAAGGTGATAGGAATTGCTTTAGATGTTGTGATCCAAATCATTTCATTAGTGAGTGTCCAAAGTCCTCACGCGATAAGAATCACACGGCATTCGTTAGTGGTTCTTGGAGCGATAGCGGTGAAGATGTTGATGACAACCCCAAAGAGGAGAAATGTCTTATGGCTCATACTTCTAAAGAGGTACATTCCGAAACCGAATATTATAGCAATGATAGCTCCACCTTAGATGATATTGAATTAGAAGGCCAATATGACAATTTACATAAACTTAGCCTTAAATTTGTGATACCCTAGAACCGAGGTCACTTACCTTACCCTAAATTACGCTTATTTTTGAAATTTTTAAGAAATTTTAATTCCTATATATTTTATCATTTTGGTTGAAACCGAAATTTGAGGTCATAATTTTGACGATTGACGATTTAAGAAGAACGATGATGACTACGATCCCGATGGATGCCCAAATTTCTATGTTTATTGTCGTTTTATCGATATTATAATTTTTCGAGAATTTTACTTTCGGTTCGTGTTAAGTTGAGTCGGGTGAGTTTTTATTGCTTTCCGGGTACATTTAAATTGTCCTAAAAGTATTTTGGAGTGTTCGGGATGATCCCCGACTCCCGTAAAATTTTCCAAAGTGACTAGTGAGACATTCCCGTAAACTTTTGAGGTCGTTTTCACTTAAGGCCAAAAGAAAGCTATTATTGCACAACAAGGCCCTCCAAAAAGTACAAAATGGGAAAGTAAACACACACAACACATAACTTCACTAAAAAATTTTCTCCATCTCTCTCTTTTCTCTCTTTAGGCCGACGGCCAAAACCACCACACCACCACCACTTATTTTATTTTCTAGCTTGTTTTAATTAAAACTAAGGTTAGACCACTTCTAGTTTCATCATTACAATTGTTTTCATGTACTTTAATCCAACATGCATCCATAAAAAATTTTCAAAGATCAAATGGATTTTTCAAAAATTGTTTTGATGTTAATTAAGTGTATGCGTGTTTAATTCAAGTATAGGGGATGTATAATCACTCAACAAACCAACCAAAATCAATTTGGTTGGGGGGTTTTGATCACCCACACCCCACGGCATTAAGGGGGTGTTTGGTGGATCTTGGTGATTGTTGTTTTGTTCATGGTTTATGTGTTTAATTCATGTTTTTAGGTGTATTTAAATGGGTAAACCCCATTGCATGTTTGATTTGGTGATTGGGTTTGGAGATGGATTTGATATTTAGGGGTTTAAGAACTGATTAGGATGGTTAGACATGATTAGGAGTGATTAAGTTGAGGTTAAGTGTCGATAAATTGGTTTGGAAACGAGTGTTGGATTGATTTTGAGATAGGTAATTTTAGGCAGAATGTTTGGGATGTTTTCATAAAATTTATTTTGTAAACAGGTCATGAGACTAGGATATAGTTCTAGAGCATCTTCTTAGCTTCGATTTGGTATAAGATAGAGCTTACGACTCCTAACGAGTCAAAAGTTATGATGTTTTGAAAATCGTGTACCGGGAGATGAGAACCTACATAATCCGAAATTATGTTTGGTTTTAGGTCATATCCCGGGGACCATAGATATAGTTTGGTAAATGGTTAAAGGTTGATTTTTGGTCTCAAACCTGCATATGTGAGTCTATTATTAGACTTAGGTGTCAAATGGGTCAATGGAATATTTTAAATGGGTCAAATGAGTCCGACTTGGTCAATGTGCAAAATCAGTCCGAAAAACGTAGGTTTAGTAAAGTGTTGAGTAACGGGTCGTAAAAACGGAAACTTTTAATGGGATTAAAAATGTGTTTTCTACAGGTCTTAAGGTATTTTTGAGAATTTTCCCAATTTTTATAAAAAGGTTTAAGTCTATTAAAACATCGCATACTTTTGGTAAGTATCGGCGAAAAACGTGAAAAGGGTAATAACGTTAATAACATGGACGAATAGTATAAAACGAGTAACACTTATTTGTTTGGTTTTGGCGTGAGTTGTAATTATCACAATTGACTAATATGTATGTACTATATACAGTACTTAAGGTTTATAAATGAGATTACTCATTACGCGTTATTGTTTGTTAGGTGTTGATTTTCCCGGGCATCCTCATCATCGTCAGTGATCGTCACTCGAATCGTCGACTACTCTATATATATAAGGTGTGAATTTATAGCCTCTCTTACTATTGTTTTAAATTATTTTACCCGCGAGGGAAATGCATGCTAGTTTTCTAAAATGAACATATGTCATGAATGATTGTTGGACCCGAATGTTGCCTTAGAAATTGTGTTGAGTACCTAGTTGCAAAAGGCCCTAAATTCATGAACTATTAACTATTGTTTAATCCTAGCGTGGATTGAAAATAGCCGCTTATACAATTGGTAGTACTATGGGGTTGACGACCCTATCCGAGACGAGGGCTAGTACGTTGAGTACCCCCTGCGGACGGATAACTTGTGATAAGAGATAAGGTATAATTGCAACTGATGCCTTTAGAAGGGGCAATGGTTTCATCTTAATCACGCCGGTAATTATTACGTGGGTGATTGAGTTAACGGATTAGTGTCATGAGCTTAAACACAATTGTCATAACCTTGAAAATAGATTGTTTGATCGACAAGTCTATGAATGATCGTGAATGATTTTTATAACACATATGTTCAAAATGAGATTATAAAACCTATGAATTACACTAAACATTATTTGTTGACCCAATTTAGCATGTGTTTCAGGTAACCGATGAAGTGTAGCATGGAGCATGCATTGGATGGGAGTTGTTGGCTTGGCGTCTACTTGTTTTTCCACCCATACTTAACTTGAATATTTTAAACTTTATGTCATGTTGTTGAAAATTCTATCTTTTGGGGTTGAGATTCATGGGGACCGAAACGCTAACTCTGTGTTGTATCATTTGGGTTTGGAAAACCGTAGACATGTATGTTTTTAACAATGCGTAATTTAAGTTAGAACTTTTACGTCTCTTTGGAGTCGTTTGATATATCTTGTGTGCGATGATAACTGCCTAGCACCCAAATGTTGTAGTTCCGATGCGCATAGCAATTAAGGGGGTGTTAGAGATTGGTAATCAGAGCCATGAGTTATAGAGAACTAGGTCGTTTTGAAAATTCCTAAACTATAACTTTTGCTGTCGTAAGAAATTGTCCAAGCACACAACTATCCTGCATGGCTCCGGTAAGGTTTATTTTTGTATTCATGGTATTTATGTATACCTTTGAGTTGAAGTAATATATGTGGGTATTTATTACGTAGATATTGAACTACTATATGTAAACGTTGAAATTGTACGTGGAGTACTCGATACCGTAATTCTTGTATTACATATGCATGAGCATCATATTATCGCATTTTGGGCATGTGTACCACCTTTGCATTGCATTTGCATGCATGTATTTATAAATATTGAATAGTAATCTTACATACCCTCCAATATTCTCTGTTGTTGCAGGAATGGATGAGGTACCGCCTAACGGGAATGGAGACGAATATGTCGTAGGACACGAAGGGGGACCGTTTCCTCCGAACCCGCCAAATGATGACAATGGATGGATAGCTCCAGAAGAAGTGATAGAGCCGGAAAATGACAGTGATGAAAGTGACGTGGACAACTTTAGTATTAGTAACGATGGTAGTGAGGATTCCGAGGAAGAGGATCCGGTGAATGATGGAATTCCCGAGAATGCTGTCGGTTAGACCGAACCTGAATTATTTCAATCTCCAAATTCGCCGAAGGGTTATGAAGTGCCTCCGATAGGCCGATATGATCAGCAACCCGTTCGTCCCCCGATGGACAATTGTAAGGACTACCTGAGGACGGTGCCAGGGTTTACTCGAGTAAGTAATGAGAGTGGTGCGGAACCCAGCAATGCATCTAGATCGCAATCTATTCATGAGAATATCGCGAAGGTCTATTTTCTGAGGCCAAGAAACTATTGGGATCCCAAGGATCGTTTGAGGAGAATGGATAGATTGATGTACGAGCGGTGCGTGGTGGAAACTAGGGTAATCAGAAGGTTCGACAAGAATGAGAGGGCACACCAGAGGTTGTTAGCAAGAACTGCAAGGATTGAATTTAATGGAGTGGCAAATAAGGGTGATATAAACAGTTTGAGATCAATGATAGCAAACCTGAGTGCTAGTCTTTAGCAAGTTAGGGAGGATCAGGCGAGGTTGACTAGGATGCAAAGTTGGGAGCATCGAGTTAGAGCATCCTTGCCACCAGATTGGAGATTTGTAGATGACTTGGAAATGGAGGCTAATGATTTTATGGTCCAGCCACCTGCCAGAGGTGTGTGTATCACTGTAGGAAATCAGGTAGCAGTGGAGTGTGGATCTACTTCTGGGACGAAGAAGGCGACTGAGTGTGGGCCGAATGATAAAGGAAAAAGGAAGATGGACGAAGAGCCCGAGGAAGACAGTGACGAAGAGCCCGAGGAGGATGAAGATGAACCGCCATCCAAGAGGTCGTGTGGATCACCACATGACTAGTTGCTTGTATTTTATTTTATCTTTGATCGTTGTAATCGAACTATTTTAGACTTTTATATGATGGTATTGTGACGAAAAACTTGATGACTTAAGTTTTATGGTGTATGGTTGTAGTGGCATTACTTGTCACAATTTTGGTTGATTTATCAATACAATCCATGTTTACCTTTCATAATCTATGATATGTCTTTAGTTTGCTCTTTTGTGATGTGAATTGATGAATATTAGTAACCTTGTAGTGATGTGTCGTTGTACTTATATTATGTCTTGAAAGAGAAATCCATCTTAATCTTGATGTGTATACTTACATTGTTTTTCTATTTTCCCTGTCTTTGCAGATAGGTGTACTTGAGAACTCACCATGCCTCCAAAGCTAACAGCTAACCGTGTGAACACAATGATTCAAGAAGCAATTGCAAATGCACTCGAAGCGAATCGTGCAAACTGAAACCCAGATCAAGGTGGAAATGCAGGAAGACAGCAAGCCCCGAGGGAGTGTACTTATGCTGGTTTTAGGAAATGCGGTCCCACGCAGTTTCGTGGAACTGGCGGAGCCCTAGAACTCCGAAGGTGGTTGGAGAAGATCGAAAGTACTTTTGAGATTAGCGGATGTTCAGAGGCCAATAAAGTCAAGTTTGTAGCTGCCATTTTTCTTGATGACGCCTTGAGTTGGTGGAACAATCAAGTAGCCACTGTTGGATTAGCGGTAGCAAATGCGAGGACTTGGACTACTACTAAGGCTCTTTTGACCAAAAAGTTCTGTCCCGAAGAGGAATTGGGTCAACTGGAAGATGAGTTAAGGCATTTGACTTTGAAGAACAATGATATTACAGCGTATACAAGGAGGTTTAATGAATTGAGCCTTTTGTGTCCCGATGCCTTCGCTGATGATAACAAGAAGATGAAGCAGTACATCAAGGGTTTGTCAAGTAATATCAAGGGTGAGACAACTTCATCTAAGCCTGGGTCATTCGATGAAGCAGTCCAAATGGCTCACGCGCTAATGGATGTCAAACTGCAAGATAAGAAGGACTTCATTGCCGAAGGAAACAAGAGAAAGTGGGAGGCAGCTCAGAGTAATCAATCCCAAGGTCAAAGTCGAGGAGGAAACCGTAACAACCAAGGTCAGAACCGCAACCAGCAGTTCAACCAGAGAAGAAATGATGGGATGAGGGCTGTCACTAACCCTAGAGGAGCTAAGGTGAATCCCCACTGTGGTCGATGTAATTTGTACCATGTAGGGAATTGCCCACCTGCGTGTGGCAAGTCCGGAAAAGCGGGTCATAGAATGTCAGATTGCCGAGCTAAAGGGGTAGCTACTGGGGCAAATGCCATGAAGGTGATGGTTTGCTTCAGATGTGGAGAAAGAGGGCATAAGCAGGGGAATTGCCCGAAGGCTGGAAACAGGCAAGGAGGAAATAATGCTGCTGTTGTGTATCGAGTAGGGACTGCTGATAAACCACAAGGTCATAACGTGGTTACCGGTACGTTTCTGCTAGACGCTTGTTATGCTAGTATATTGTTTGATTCAGGTTCCGACAAGAGCTTCGTAGATGTTAAATTTAGTCGTCATATCGATAGAGAACCGGTATTGTTAACGACTAGTTATAACGTGGAATTAGCCGATGGGAAGATCGTTAGTACAAATTCTATACTGAAGGGGTGTACCTTGAAGTTAGGAAATTACGCTTTTGATATCGACTTAATGCCCATAGAGCTAGGATCGTTCGATGTGATCGTTGGAATGGATTGGCTAATGGCGCATAGTGCCGTGATCGTCTGTGGAGAGAGATTAGTCCAGATCCCGTTGAGGAATAGAGTCTTGACTGTGAAGGGAGATGAATGCACTTCTCGTTTGAAAGTGATATCTTGTTTGAAAATGATAAGATATGTAGAAGATGGATGTGATGTGTTTTTGGCACAAGTTTCTACTGACGGTGACTTAGAGGCGAAGTTAGAAGAGGTACCTTTAATTCGCGAATATCCGAAAGTTTTTCCAGATTAGTTGCCGGGTTTACCACCCACCCGTGAAGTCGAATTTCGAATCGATTTGATGCCGGGAGCTGCACCAGTTGCTCGTGCACCCTATCGATTAGCACCATCAGAATTAAAGGAATTATCGGATCAACTGAAGGAGTTGATGGATAAGGGATTTATTCGACCAAGCTCATCACCATGGGGAGCGCCAGTGTTGTTTGTGAAGAAGAAAGATGGGTCATTTCGGATGTGTATTGACTATAGAGAGCTCAACAAGCTGACGGTTAAGAATCAGTATCCATTGCCGAGGATTGACGATTTGTTTGATCAATTGCAAGGTTCCTGTGTATACTCAAAGATCGACTTGAGGTCAGGGTATCATCAACTGCGTGTGAGAGAGGAGGATATCCCTATAACTGCCTTTCGTACGCGGTATGGACACTTCGAATTTCGAGTGATGCCTTTTGGGCTAACAAACGCGCCTGCAGTATTCATGGACCTTATGAATCGAGTATGCAAGCCGTATCTAGATAAGTTTGTCATAGTATTCATCGATGATATTCTTATTTACTCTAAGAGTAAGGAAGAGCACGAGAAGCACCTGAGAAAGATATTGGATCTGCTGAAGAAAGAGAAGCTGTATGCGAAGTTCTCGAAGTGTGAGTTTTGGTTAGAGTCTGTGCAATTCCTTGGGCACGTAATTGATAGCAAAGGAGTTCGCGTGGATCCTGCCAAAGTCGAAGCAATCAGGGAATGGTCGGCACCGACAACGCCGACTGAAGTTCGACAATTCCTTGGTTTGGCTGGGTATTATCGGAGATTCATTGAAGGATTTTCGTTGATTGCGAAGCCATTGACAAAGCTTACAGAGAAGAATAGGGTGTATGAATGGGGAGATGAGGAAGAATTCGCTTTCCAAACACTTAAGGAAAAGTTATGTTCTGCACCGATATTGTCATTACCAGAAGGAACCGAAGACCTTGTAGTGTATTGTGACGCATCTCGTAAGGGTTATGGAGCTGTGTTGATGCAGCGTGAGAAGGTGATTGCTTACGCGTCGAGACAATTGAGGAAGAATGAAGAAAACTACACGACGCATGATTTGGAATTAGGAGCTGTGGTTTTTACGCTGAAATTTTGGAGACATTACCTGTATGGGACGAAGTGTGTTGTATTCACTGACCACAAGAGTTTGCAGCACATTTTAGACCAAAAGGAGTTGAACATGAGACAGAGGCGATGGGTAGAATTACTGAGTGACTATGACTGTGAGATTCGCTACCATCCTGGCAAGGCGAATGTCATAGCGGATGCACTTAGTAGGAAGGATCAAGAGAAACCTTTGAGAGTCAGAGCTTTAGCGATGACTGAGGGTGTTGATTTAACCGAAACAATACTGAAGGCTCAAGAGAAGGGATTAATGAAAGAGAATGTTGGTGCTGAGAACTTGGGAAGACTGTTGAAACCTCTTTTTGTGGTTAGGTCAGACGGGCTGAGATATTTCGAGAATCGGATTTGGTTACCGTTGTGTCCATCTGAGGAAGGAAAGCCTGGAGTACGAGATTTGGTTATGAACGAGTCTCATAAGTCGAAGTACTCGATACATCCTAGAGCGGATAAGATGTATCATGACCTGAAGAAAGTCTATTGGTGGCGGATATTGCTCGTTACGTTAGTAAGTGTTTGACTTGTGCGAAGGTTAAAGCCGAACATAAGAAGCCGTCTAGGCTGTTGGTACAACCAGAGATCCCAGAATGGAAATGGGAGAGGATCACTATGGTTTCATGACGAGTTTACCTAAAACTCCTAGTGGATGCGATATGATTTGGGTAATAGTGGATAGATTGACGAAATCTGCTCACTTCTTACCTATGAAGAAGACGGACAGCATGGAGAAGCTGGCCAGTGTGTACGTGAAGGAGATTGTTTACAGACATGGAGTACCTTTATCGATCATTTCAGATCGTGATAGTAGGTTTACTTCAGAATTTTGGAAATCACTTCAACGTGCGATGGGCACTGAATTGAGTTTGAGCACGGCTTATCACCCGGAGACTGATGGCCAAAGTGAACGAACTATTCAGACGATGGAGGACATGCTCCGAGCATGCGTGATTGATTTTGGAGGAAGTTGGGAACGCCACTTTCCTTTAGTGGAGTTTTCGTATAATAATAGTTACCATGCGAGCATCAAGGCTGCACCATTCGAAGCGTTGTATGGAAGGAAGTGTAGATCACCTGTGTGTTGGAGTGAAGTAGGAGAAAGTCAGTTGACTGGACCCGAAATGGTTTTGGAGACGACGGAGAAGATTGTGCAAATTAAGAACCGGTTACTTGCTGCAAGAAGCCGACAGAAGAGTTATGCCGATAATAGAAGAAAACCGTTGGAATTTGAGGTCGGAGATATGGTTATGCTTAAGGTTTCGCCGTGGAAGGGTGTGATTCGTTTTGGGAAGAAAGGAAAGTTGAGTCCGAGGTATATTGGACCATTTAAGATTGTTAAACGAATTGGACCGGTAGCGTATAAGTTAGAATTGCCGAACGAGCTTAGTGCTATTCACGACACGTTTCACGTATCAAATTTGAAGAAGAGTTTGGCGGATAAGGAATTGGTGATTCCTTTGGACGAGATTCAACTGGACGACAAAATGCATTTCGTGGAAGAACCCGTGGAAATTATGGACCGAGAGGTCAAGAGGCTGAAGCATAGTAGAATTCCCATTGTGAAGGTTCGATGGAATTCTAGGCGTGGACCGGAATACACTTGGGAACGTGAGGACTTTTTCAAGGAAAGATATCCTCATCTGTTCCAGCGGCACGAAATGTGAGTATAAGAAGAGGCGAGCGCAGGGACGTCGCTCTCTTTAAGGAGGGGTGGATGTGATACCCTAGAACCGAGGTCACTTACCTTACCCTAAATTACGCTTATTTTTGAAATTTTTAAGAAATTTTAATTGCTATATATTTTATCATTTTGGTTGAAACCGATATTTGAGGTCATAATTTTGACGATTGACGATTTAAGAAGAACGATGACGACTACGATCCCGATGGATGCCCAAACTTCTATGTTTATTGTCGTTTTATCGATATTATAATTTTTCAAGAATTTTACTTTCGGTTCGTGTTAAGTTGAGTCGGGTGAGTTTTTATTGCTTTCCGGGTACATTTAAATTGTCCTAAAAGTATTTTGGAGTGTTCGGGATGATCCCCGACTCCCGTAAAATTTTCCAAAGTGACTAGTGAGTCATTCCCGTAAACTTTTGAGGTCGTTTTAACTTAAGGCCAAAAGAAAGCTGTTATTGCACAACAAAGCCCTCCAAAAATTACAAAATGGGAAAGTAAACACACACAACACATAACTTCACTAAAAAAATTTCTCCATCTCTCTCTTTTCTCTCTTTAGGCCGACGGCCAAAACCACCACACCACCACCACTTTTTTTTTCTAGCTTGTTTTAATTAAAACTAAGGTTAGACCACTTCTAGTTTCATCATTACAATTGTTTTCATGTACTTTAATCCAACATGCATCCATAAAAAATTTTCAAAGATCAAATAGATTTTTCAAAAATTGTTTTGATGTTAATTAAGTGTATGCATGTTTAATTCAAGTATAGGGGATGTATAATCACTCAACAAACCAACCAAAATCAATTTGGTTGGGGGATTTTGATCACCCACACCCCACGGCATTAAGGGGGTGTTTGGTGGATCTTGGTGATTGTTGTTTTGTTCATGGTTTATGTGTTTAATTCATGTTTTTAGGTGTATTTAAATGGGTAAACCCCATTGCATGTTTGATTTGGTGATTGGGTTTTGAGACGGATTTGATATTTAGGGGACTAAGGACTGATTAGGATGGTTAGACATGATTAGGAGTGATTAAGTTGAGGTTAAGTGTCGATAAATTGGTTTGGAAATGAGTGTTGGATTGATTTTGAGATAGGTAATTTTAGGCAGAATGTTTGGGATGTTTTCATAAAATTTATTTTGTAAACAGGTCATGAGACTAGTATATAGTTGTAGAGCGTCTTCTTAGCTTCGATTTGGTATAAGATAGAGCTTACGACTCCTAACGAGTCAAAAGTTATGATGTTTTGAAAATCGTGTACCGGGAGATGAGAACCTACATAATCCGAAATTATGTTTGGTTTTAGGTCAAATCCCGGGGACCATAGATATAGTTTGGTAAATGGTTAAAGGTTGATTTTTGGTCTCAAACCTGCATATGTGAGTCTATTATTAGACTTAGGTGTCAAATGGGTCAATGGAATATTTTAAATGGGTCAAATGAGTCCGACTTGGTCAATGTGCAAAATCAGTCCGAAAAACGTAGGTTTAGTAAAGTGTTGAGTAACGGGTCGTAAAAACGGAAACATTTAATGGGATTAAAAATGTGTTTTCTATAGGTCTTAAGGTATTTTTGAGAATTTTCCCAATTTTTATTAAAAGGTTTAAGTCTAGTAAAACATCGCATACTTTTGGTAAGTATCGGCGAAAAACGTGAAAAGGGTAATAACGTTAATAACATGGACGAATAGTATAAAACGAGTAACACTTATTTGTTTAGTTTTGGCGTGAGTTGTAATTATCACAATTGACTAATATGTATGTACTATATACAGTACTTAAGGTTTATAAATGAGATTACTCATTACGCGTTATTGTTTGTTAGGTGTTGATTTTCCCGGGCATCCTCATCATCGTCAGTGATCGTCACTCGAATCGTCGACTACTCTATATATATAAGGTGTGAATTTATAGCCTCGCTTACTATTGTTTTAAATTGTTTTACCCGCGAGGGAAATGCATGCTAGTTTTCTAAAATGAACATATGTCATGAATGATTGTTGGACCCGAATGTTGCCTTAGAAATTGTGTTGAGTACCTAGTTGCAAAAGGCCCTAAATTCATGAACTATTAACTATTGTTTAATCCTAGCGTGGATTGAAAATAGCCGCTTATACAATTGGTAGTACTATGGGGTTGACGACCCTATCCGAGACGAGGGCTAGTACGTTGAGTACCCCCTGCGAATGGATAACTTGTGATAAGAGATAAGGTATAAATGCAACTGATGCCTTTAGAAGGGGCAATGGTTTCATCTTAATCACGCCGGTAATTATTACGCGGGTGATTGAGTTAACGGATTAGTGTCATGAGCTTAAACACAATTGTCATAACCTTGAAAACAGATTGTTTGATCGACAAGTCTATGAATGATCATGAATGATTTTTATAACACATATGTCCAAAATGAGATTATAAAACCTATGAACTCCACTAAACATTATTTGTTGACCCAATTTAGCATGTGTTTCAGGTAACCGATGAAGTGTAGCATGGAGCATGCATTGGATGGGAGTTGTGTGTGGCTTGGCGTCTACTTGTTTTTCCACCCATACTTAACTTGAATATTTTAAACTTTATGTCATGTTGTTGAAAATTGTATCTTTTGGGGTTGAGATTCATGGGGACCGAAACGCTAACTCTGTGTTGTATCATTTGGGTTTGGAAAACCGTAGACATGTATGTTTTTAACAATGCGTAATTTAAGTTAGAACTTTTACGTCTCTTTGGAGTCGTTTGATATATCTTGTGTGCGATGATAACTGCCTAGCACCCAAATGTTGTAGTTCCGTTGCGCATAGCATTTAAGGGGGTGTTAGAAAATTCATAGAAAATAGCAAAACCTTAAAATCAACCAAAACTAAGCTTGAAAATGAGATCAATGAACTTAGAGAGAAATTAGCCAAGCTTGAGAAAAATAAAGAAGTTGATTTAGGTTGCTTAAGTTGTGAGAAACTTAGATTAGAGAATGAAAATCTCAAGAGCACCTCCATTAAATTGGAAATGTTCATGAAAGGTACTAGTGCTCTTGATGATATATTAAACAAACAAATTCATTCTAAGGAAAGACTTGGTGTAGGTTTTAACTCAAATGAAGCATCAACCAGTGAACCTAAACAAGTCTGATTTTCAGAAAAATTGTCTGTTGTACGCGGTCCCAGATTGTATGGGGCGGTTCCTTATCACTATGGAACCGCCGCCCTAGATAAGGAACCGCAGACAGAAAGAGTTTTTGCTGAAAATCCTGAACATTCTGAAAAGTCAAATTTAGGTGAACAACCAAAGCATCTTATTGTTAACAAGGTCAAATTACCCATACTTGACGACAATGCCGTTGATAAGTTCTACAAGCCCTTGAGTAAACCTCTAATGGGAAATAGAAGTTTATCAAGACCATCCTCTACTCCACCAAGAGTACGGAATGAGTCTAGGCCTAGAAGTAGAATGACAACACCTAGAAGAGATGGTCAAAATTCACGACCTAGAAGTAAAACTCCAACACCTAGAAGGAATGACCACAGCTCTAAACCAAGATCAAATACACCTAGGAGAAATAATGAACAACAAAATGGTTATATGAATTATTATCCTCCTCCTTTTTGTTCCCCATGGGGAACCCCTCCTCCATTCATGCATCCTAACCAAATGCAAGGTATGTTTGAAACTAACAATTTTGGACCCATGAGATATTGGGGACCAAATGTTTGATCGTGTGTGTTGTTACCTAGATATGCTTGGGAATTGATTTGGAACCCGACGAGTGGATTAAGGATAGTGGTTGTTCTAAACACATGACGGGTAATCGAAGTTTGTTCTCGCGCTACAAAGCATATGATGGAGGTAACGTCACATTCGCTAGTAGTCTACGTGGTAATATCATTGGCAAAGGTACGGTTTCTCTTGACTCCATGACCATTGAAAATGTTGAGCACGTAGATAATTTAGGGTTTAACCTTTTAAGTATAGGTCAAATTTGTGACAGTAAGTGTAAGGTCATCTTTTCGGAACATGACAGTGAAATCGTAAAAGATGGAAAGGTCATTGGAAAAGGTGTTAGAAAGCATGGGCTTTATGTCATGAAGGTCAATAAGAAGTCAAAAGACAACATATGTCTTGCGACTATAGATGATAGTTCTACTCTTTGGCATAGGAGATTAGGTCACGCTAATATGCGTTTAATTCAATCTTTAGTCTCTAAGGAGTTGGTAAGACACCTCCCCAAGATGAAGTTTGATAGTCACTTTTGTGATGCTTGCAAAGTTGGAAAGCAAGTTCACTCAAGTCACAAAGCCAAGAATTTGGTTTCAACCTCTCGGTGCTTAGAACTCCTACATATGGATCTCTTTGGACCTTCCGTCATACGGAGTTATGGAGATAACCTTTATACCCTAGTTATAGTTGACGACTATTCTAGATTCACTTGGACTAGATTTTTGGCATCTAAGAATGAAGCTTTCGATCATTTCGAAATCTTTAGTCGAAGAATTCAAAATCAACTAGGATGTCCAGTTGTCTCTATTAGGACGAATCATGGTAGGGAATTTGATAATGAAGTGCAATTTGGTGCCTTTTGTGAAGCTCATGGTATTACCCATAACTTCTCGGCTCCTTGCACTCCACAATCAAATGGGGTAGTTGAAAGGAAGAATAGGACCATCCAAGAGATGAGTAGGACGATGTTAAACGAGCAATCTTTGCCTCAAAAGTTTTGGTGCAATGCCGTGGACACATCGACTTATATTCTCAACCGAATTCTTATTCGACCTTTCCTAGGAAAGACCCCCTATGAGATTCTTAAAGGTAAGAAACCCTCATTTGAATACTTTAGGGTGTTTGGAAGCAAGTGCTTTATCCTCAACACCAAAGACTACCTTACCAAGTTCGACCCAAAGTCTTACGAAGGTATCTTTTTAGGTTATTCCCAAACTAGCAAAGCCTACATAGTCCTCAATAGAACCTCGGGCGTAATTGAAGAATCACTTAACGTGACTTTTGATGAAACCCCTCCTTTATCCAAGACACCACCATTGGTTGATGATGACTTGGATGAAATAGAAGTAGTTAAAGCTAAAGTGGTTAGAAAAATAGGAGTTGAAGACCTTAGTGTTGAAAAGGAAGTAAACATTAAGGAGCCTAAGGATCATACTCTCAATAATATCATTGGTGACTTAAATCAAAGGACCCTAAGATCTCAAGTCCAAAACCAAAGCAACTTCTTTTGTTTCGTCTCCTTGATTGAACCAAAGAATGTTAAAGAAGCTTTGACGGATGAGAGTTGGGTCATTGCGATGCAAAAAGAATTGAATCAATTCGTTGCTAATGATGTTTGGGAACTTGTTCCTCCACTTAGAAGTTCTACCATTATAGGAACCAAATGGGTCTATAGGAATAAGTTAGATGAGAATGGTGTTATGTCTCGTAACAAGGCTAGACTTGTAGCTCAAGGCTATAATCAACAAGAAGGGATTGATTATGACGAGACATATGCACCGGTAGCAAGACTAGAATCCATTGGAATCCTTTTAGCCTACGCTTGTGCCTTAGACTTTAAGCTTCAACAAATGGATGTAAAGAGTGCGTTTCTTAACGGTTTGATCAATGAGGAGGTATATGTGGCTCAACCTCCCGGCTTCATTGATTTTGAGAAACCGGATCATGTTTACAAGCTTAAGAAGGCACTTTATGGTCTTAAACAAGCACCCAAAGCTTGGTATGATAGACTTAAAGCGTTTCTTGTTAAACATGAGTATACCATGGGAATGGTAGACAACACGCTCTTTACAAAGAAGAAAGGTTCTCACCTCATAATCGTGCAAATATATGTTGATGACATTATATTTGGCTCAGCTTGTCAAGAATTGTGTGATGACTTTGCCAAAATCATGCATGATGAGTTTGAAATGAGTATTATGGGAGAACTTAACTTCTTTTTAGGACTCCAAAGTAAAAAAATGGACGATGGTATTTTCTTTAGTCAATCTAAGTATGCTAAAGAAATGCTAAAGAAATTTGGATTAGAAGAATCTAGACCAATGAATACCCCAATAGCCTCGGATACTAAACTCACCGTAGATATGATTGTGAGTCGGTAGACAACACCAAATATAGAGGTATGATTGGTAGTTTGTTGTACCTAACGGCAAGTCGATCGGATATCATGTTTGGTGTTTGCCTTTGTGCTCGCTTCCAAGAGGCTCCCAAAACCTCTCACCTTGAAGCGGTTAAGCGTATCTTCCGATACATTAAGGGCATTATACATTTAGGATTATGGTATCCTAAAGGAACCGGCGTAGAAACAATTGTCTATGCGGTATCGGATCATGCGGGAGACTATGTGGACCGGAAAAGCACTAGTGGAGTTTGTACCTTCATGGGTTGTTGTTTAACTTCTTGGTTCTCCAAGAAACAAACCGCTCTTGCGATATCCACCACGGAAGCCGAGTATGTGACTACCGGAAAAGCATGCCAACAAGCTCTATGGATGAAGCAAGCACTTGTTGATTACGGGATTTCTCTTGATGATGTTCCCATCATGTGCGACAATAAAGGTGCTATAGACCTTAGCAAGAATCCCGTGCAACATTCGCGAACTAAGCACATAGAAATTTGTCACCATTTCCTTAGGGATAATGTTCAAAAGGGGAACATTTCGATTGAGAAGGTACCCTCTGAGGATAACTTAGTCGACATCTTCACTAAGCCACTTAAGAGGGAACCCTTTAATTACTTGCGTCTAGGTCTAGGATTAATGGAACATATTCCTTAATTGCTTTCCTTTTATTGAGTCTCTTAATTTCTTTTGAGTCTTTTATCACTTTGAGTCATTGAGTCTCCTAAACTCTTCTTGAAAATCTTATCTTCTCCTTTTCAAAATTCTCAAAGTCTCTTTCGAAAATGGTCGAGAAATATTTTGACATTGTTAATTCAATCTAAAAACGTTTTTCATAGATTCTTGCTATTAATCTCGAGCTTACATAATTCATATGTATGATTCTCTCAAACATAGCAAGAACAAGATAGAATCATGGAGGATCATTGTGTCGTGACTTAAGGTCTTGTCTTACACACCTCCTACATAGATTTTTATTTTAAAATCCATGTATTTTGGTCAAATCTCTATTCGGTGAGTTCGTATGTGTTTTCTTTGTCCATCTTTGCTTTTAAGCATATCCCTATGATTGGTTAGACTAGAAAAATAAGATTTGCTGAATTGAAAAATATTCCTTCACCACCAAAACACAGCCTATGTAGGCGGTTCCATATATGAACCGTGGTCCCTTAGAGATAAGGAACCGTCGGGAGTGATAAGGAACCGCGTACAGTGCTTCCTTTTTCGGGTATTTCTGAAACTCCAAATTTGTTCCAACACTTTTGGGAATCTTTGTTTCAACCCTTTGACCACCCTAAAAATACCTTGAGCCTTCCCTATTTAACCATAAGCATTTTGCCATACTTCACATCCCAAAATGTCTTATTCTCCTAATGAAAGCCTCGATTCTCCTCCATTTTCTCCAATTGCTTTCAATCCCAACTTACCCAAGAACACTTTCAATCCAAATTCACCCAAGAACACTCTTAATCACATTTCCCCTACCAAGAATGTTGATTGTGGAACATCTTTTCTTCCACCACCACCCTTTAGTGTTCTTCCTCCTTCTCATGATAATGTCATGCACCATGGGACATATTGTCATTGTTGTCAATATCAACATTTTGCTATGGCACACATCTATGAGGAATTGAGCTACATCAAGAGTCTCTTAATCAAGCCTCTTCTTCACTTTGATTATGAGATCTCCACCAAGCCACCACCACCACCTTCTGCCACTACCTTGTCTTTCATATAAGCATTGGTTGCTTATCCACAAGACACCTAATTCAAGCAAATCTTAGAATTCTAGATTAACTAGGATTAGATTTATGCCTTTGGCTTGTTTCCTTTTTTCATACATCTTTGTATGATTTTTTTTAACATGACTTCACTTGGATCTTAGTCTTTGTGTTTTCTTCTCTTTTTATTTTATTTTTGTTGTGACCTATAGCTATCTCTTGTTGGTTGTCTCTTTTGTTCAACTAATCCTTTTATGTAGCTTGTCACCATATCTCGATTCCTCGGTGCCCCAAGCAAGGGGGAGTAAGCACCAAGGGGGAGTCTTTACAAAGTCCGTCTCTTCAACATCGAATTGTGCAACCTTTTTGCTTTGACAAAGGGGGAGAAATGAATAAAATCGTCTTCGAAAATCTTGTTTTTGTGTGATTGAGTTTATGTATTGTCGGAATCAAAAGGGGAGATTGTTAATGCAATAATGACTAAAAACGTTACTTGCATTTTTCGGTCTCGCTTAGTTTTGATTACGACAATATGTAAAAACAAGTATTTACGAAAACAACGAAAAACGAATTCTTGAGTTCAAGTATTTTTCATTTTACCCATTTTTACTTAAGGTATGAATAAACAAGTACTAACCTTAATCAAGTGATCAAGTGATTTAATCTTTTCTTAAAACTCACTTTTTATTAAGTGTGACAAGTTTTTTTATTAAACTTTCTTTTTAAGAAAATGTTTTATTAAATTAAATATTTGACAATCTGAAAATGGCATATTCTTTTTTGATTTGGAATATTCTTTCAGGATATTTTATAATCAGATAAGACCTCCACCACTAAAGGACAAAAAGAGAGCGGAGTCTACTCCGGCGGTTCCCTAGTGCCTAGGCGGTTCCTTGTCGATAAGGTACCGCCGGCTGAGATAAGGAACCGCGGGCAGATATAGCCGTTGGCCCTTTGTCCTACAAATAGTGGACCATTCTCAGATTTTATCTTTACCTCTTTTGCACATGAATTTCCAGATTCAAACATACTTCTTAAATCACTCAAATCCTTGATCATTTGATTGATTACTACTTGTTTAGAAGTGAATCTATCCCATCCATCCCTTCCTCTCCAAGTGCAAAGAGAAGAACACTATCCTTGTGAAGTGTTGAGTCCACCACCAAAGATCCTTTGAAGATCAAATCTTATACATTTGTTATTGTGTCATAGTTGTGAAGATCCAAGTAGTTGTGTCTATTTGGAAGTTGTGTATGTACTAAGTATAGTTATGTAGATTGGTCCTAGCTACGATTAGGGCTCGACTTTTAGCTTAGAGTCGGAAATTAGTTAAGCGACGTGTACGGTTTTCTCCACCATAAGGAGCTTGTTGTGTAGTGAACTCTCGAGTAAGGAGTACTCGAGGAGTGGAGTAGGAACGAGGAGTGAGCTTTGTTGCCGAACCACTATAAATCCTTGGTGTTTGGTTTGATCTTTCTTTACCCTTAACTCTTTACATTCCTTATTCTTTGTGCATATACATTAGTTAGTATTAGTTTAGTTACACTACCATTGTTCATATTGTGCATAAGAAGATTTCACATATTTCCTCAAGCCTAAGTTTTTGAAAAAGGATTTTTTGAAACCATCTTTTAACAAGTAAATATAAGAAACTATTCAACCCCCCCTTCTAGTTTCTACATGTTCCTTAGCACTAATTATCTCAATTCGGTTTCCAACTGTCCTAGTTCCTACTTAGGACAAAACCTAGCAGTCAATAGTCCTTTCATCACAGTCCATGTCTTACCATTAGCCACAACCAATCCTAAAGTAGTCACTTGGTTGTTCCACCATCTTAGTGTACCATCCTGAAATATAGCAGCAACAAACTTCACTGTATTAGTTTCTGAACACCCAATACTCTCAGAAGTACTCTATTTCTTATCAATCCACCTATGCAATTCTAATGCACCACTAATACCACAAAACTGCGTAGAACCACACTTCTGAAAACTAACATAAGTACATTCTCTCGAACTTGCAGAATAGCAACAACACTATCATCTGGATCAGCAACATCATCATTATGCTCAGCAACATCATCATTATTCTTAGCAGCATCATCATTATTCTCATCAGCATCATCATTATTCTCAGCAGCATCATCATTATTCTCAGCAGCATCAACTACAGCACTATTATCTCCAGCACAACTAACTCCAGCATCTTGATTCCTTGCAGCACGATCAGCTTCAGGTGCTCTAGCAATAACTTGTTCGATCATAGTGTTCACAGTAGCAGTCGTTAGTTTTGACGACATAGTTCAAGACACTTAGTCACATGGTTATCCACTAATGACAGAATTATGATTCCACTACTCCTTCTTCCATCATCACAGAAGAAAGAAACACGATAAGTATACATATCAAGATAAAAGAAGGATTTCTTTATCAGGACATCTCATGGATACTACATGCACGAACAACATAACTACAATGGTTCATCAACCAAAACTCAAAAGAGTTAATAAAGGTACATCATATATCATGAGGGTAATTTTGATTGCGTTGAGGATTCAACAAGGCAGTGGAAATGTCTGTCACTACAATCATCTACCGAACAAACTTAAAAGATAATAAGTTTCATCACAATGCTATGACACAAGGTTTAAATAAGTTCGATCACAAAAAGAAAATAAGATACAAAGAAATCCATCACGCGATTAGTTCCTTAGACACCAACTCCTCATCCTCAATATCATTGTCGTCAGCTTCATCACTCTCGTCTATTTCCCTTTTCGCACTTCATAGTAAAATCCATAACATGATGGAAGCTCACTCTCAAAATCCAAATACTCACTCCTACACGGCAGATTAATCACCAGGCAAATCTCAGTACGACTCTCAACATTCCTAAACTTCCAAGCTTGACTCAGAATTGATCTCACATGAGGCTCCCACTCACTCATCCTTTCAAAACTTACCTACTTCTCTTTAAACCTTTCAATTCAAGCACACAAATTCATCAAAATCGACCTAAGACTAGCAATCTCATCCATCTTCCAAGTCATAACAAACTCAAATCTCCACATACCAGCTACAACCTTTGAAACAACTTTTCTTTCACATCAACCACACCCGTTTTCAACCACACATCTATCATACATCAACTAATCAAACATCCTCATACCCGATACAAGTCTCAAGAAATCAGTTGTAAAATCGTTCATCATCCGGTCTACTGTTCTAGACCCTCGGCATTATATAAGGTCATTATTTAAAATTATATACATATGCATTACATAAAGAAAATTACGATAACAAGTACTCAACGTACTTTCAACAACATCAATACATCATCAATACATCATCATAGTATTTATATAATAAATACTCTAAAAATCATTTCAATTTTAAGGGATACATCTAAATATAAAACAATACAAAACAAATAATCTTACCGGAGCCTTGCGGAGAAGTTGCGTGCTTTTGTAAAATATTTTCGACACCAAAGTTATAGTTTAGGACATTTTTCAAAAATCGACCTAATTCGCTATAACTAAAAAGCTCCGATTACCAATCTCTAACACCCCCAAATTACATTGCGCAGCGGAAATACACATTTGGGTGCTAAACTCAAACATCATTACACAAAACACTTTAAACGATCTCAAAATCGTACATTTGAAATATAAAAGGATATAATTTAAACATTGTCTAAAACTTTCGATCCCAAGTAAAACAATTTTAGAAATATCAGAGTCACATTTAGGTCCCCCAAAGATTCCATCCAATTAACAAACAATTTACCAAAGTACATGACCGTACATTATTATTTTTATGACAAAAGGGAAAGAAATCTGTTTTAGACCAATCACCACAAAAGCAGTCCGCAATCCTTCTCCAGCAAGCTCCGCAATTCATCAACTTCAATCACCTGAAATACATGCTTAAAATCATCAACACAAAGGTTGAGCGAGTCTATAGGTTTTCCAAATCATCATTTGAACACAAGAGAAAAATCAATCAAGATCATTTAATAGAATTGCTGTACATATAATCTATTAATCAGACATTCTGGCATATAGCAATAGCTATAAAACTGTATTAAGCTCATGACACCGACCCCTTAACTTAGTCACCCACGCCTAAAGTCGGCATGACTAGATGAATTCCAGTGCCCCTACTAGGGTATCAATTGCAAGTATACCACATTCTCATTCTCGTAAAATTATCCTTCCTAGAGGTTACTCAATGTAAAGCCGTGGTCTCGGATAGGGTCGTCAGCCCAATAGTACTATTATTAGAATAAGCGGCTATTCCCAACTCACAACATCAAGTCAGAAGATAGTTAACGGCTCATGAATTTAGGGACTTTTTCAATTTAGGTACTTATACAATTCAAATCAACAAAGGTAACAAAGGCAACATTCGGGTCTAAACAATCAATCATGACTTGTGTTCATTTTACTTTCAAATAGCATGTATCCCCCTCGCGGGTTTTAAAATCATTCAAAACAATTACAAAAGCGAGGCTATAGACTCACCTGGAGTAATAGCATTAGTAAGACGACCTTCGACGATTGTTGATGCTCGATAAACACAAAAACCGCAACCTGTCAAATAAGACGCGTTCATTAATAATAAACTCGAGTAAAATCCATACTTAATAACATCAAACTCAAAATAACAAAATCACAACCAAACCAAAATGAAAACAATACAAATGACCTATTACTTCATTTTATATGTTTACTTTATTAGTCCATACACTCGATAAAAATCTGCCGGTACATACCAAATGTACGAGCTCATTTACCCCACTTAGATACGTCAAATATTTATGATACTAATCAGAGATATCACTTAATATATATAGAAAGAACTGTTAAAAGCCCATCAAAAGATTTTACTTTTAAAGTTCCCTGCCCGACACATCTTTGAACTACAAAAACTGGACAGTTTTACGTCACCGACTCATACAACCATTTTAACCATTCTAAACAATCCCATTTACAAATCCGACACTTGAGTTTGAAAATAGACTCACAACCCTAAGTTTAGAACCAAACATCAGAACTTGACCATTTTCACAACTCATTCTATAGTCCCCGAGATTCGATCCAAATATCGACAACAACTTCGGATTGTGTCGATACTCGTCTCCCGGTACGCGAATAATCAAAACATCATAACTTCTCGCTCGTTTGGAGCTAGAAGCTCTACCTTATATCAAATCGAAGCTAACGAAATTCTCTACAACCCTATGCTATTAGTTTAACCAGTTTCAAACAATAAGGTAGCCAAAATTGGCCTTAAACCTACTGATCTAAAGTACCTTTTAAAATCTTCCACCAAATCATATTTTTGATCAATTCCAACCATTTTTCTCATCATCCTACACCCCTAATATCATAATAAAACAAATCATCTAACCTCTAACATCCTTGAATGATCATCAAAAAATTTACCCACTCAAAAATTCAAACATGCAATACTTTAGTTATATATATAACATCACTAACAACAATTATATAATAAGAAAATTGATCAAACCACCTTGGATCATCATCAAAACTTGAAAATTCTTGCATGTCGTAAATTTTTACATCAAAATGATCACCATCAAATTTTAGAGATGGGATATCAATTAGTTTTCATTGATTCAAAGTAAATTTTGAAAAATCAAAGGGTTTAGGGTGGTGGTGGTGGATGGAAATAGCAAGACGGAGAGAAGAGAGATGATTTGTTTTATTAAAATGAATTTTATATTAAAATTAGATAGTGGAAAATCCTTATATAGTGGGGCGGAGGGGTAGTTTTTGCCAATTGTGCATAGTTTTGGTCCAAAATGCAATTAAATAGTTAAAAGGTAGAAAATGTAAATTGTCAATTTTGAAAATATTTACGAGGCTCGGGTTTCGTAAAAATACTTTTCAAAAGTTAAAACGCACTCAAAATATGATAATAATATGATCCCTGTACGGCTTAATACGCAATTAAAAATAAAAACGTCAAAATTATAAACATCGAGACAACAATTAATAAAACATAAAATCTTAGGCATCCGTCAATATCGTAATCATTAATAATCCTCGCGATTAGTAAAAAGATAAAAATAAGACTTCCAACGTCGGTTTTAAATAAAACCATCAATCGTCATATTATTCAACTCATCAAAAATTTCAAAATTATTCGTAATATAATATTAAATAATATTAAAATAATGACCTCGAGTTCAGGTTGTCATATTAATATACCTACAAAAGATATGCACAGTACAAAAGATATACCTACCAATAGTTTATATGATTAGATCAAGAAAACAGATATGGACAGTAAGAAAAGTAATACCAATAGTTTAATATACCTACAAAAGATATCATGTATTCACTCATATGTTTAACTTCCTTTTTTCATCTCCATGTGCAGCCTCACTTTATACAAATCCTCATTTTCATTGTTCTGTAACCTTACTTACACAAAAAAAAAAACGCACATCATCGTGTAACCTCATCATTTTCATTGTTCTCGAAAGCAAATCCTCACTTTCATTGTGTAACCTCACAAAACAAATCCTTAGTTATATCCGTCACCGGTCTCCTCACAAACACAGATCCTCATCTAACCAATGTAATAGAAGTATAAACTCCAATGGATCCTTCTTTTGAGTATATGATTCAACTACTCATGTAATTGATGCATATCATTCTCCATTTCTTTTAATATGTGTTGAACCGGCCGGTCACCGGTCCGACGGTTCGACCCGGGTCGACCAAAACCCGACGGTTTAATCCGGCTCGGTTTTTAGTGAAAACCCGGCTCAAAACGGCTCGACTAACGCTCCGATTCCTTGTTCAACCGGTTGAACCGGCCGGGTTAAACAGGTTTTTAAAACATTGGTTTTTGAGCCCCCGACGAAGAAAAATTAAGAAAAATACAATTTCATTGATTTTGGGACTAAACTCAAAAATTTAAAATAGTTCAGGCACCAACATTGCAATTTACTGTAAAGACCCACTTAGAATGCGTAAAAGACACTATTACCCTCTAAGGTTATAACTTGGAGTTTTAGGGTTTTACATTCCTTGCAGCCGTCACTCATTTGCAATACCCCAACAAAGCATCTTCACGCAGACTCATTCATATCACCTCCTGATCTAGGTTCGTTTTTCTGCTTGTTAACGGTTTTTTTAATTATTATTTTCCATCCTAATATCTTAAGCTGTGTTTGCTTGTTTTCATCTGTTATGTTTTTAAGGTTTCAGCATTGGTTTGTAAATAAAAACACGACATTGTTATTATTAATATTTAATGGTAGATGTTTGAAGGCATAATTATTAATATACTCGTAACTGTTTTTTTTTATATATATAAGTGATAATTTATTGGCATGTATTTAACAGTTTTTGAAGCTTAGTAGAAATGCAATTTGAATCAATCATTTGGACTGGTGTTCTCTTTGTTTTTATTAGAGATGGCAAATCTTGCCCATTTTGATACATATGGGCACCTTTTGCCCATTTTTAAAAAAGGATGGGGCACTTTTTGCCCATTCTTTATAATGAATGGGCTAAACGGGCGCATATGTAAGAAACTAAATGGGCGTAACGGGCACACTTGTAAAATACAAATTAGTATACTCGACGAATATTTTTTATTAAATTTTTTATCCCGACTTTCAAACAAGTATTTTTATTTTTTATTTCTAAGTTTTTATATGTTTTTTTTCTTTTTTAGCTTGCGCCCGTTTAGCCCGCCCGTTTCGCCCGCGCCCGTTTTGCCCGCGCCCGTTTAGCCCGCCGCCCGTTTAGCCCGTTGCCCGTTTAGCCCGCCGCCCGTGCCCGCCCGCCCGCCCATTTTGCCACCTCTAGTTTTTATAGATCTTTATTTTGTATCTGTGTGTGATTGTTCGTGGAGTATTTTAGATGATAGTGGTGGATAGACAAGATATATACTACTTTGGTACCTAGTTGAGATTTATTTGCGATGACAAGGCTTAAGATCGAGTTGTTTAGGTTGTAAAAAAATTGATAGAGTATGGAACTTGGATCAAGCTTGTATGGAATGGCTTATTTTCACGTGGTTTAGATACACTTATCAACTGCACTTGTTTATTTTTCTATGTGCATTTTCTTTTCTTAGTTTGTATGGCTAAAACGGGATTTTAGAGATGAAACTAGTTTTGTATAATCATATGAGAAAAGAAAGAAGCCTTTTAGGACAAATAGCAAATTGTCTGTATTGAAGATATCTCCAAAGCCTTTACAAAGAGCCAACCTTTTGATTTAGCGAACCGTGATACTTGGTTTTGTGTTTAGCTACTGAATATACAGAGTGTGTTTTGGTACCTTTAAGTTAATTGTGATGATCTGTAAATCTAGTTGCTGTTTGAAGAAAAAGCCAAGATGCAGAACGAGGAAGGACAAAACATGGATCTTTACATCCCAAGGAAGTGGTAAGTCACTATCTCTTTTTCTAAGAACCTCTTTCATTTGTTTATATGTTTGTTCATTAGATGCAAATAATTTAGCGCATGATTTTTTTCCTGCAGCTCTGCTACTAACAGGTTGATCACTTCAAAGGATCATGCATCTGTTCAGATTAATGTTGGTCATTTGGATGAGTCTGGTCGTTACACTGGCCAGTTCTCCACTTTTGCCCTCTGTGGTTTTGTACGAGCCCAGGTATGTCCTGTAATTGTGGTTCAAGCATCAAATGGCTAGGGCTGAAATGTGTAGTTAATGCATTTAGTATGCATTTCTACATATGGCATTAGGTGGTTTAAAAATATACACCCGGTGATATCTGACCTGTCCCTTATAGATTTTTTTCTATGTAAGTCCTGAAATATGACCCAAGTTTACCAGTTTTAAGTGAATATGTAAAGCTTGCTATTTCTAAACTGCTTGTTTGATGGTATGTCAAAGCATGTATTTTCATTTGGTGTCAAACTCTGTTCTCTACATGTCTTTGGTTTGGTTTTTCCTACTTCTCCCTGTTGAAGTCAGTGCGAGGTTATTTTTTAATTATGAAATTCTAAAGGTTTTATTCATCTTATATTTGTAGTGATTTGATTCCGTTGTTAAAGTTTTTTTTATACTTTTTTTGATGAATTTGCTTGCTGCTTCTAAAGCTAGAAGATAATTTAATTTGATGGTATATTTGATACATGCCAAAAATATGCTCTTTCTTGGTCTATAGGGCTATATTTGCTTTTGGGCATGTTTGGTTCCTAGTATAAACTTCAATTTTCATCACCTAATTACTCTTCTATGCTTTTTAATAATTAGTTTCCGAGGTCTTTGCCATTTCAGTTGCATTTGGGTCATTGACCTGTTTGACGTGTCTGGTCATAACTATTTTTATCTTCCCCTTTAGAGACAAAAAAGTTGCATAATGTTGCCGGCAATCATAGTAGGGTAGAAATTGTCATCTCTACTTTCATCAGTCTCATGAGTATTGATTACTACTGTATTTGATTTTTGCAGGGAGATGCTGACAGTGCACTTGACAGGCTTTGGCAGAAGAAGAAAGTTGAAACTCACCAGTAGTTACTTCACCAGTTTAGTGTTTGGCTCCATGGCATTATATGGTGTTTCGTGTTTTAAATTTTAAGCGTTCAGTTTGTGATATGACTTTGATCTTGTTCGGAATTTAAGTACCGTTTTGGTAATTAATGATTTTGGCTTTCAAGTTCGATTGTTACAACAGTTAGGTGATCAGCAATCTCTGCTCTTTCTGTCTATTACAATAATGAGTTTTGTAATGACTGTTTGGCATTGAAACAAAATTATTTAAAACCTTTTTGTGTTTTGGATAACTATGTGTTGAACAAAAGTATTTAGGAGTATCAACAGAATGATTTAGGAGTTCATAGGTTGACCAAAGCTAGCGTCTTGTATCTTTCTCTCATTGTGCCAGATTTGTAAGATAGATGAATCCTAACGGAGTATTAGTTAATACATGCTCGTCAAATGAAAACGTCATACCAATAGGCCTCTTAGCTGGACGTTTGAACTTACAAAATTTTGTTTTTTGATAGGCATCTATGGGGTGTGTTGAACATTCCTTATCAAAAATAGATTTTAAAAACTCATAATCAGATAATCAGCAATCGTAAAATTTGACTTTAAAATTTAATGTTTGGATTTGCTTATCTAGACATCTTATAAAAAATTTAATGTATGGATTTGCTTACCTAAATTTCTTATAAAAGAGCTATCTCAAAAATAAAACTTAATTTTAAGATTTTATTTACGAAAAGGTGAACATTTAATACATGGTTGAAACCGAAAGATTTTATAAATGGGATATAATAAGAAATATGGAAAAATTAAATTCATACTTAAAAGCATAAACATTGGTGATTGGTTCACGGGTCGATTATCGAGTTTAGCTCGTCGAGTCATCGAGTCACATGTTCGACCACCAGTTCAATATCGAGTTACACGGTCACGAATTTGATCACCGGGCCAGCTCGGTTGTGTCACTGTGTTACCCACTCGACCACTGAGTCAATTAACATACATTAACTATTCGCAATTAAGCAATTTCGCTATTATACGCGAATACACGAGGTGTTCTATGATATCATAATAATCATATGATTATCATTTGAGGGTTTTAAATTATCCAATAACTTAACAAGTAAATTGATCAAAAGAGCCATTTTTATTAATTATTCAACTTTGATCACTTGTGACAATATTCTCTGAATTATGTTAAATAATAAATATATTTATCTATACTACTATATAAAAAGTATATACATCTTAACACAAAACTTAACTCAAAAACAAAAATTAAAATTAACATATCAAATCTCAACTCTTAGATTATTTTTAATCTGAATTTAACTTCAAACCAAAAGTGCAAACTTAATCATCTATTTTTTTAACAAACTTTTGTAACAACTTATTTCAAACCACCTTTTTTTAAATTAAAATATATTTTAATTTTTTTAATTTATTTATTTTTTTATAATCTAATCTTATTATATTTTTAATTTTTTATCTTTTCAATTTAACATCCATTTTGATATATTTACAATTTCTTGTGTTTTTTTTACTTCTATTGATTATATTTATTTTAATTCAATTTTTTTACGCTTTAGCATCAATTCAATTGCCAAAAAATAATCATCAAGTACATGTCACTGCATTGCGCGGTACTCTAATTTATTGATGAATTATATTCAATAAATATTTAATAGGTCAATTGCGTAAATGTTCATTCAAAATAAAAAATTTGCGTAAATGTTAATAATTACCACCAGGTCAACTTTATAAACAATTAAACATCTAAAAATTTTGAAACGAATTTATAATATGAAAAAACTTGAATTGGACATAATAGAAATATACGAGGGATTTATAATATATATTTTAATATATTATTTGTGGGTATAACTTGTAAACTGTTAAATCATTTAGGGGTGTTTGAGATTGCTTATTAAAAATAAATTATCCATTTTGAAAATAAATAATCAGATAATTAAGGATTTCAAAACGTGATTTTAAAATATGGTGTTTGGATTTGATTATTTTGTTTGATATTGCAATAATTAAATTATTTAATAACATAACATGTAAAATTACAAAAATGGACATAAAAGATATTATCAATTCATATGATTTAAAATACAGTTGGTAGGAAGAATGTGGAGATTTTTTACGCAATACGGTAATTTTGTTTACTAAAAAAATTCCGTTTACAAACTGGACGTCATGGCCTACTTCTTCAAAACAACGTTTTGATTGTATCAAAATGTGAATAAGCACTTTTCAGATTTTATTTGCCAAACACTACTATCTGATTATTTCCGTTTTAGTAACGTGATAAGTAGATAATTTGATGGGAAACGCATATCCAAACACCCCTTTGTTGATGTACCACATTGCGTTTGCCAAAAGCATTAACCCATCCACTTTTGCAAAATGTGGTTTTGAGACATCTAAAACGGAAATAAGTAATTTTATTTAGTTTTTGTTTAACACTTATTTTAAATTATTTGCGTTTTCAAATCGCAATAAGCTGATAATCATGATAATCAGGTGCAAATCGCAACCCCATACACCCCATAAACAAAATGAAAAAGGTAGTTAAACACATATGTTACTGTTACTACAGTGATCGGTCGGGGTTAAGAGCGACCCTGAGTTCCTAGCGGAGGAGACTCAAGTGTCTTAGGTTGAGTTGGATCTTGTACAAATAAGAAGTGGATTCGATGATTTCCTACACAAATAAGTATACTGTTAGTCCTTACGGTGGGGAGGACCCCACGATTAGACTCCGACGTGAGAGTAAGTATTCATGTTGTCAGAAGTACTTGTATGTATTGGGAAGAGTGAGAAAAATTATACCTCGTTTGGAGTTTTAGAGTGTACTATTTATAGAAGAAAGTATCAGGCTTTTCCCTATTCTTTCGGATAGTAATCTAAGTGGGCATTTGTGGTCCAAAAGCCCATTTGCCTTTGAGTGCTAATCGTGACCTATGGATCCGTTCTTGAGAACTTATCCATAGGGGTCACAGACGTGCTTTTGAAAAGCGTGTCTGGTGTTGTGTTGTGTTGTGTTGCGGATCCGCTCTCAGGGAGTTGATCCGCATTAACTTTGCCACCGTGGTGGGCTTTTGTGTGGGACTAAGGTTTGGTGTATGGTTTTAGGCCCAATGGGTCGTGTCCATGCTATACGCCATCAAGTCCTCCCAGTCCAGTGGTTCTTGCGTTGTGCGGATGGATCGCTGGACTTTTTTCAGATGTCTTCGTCCGCCAACTTTGGTAAGTTTTTATTTCTTTGGTAGTTGGGACGTAGGCCCCTTCTGACTTTTTGACTTCCGTATTTTACTGTTGAGCGATGTGTCAGGCACATTGTCTCACTTGTATTGTCGCGTCCTTTGGTTTTCCCTATGCTGACCGTTCATTGTGTTAGTGGGTTACACGTGTCAAGATCGTGTGGGGTAACCGTTTCTCATTCCGATGATATAAGTACGGGTTTCACCCTCTTTCGGTATTCTTCTTCCACTTTTTCACCTACCTTATTGGCATTGACGATTTCTCAAGCTTTTCTTCTTTTAATCTTTTGGTTGTTACCTATCTTTTTCTTGGCTTTTCTATTTTTTTTAAAATGGCTACGATAGGTTCGTACATATCTGTGTTGACTCAGCCTATGTTGGACACTCTTTGAGAGAAGTGCTAGTGTTGTCCCATATTATTTAGATGATTAATGATAGAAACTAGATGAAAAGAGATGGATTCCTAGAGAGAGAAAGTAGTGAGAGAAAGTAGAGAGAAGGAGATGATTAACTTGGTGAATATTAGATTAGAATAAGATTAGATACAAAATGACCATCCACCCTCCTAACATGCTAGGAGGGTAGTATATATAGTCCACCCACATGCGGGCTTTAATGGGCTATATATTGGGCCGGGCTTGTCTTTTGGACTTTAATTAGTTTAAATCCAAGCTCGTGAACCACGACTATTTAACTATCTATTACAACGTTCTAATAAATATTACAATATAAACCTATGACCGAACATTCTTGTTTGACTCAATATTTTAAGGCTAACAATCTCCCCCAATGTGAGGTCATTCCTCTTCGATATTTGGATTCCAATGGAGATTTATGAATTTCGTCATAAATGAGTCTTGAACGTGTAACAGTAGTTTTGTTTCTTCATGCTGTGATCTTTGAGCCTTTGTCATTGTCTTTCGACTTTGTCTTTAATCTTGAGATCTTCAAATCATTCTTGACTTGTCTTTGCCATCTTGTGATCTTGTGTCTTTATCCACATGCTCAAACTATTAATTGTTGAATAAGACTTTGGGCATGAATATGTGGTTATGAATCTTTGACTTTGCTGAGTACACCGTGACGCCACCTTCTCGAGACAAACCATAGACACGGACTGAATGGCTTTGACATTCGTCCTAAATCGGTAGCGTTTTACCTCCGGTCGGTGAAGACCGTTATACGATATTAGATACCGCACCTGTGATTAGGTAGATTCAATTAAGAATCTCCTTGACAGGGTTTCGCGGCTGTACTAGCCGTTCTCTTTACTCGACCGTCTCAAAGCAAGACTGCGAACATAAAGAGTGAATCAATTGGATTAATATCCTCTTGATTAAAGTCGTCAGTTCAAATTCCTGGAACAAGTTTGATTCATTAAGAATCTTACCATTGTTGCTTTCCAGTTGACACAAGTTTGATTCATAAGAATCTCACAAGTCACCTACTGTAGCGCTGTTTGATGTTGACGCTAGAAGGATTTCCATTCGTCACTGTGAATATTAATGAATATCACTCTGAATGTTCTGGCAAGACCATAAAGATATTGCGTAGAATCCTGAAACGAGTTTGAATCAATTCAGAATCAAACCACTGTTTCTTTTCAGTTTTACACATGTTCAATTCATAAAGAATCTTGCATATGACCTACCGCAGTGCTGTTTGATGTTAACACTGGAAGGATTTTCACTCATCATTATGAATACTAAGTAGTATCACTCTGAGTGTTCTAGCAATATCGCAAGGATATAGCGTAGGACTCTCTTGATCTTCATCCGTGTGTCCTAACAAGATTTGATTGATCTCTTGGCTCTAGACTCGATTTGTGCACTTTTAGTGTTCGGAGGCTGGAGCAGATGCCACCTATTCAATATCAACTATCTCGGAGTGAGAAAGTCAATAGAAGTCGTGTTGATCTCCGTGAAAATAAAACAAACTTCTTTTGAGAGAAGCCTGAGTAGCTAGGAAAGGGTTGTGCTTCACATCACTGGGTCCATGATGAGTTTGTCTTCATGATGAGTTGACCCGGTTTCTGCCTAAGTTGTATGGAGGGCTTCTTTCTTTAGACCCTTTATCCTTACATTTCTTTTTCATTCTTCAACCCCTTCAATGCTTACCAAGACATCATTAATAGCACCTTGTTGTGATTGTTCCAGTGCTATCATCAGTACTTAGTCTGCATTCAGCTTCGTTCACATTCTACTCCATCTTTCCTAAGGACTTCTAATAATCTATTGGATTGTCCCTGGGAAGATCCCTCCGGTTCTGGTTGGATCATAGGACCTAAACCTAACCACCCTTTTGACACCAATAACGTCGTGAATTAAAGATGTTGCGGGTATTTGATCGTAACCATGAGTGCTTGAGTCTTTAGATCACATTTTAATAACATTTTCTCCCCTATCTCTAATATATAAAATCTTTTGATATTAGAGATACCAAATTTGATTAAAATATTTGAAAAATAGTCTTGAAAATCTTCGGGAAAAAATGTGTCAAACTTAGCATGATTTTGGAACGCCCCCCCTCAAAAATTGATCCAATTGAATTGTCATTACGAGGATTTGATCCACGTTAAACTTTTGAGGATAGGAGTTGTTGAACACACAATTTTTGAAAGATTTTGAATATCATTGAGAAATTCTTGAAAAAATTGTGTTCAACGCTTTTTGAAAAATCAATTCGTTTTGGCGAAAAGGTTTTTCTAGAGCATAAACTTGAGTTTATAGACTTTGAATGTCTTGACGAATCCACTCAAGTGTAAGAAGATTTAACTTCTTTTGCTAAGGGTAAGAGCACGAAATCGTACACTCCCCCGTGAATATAGTTCCGGGTTGCAATTTGAAAGTGATTACAAGCCATTGTGTTGAGCTCAAAACATTGAATGTTTTGTGACAAGCTCAACCCAAGATAGATTGCTCTATCCGTTGTTGGAAATATTGTCCAAAAGAGACAATTTCCTTTATTAAAATAAGAAATGACATGTTTTGAAAAATATTTACAACTTTCATTCGAGCTTTATGTACACACCCGTGTCGTTATTGAGCGACATTTCTAGGTACGTCCATATTATAGATACTGAAAGACATATCGATAAGAATATTTTTGGATTTTGAAAGATTTTTTAATTTTGTGTTTTGTTATTATATGTTTTATATTTTGTATTTTGCTTTTTCATAGATATTTAAAAGTTGATGTTTGATAGATGAATCAAGCAGGCTTCTTTGCCAGAATCTCCAGTTCTGCTGGAGTCAAACATATCATACCAATTTGCCTAACTAGATACGCAAACCTCTCTTTCGAAAGAGCTTTTGTAAACAAGTCAGCTAATTGGTAATCAGTTCCAACAAAGTATAATTCAACAATACCCTTTTCAACTTGTTCCTTAATGAAGTGATATCTGACATCAATGTGCTTCGTGCGAGAATGCTGGACCGGATTGCAGGAGATGGCTATGGCAGACTTTAAGTCACAGTACATAGGTACTTTATCAAAGTGGAAGCCATAATCCGTGAGTTGTGTTCTCATCCAAAGAACTTGAGCACAACACGCAGATAGAGACACATACTCCGCTTCGGCTGATGAAAGTGACGTGCAATCCTGCTTCTTGGAAGACCATCTCACAAGCTTATCTTGTCCTAGAAATTGTGCACCACTAGAAGTACTTTTACGTGTATCAAGACACCCTACGTGTATCAAGACACCCATGTGAATGGTATTCTTAAGGTACCGAAAGACCCGTTTAACCTCATTGAGGTGCTTTTCAGTGGGTCGTGCTTGATATCGTACACAATAGCATGTAGCATGATGTATATCAGGTCGGCTTGCTGTCAAGTACATGAGGGAACCGATAATGGAACGATATCTCGTTTGATCTATGGGTAATCCCTCCAAATCAGCATCTAGGGATGTGGTTGATAATGGTGTCCCAACGGGGTCACATGAAGTCATACCATGCTTTGTGATTATCTCTTGACAATACTTAGCTTGGTTAATAAAGATACCACTTGGGGATTGGTGAACTTGAATTCCTAGAAAGAATTTTAGTTCCCCATCATAGATATTTCAAATCTGCTGTGCATTACTTTTTCAAACCATTTTGAAAGTTTTGGGTTTGTAGACCCGAAAATAATGTCATCAACATAAATCTGTACAAGCAAAATGTCATCCCCATATTTTTAATCCCCATATTTATAAGTGAACAAAGATAAATTAATGGAACCTTTTGAGAAACCTTTGGAGACTAGAAATTTCGAGAGCTCGTCGTACCACGCCCTTGGAGCTTGCTTGAGTCCATATAGTGCTTTGTGGAGACGATACACCTTGTCAGGATAATGAGGATTGATGAATCCTTCTGGCTGCGTGACATAGACTTCTTCCTTCAAAGGACCGTTAAGAAACGCCGTCTTTACGTCCATTTGATAGACAATGAATCCCTTATGTGCAGCGTAAGCAAGAAAAATCCTGACCGCTTCCATACGAGCTACTGGTGAAAATAATTCTTCAAAATCAATACCCTCTTTCTGTCCATACCCTTTAGCCACTAGCCTAGATTTATTCTTGATGATCGTGTTCTCTTCATCCATCTTGTTTTTCCAGATCCATCGAAGATTTAATGGTACTACATCGTATGGTCCGTCAACAAGTTCCCAGACTTTAAGTCTTTCAAATTGTTGAAGTTCATCCGTCATCGATTCAATCCAAGCATGATCAGCCAAGGCTTCTTTGATGTTTTTCGGTTCAGCTGAACTCACGGCGAGTGCGAACATACAAACATCGGCATCGGTGTTAAGCTGTCGTCTTGTGCGAACGGGCTGTGAAGGGTTTCCAATGACATGAACCAAAGGATGATCACGGGTCCAATGATGTGTTGAAGGATGTCATTGGTAGAACGTGTACATATTTGACTGATCAACATGGCGAGTAGAAGACTCTCCAGATTCGTGTACCGGTGTACCGAATGGTTGATAAATTCGTCTTCATCAGATAATGCATTGTCTGCTTGATTTGTGTTCTCTGGAGCAATGAAAGTAGTTGTGGATGTTGTAGGATCGATTGTTGAAGTGATATTCTGAGGAGGTAAATCTGCAGCAACTGGTGTTGAAGTAGATGAAGTTGTATCTGGTTGTTGACGATAATCGGTATCATCATTCGTATCATGAGTGACAGCGGAAGACTTCGATACAACTTGTTTGTCCCCCGTAAACTATTCATCATACATTGGTCCATATAACATTTCCAACTCTTCAATTGTCGTGTCGACTGTCATATCAGCTCTAGGAACATTTTCTGGAACCAGCGTTAAACTTGGCGGTTCATTGCTGTGGTCTTGAGTTCTGGAGTTCTGAGTTTCGTGCGGTTGTGAACGGAAGTCGCTTGTCGTTGTGGATCGGGACTTAAACTGTTTTCTTCAAGTGTCATTTCTTGTAATTCATCAAATCGGATGTGAATAGTCTCGACTATCAATTTTGTTCTCTTGTTGTATACTTTATATCCCTTAGATTGAGTTGCATATCCCACAAGAATACATGTATCACCTTTTTCTTTCATCTTATCCAAATTTTCACCATCTCGAATAATGTAACAAGTACATCCAAAAACATGAAGGTGTTTGAGTGAAGGTTTTCGATCATGAATTATGTGATATGGTGTCTTTTCGTGTCTTGGGATAATTAAGGAGCGGTTTTGTGTGTAGCGTGCAGTTGACACGGCTTCGGCCCAAAAGTATAGTGGAAGTTTTGAAGCGGATAATAATGTTCGAGCAGCTTCAACCAAAGTACGGTTTCGTCTTTCAACAACGCCGTTTTGTTCGGGTGTTCGAGCAATAGATGTTTCATGTTCAATCCCTTCGGCTTCAAAATACTTTCTCAGATTTGAATTCAAAAATTCTGTACCTCTGTCAGTACGAACCACTTTAACTTGAGCTTGAAGACCACGTTGTATCAGTTTAAGGAAGCTGATGAGAACTTCGGGTGTTTCATCCTTGGATCTCAAGAAGTGAGTCCATGTGTACCTTGAGTAATCATCGACAATTACCAGAATATATTTCTTTCCATTGATACTATGAACACGCATGGGACCACTGATGCGGTATTTTTGTACACTTTATTTTAGGAAAAACAAAGCGACAAGAGCGGGTAAGTATTAAGTATCACGTTTTGTGAAAAACGCGAATACTCGTCGTTGAGTTCGTTCTCGAGGAGGTATGGTGTTTAGCCAACAAATATAGACGTTATTTAATTTGAGTGCTTACGTTTTTGGAAAGAAAGAAAGAAAAACGGAGACGAGTTACGCTAAAAACGGTCGAAAACGCTTAAACGTACGAACGTAAAAACGCGACCAAACGAAAAATTTCACCTAAAAAAATTTGAAAATTACTAAAATGTTCTAAGAAACCTAACTAATAAAAATATGAAAACCCAAAAATTTAAAAACTTTTAAATTAATTTATATCAATTTTTAAAGTTAATTAAAAAATCTAAAAAAATAAAATAACCAAGAAAAGGACAAAATCCATTTTTTTCTATTGTAAACCTAAATAATACTTATCTAATCCTGAAAATGATTTTTTGGAAATTTAAAATTTAATTTAACTATTTTTAAGACTTTTCTAAAAATAAAAAGGAAAATAATCCTAAATAAAAAATAAAAAAACTTTGAAAATAAAAATTATAAAAGCACTACTAGACTAAAAAGAAAAATTTTAAAACCAAGAATTTTTAACCAAAACGACTTTAACTAAAATATATTACGTAACTCGTAGAAATTAACAATACTTAAAACTCGACTAGGAAAGCTACAATTTTTCAAAGCTCTTAAAATGGGACAACTAAGCTACCAAGTAAAAGATTTGAACAACAAGTATTACGAGTGAAGAACTATTTTAGAAAATGACAACGTAATCGAATGATGGTTTTTATACCACTAAATTCCACCAAAATAAAAAGATAGAAATATTAACTAAGTAAAATCATTGTGACACAAAGAAAATAAGAATAAGCTATGCACATAAGTCGTAGAATACAAATTCAGCCTTAGAAGGGCTAACAACTGAATATGACGACTACTAAAACGTATAAAGGAAACATAAAAGGAACTCTAAAACAAAAGTACTAAAAGAGCAGATGGTTGCTCCATGGTATGCTACGTCTATTGGTAGCATGTGGTCAGGGGTTCAATCCTTGGCCATGCCAAATTTTAAGTAATATTTTTACAAGTGCAGCGAAGATAAAGTCAAATACTATTGATAAGACAGTAATAACAAAAAGGGCTCCAACAGCAGATGGCTTTGAAGTTGTTTGCTGCGTCTGATTCTTGCTGATGGCACTTCTTTTTTGTATTGTCTTTATGTTGCTGACAGCTTTTTGGTAGTTTTTTTTTCCTTTTTTTTGGATCAGCAGGAAGCCCAACCTATAAGCAGTTGGCTTATAGGTTGAAGACTAACGAGATGCAACAACCAAATAAGATTACAAATGAGAACACACAAGGATCACAAATGGAGCAAAAACAAGCAGAAACTAAGTATCACACAATGTAACAGTAACTTAAGCTATATGTATGCTAGTAGTGGAAATATATGCCAAACTCAACATGGGCTAAAAGCTTCATATGAGCTCGAAATTTCAAGCAACCTCAAAACAGTTAAAGATCAATCCCTAAACTATGAGGATGCTAATTTTCAAAACCTAGATCCTAACCATGAAGTCATTATGGCTGCTGGTGTAGTGAACCACAATGATAAAATTTTATGCCAAAAACAAAAGCAAATGCTAATGGATTTAGAGATCGAGTGCAATAAACTTAAAGGCAAGGAATCTAACGTTGTAAACACTAGATCCTACCACAGATGACAACTAACAAACCTCATGAATCAAAATAGTCATGATGTTTATCGTCATTATTTGGCCAATAAACATCCTATGAATTGAACACAAATCTTATGCAAAGAGGCTACAACCTAAGACAAAAATTAGATACCTAAATATAACATAAAAAAAAGTAATTATCAAGCTAAATTAACCAAAATTAACAACTACATCAACCGAATTAAACCTACTGCTCATAAAACCTCAGAGACTTACGAACAAGAGTTTTTTTTCTTTTCTTTTTTGAGTTTAATAATGAAACAAAAGCTTAACTCTACATATCCTAACCTCAGTCACTTTACGCAATTAAAACTTAAGCTATATCCTAAGCTAATCATGGATAATTTGGCTATTCCAAACATCCATTTTTACGCAGCAAATAAAAATTTAAAGCAATGAAAGACAATTGAAACAACAAAACAAGCTGAGCAATTAATCAAACAACTAAATGAGACACAAATAAAACAATACAAATAAACAAGAAGCACATAAGTAGATAGAATGTAACAATAGCATATTAAAGGCTAATAAGCGATAGAATGGAGAAAATCACTTACAATTTAGGTCCAATCTTCTTGACTCTAACCACAAACTCACAAGCACCTCTACTCAACTTTCCTATAGCTTAATCATACCCATAAATCACCACAGTTTCTCTTCTCAACTTATTACCCCAAATCAAACCAATAAAACCTTTTGAAAATTGCTTCCAACCAAGAGAACTTCTACTTTAAATCTTCAAACAGATTCAAATCTTCAAACAATGAACAAAACTCCTCCAATAAGTCAATTGTCAGATGGCGTATCGAATGAGCCGTGAACAGTGATAATGAACAGTGTTGTCCCTTTATTTTGTGATGATTAAGCAATGAAGAAAGAAAGAAAATAGATGAAGAAGAGATGAATTCCTAGAGAGAGAAAGTAGTGAGAGAAAGTAGAGAGGAGATGATTAACTTGGTGAGATTAGATTAAGAAAAGAAGTTGTTACAAATGACCATCCACCCTCCTAACATGCTAGGAGGGTAGTATATATAGTCCACCCACATGCGGGCTTTAATGGACTATATATTGGGCCGGGCTTGTCTTTTGGACTTTAATTAGTTTAAATCCAAGCCCGTGAATCACGACTAAATAACTACTTATTACAACGTTCTAATAAATATTACAATAGAAACCTATGACCGAACATTCTTGTTTGACTCAATATTTTGAGGCTAACAATCTCCCCCAATGTGAGGTCATTCCTCTTTGATATTTGGATTCCAATGGAGATTTATGAATTTCGTCATAAATGAGTCTTGAACGTGTAACAGTAGTTTTGTTCCTTCATGTTGTGATCTTTGAGCCTTTGTCGTTGTCTTTCGACTTTGTCTTTAAGTCTTGAGATCTTCAGATCATTCTTGACTTGTCTTTGCCATCTTGTGATCTTGTGTCTTTATCCACATGCTCACACTATCAATTGTTGGATAAGTCTTTGGGCATGAATATGTGGTTGTGAATCTTTGACTTTGCTGAGTACACCGTGACGCCACCTTCTCGAGACAAAACATAGACACGGACTGAATGGCTTTGACATTCGTCCTAAATCGGTAGCGTTTTACCTCCGGTCGGTGAAGACCGTTATACGATATTAAATATCGTACCTGTGATCAGGTAGATTCAATTAAAAATCTCCTTGACAGGGTTTCGCGGCTGTACTAGCCGTTCTCTTTATTCGACCGTCTCAAAGCAAGACTGCGAACATAAAGAGTGAATCAATTGGATAAATATCCGCTTGATTGAAGTCGTCAATTCAAATTCCTGGAACAAGTTTGATTCATTAAGAATCTTACCATTGTTGCTTTCCAGTTGACACAAGTTTGATTCATGAGAATCTCACAAGTCACCTACCGTAGCGCTGTTTGATGTTGACGCTAGAAGGATTTCCATTCGTCACTGTGAATATTAATGAATATCACTCTGAATGTTCTGGCAAGACCATAAAGATATTGCGTAGAAACCTGAAACGAGTTTGAATCAATTCAGAATCAAACCACTGTTGCTTTTCAGTTTTACATATGTTCAATTCATAGAGAATCTTGCATATGACCTACCGCAGTGTTGTTTGATGTTAACACTGGAAGGATTTCCACTCATCATTGTGTATACTAAGTAGTATCACTCTGAGTGTTCTAGCAATATCACAAGGATATAGCGTAGGACTCTCTTGATCTTCATCCGTGTGTCCTAACGAGATTTGATTGATCTCTTGGCTCTAGACTCGATTTGTGCACTTTTAGTGGTCGGAGGCTGGAGCAGATGCCACCTATTCAATATCAACAATCTCGGAGTGAGAAAGTCAATAGAAGTCGTGTTGATCTCCGTGACAATAAAACAAACTTCTTTTAAGAGAAGTCTGAGTAGCTAGGAAAGGGTTGTGCTTCACATCACTGGGTCCATGATGAGTTTGTCTTCATGATGAGTTGACCCGGTTTCTGCCTAAGTTGTATGGAGGGCTTCTTTCTTTAGACCCTTTATCCTTACATTTCTTTTTCATTCTTCAACCCCTTCAATGCTTACCAAGACATCATTAATAGCACCTTGTTGTGATTGTTCCAGTGCTATCATCAGTACTTAGTCGGCATTCAGCTACGTTCACATTCTACTCCATCTTTCCTAAGGACTTCTAATAATCTATTGGATTGTCCCTGGGAAGATCCCTCCGGTTCTGGTTGGATCATAGGACTTAAACCTAACCATCCTTTTGACACCAATAACGTCGTGAATTAAAGATGTTGTGGGTATTTGATCGTAACCATGAAAACCACTTTAAATTCTAACAAAGTGTTTGAAAAACATTTAACACCTTGCTAGTTTTGTCGTTTCAGAAAAGCTCCCCCTTCACATGTGCATCGATAATCGAAAGTGTTTCGCACATGTGGTTAAGAGTTAAAGTGCTTGAGTCTTATAGATCACATTTTAATCACATTTTCTCCCCCTATCTCTAATATATAAAATCTTTTGATATTAGAGATACCAAATTTGATTAAAATATATTTTGAAAATTAGTCTTGAAAATCTTCGGGAGAAAGATGTGTTAATCTTTTGCATGAAGTTGAATTGCTCCCCCTCAAAAATTGATCCAATGGAATTGTCATTACGAGGATTTGATCCACATTAAACTTTTGAGGATAGGAGTTGTTGAACACACAATTTTTGAAAGATTTTGAATATCATTGAGAAATTCTTGAAAAAATTGTGTTCAACGCTTTTTGAAAAATCAATTCTTTTTGACGAAAAGGTTTTTCTAAAGCATAAACTTGAGTTCATAGACTTTGAATGTCTTGACGAATCCACTCAAGTGTAAGAAGATTTAACTTCTTTTGCTAAGGGTAAGAGTACAAAAGCGTACACTCCCCCGTGAATTTAGTTCCGGGTTGCAATCTGAAAGTGATTACAAGCCATTGTGTTGAGCTCAAAACGTTGAATGTTTTGTGACAAGCTCAACCCAAGATAGATTGCTCTACCCGTTGTTGGAAATATTGTCCAAAATAGACAATTTCCTTTTGAAAAGATAGAAATGACATGTTTTGAAAAATATTTACAACTTTCATTCGAGCTTTATGTACACACCCGTGTCGTTATTGAGCGACATTTCTAGGTACGTCCATATTATCGATACTGAAAGACATGTCGAGAAGAATATTTTTGGATTATCAAAGATTTTTTAATTTTGTATTTTGCTTTTTGATTAATATTTACAGGTAGATGTTTGATAGATGAATCAAGCGGGCTTCTTTGCCAGAACCTTCAGTTCTGCTGGAGTCAAACATCTCATACCAATTTGCCTAACTAGATACGCAAACCTATCTTTCAAAAGAGCTTTTGTAAACAAGTCAGCTAATTGGTAATCAGTTCCAACAAAGTATAATTCAACAATACCTCTTTCAACTTGTTCCTTAATGAAGTGATATCGGACATCAATGTGCTTCGTGCGGGAATGCTGAACCAGATTGCAGGAGATAGCTATGGCGGACTTTGAGTCACAGTACATAGGTACTTTATCAAAGTGGAAGCCATAATCCGTGAGTTGTGTTCGCATCCAAAGAACTTGAGCACAACACGCAGATAGAGACACATACTCCGCTTCGGCTGATGAAAGTGACGTGCAATCCTGCTTCTTGGAAGACCATCCCACAAGCTTATCTTGTCCTAGAAATTGTGCACCACCAGAAGTACTTTTACGTGTATCAAGACACCCTGCATGATCAGAATCTGAATAGGCCGTTAGAAAGAAACCGGTTTCCCTCGGATACCAGAGTCCCATGTGAATGGTATTCTTAAGGTACCGAAAGATCCGTTTAACCTCCTTGAGGTGCTTTTCAGTTGGTCGTGCTTGATATCGTGCACAATAGCATGTAGCATGATGAATATCTGGTCTGCTTGCTGTCAAGTACATGAGGGACCCGATCATGGAACGATATCTCGTTTGATCTATGGGTAATCCCTCTAAATCAGCATCTAGGGATGTGGTTGATAATGGTGTCCCAACGGGGTCACATGATGTCATACCATGCTTTTTGATTATCTCTTGACAATACTTAGCTTGGTTAATAAAGATACCACTTGGGGATTGGTGAACTTGAATTCCTAGAAAGAATTTTAGTTCGCCCATCATAGACATTTCAAATCTGCTGTGCATTACTTTTTCAAACCATTTTGAAAGTTTTGGGTTTGTAGACCCGAAAATAATGTCATCAACATAAATTTGCACAAGCAGAATGTCATCCCCATATTTATAAGTGAACAAAGTTAGATCAATGGAACCTTTTGAGAAACCTTTGGAGACCAGAAATTTTGAGAGTTCGTCGTACCACGCCCTTGGAGCTTGCTTGAGTCCATAAAGTGCTTTGTGGAGACGATACACCTTGTCAGGATAATGAGGATTGACGAATCCTTCTGGCTTCGTGACATAGACTTCTTCCTTCAAAGGACCGTTAAGAAACGCCGTCTTTACGTCCATTTGATAGACAATGAATCCCTTATGTGCCACATAAGCAAGAAAAATCCTGACCGCTTCCATACGAGCTACTGGTGAAAATGATTCTTCAAAATCAATACCCTCTTTCTGTCCATACCCTTTAGCCACTAGCCTAGATTTGTTCTTGATGATCGTGTTCTCTTCATCCATCTTGTTTTTCCAGATCCATCGAAGATTTAATGGTGTTACATCGTATGGTATGTTAACCAGTTCCCAGACTTTAAGTCTTTCAAACTGTTGAAGTTCATCCGTCATCGATTCAATCCAAGCATGATCAGCCATGGCTTCTTTGATGTTTTTCGGTTCAGCAGTACTCACGGCGAGTGCGAACATACAAACATCGCCATCGGTTTCAAGCTGTCGTCTTGTACGAACGGGCTGTGAAGGGTTTCCAATGACATGAACCAAAGGATGATCTCGGGTCCAATGATGTGTTGAAGGATGTCGTTGATAGAAAGTATGCATATTTGACGGATCAACATGGCGAGTAGAAGACTCTCCAGTTTCGTGTACCGGTGTACCGAATGGGTTGATGAATTCGTCTTCGTCAGATAATGCATTGTTTGCTTGATTTGTGTTCTCTGGAGCAATGACAGTAGTTGTGGATGTTGTAGGATCGATTGTTGAATTGATATTCTGAGGAGGTAAATCTGCAACAACCCGTGTTGAAGTAGATGAAGTTGTATCCATTTGTTGATGATGATCGGTATCATCATTCTTATCATGAGTGACAGCGGAAGACTTCGATGCAACTTGTTTCTCCCCCGTGAAATATTCATCATACATTGGTCCATATAACATTTCCAACTCTTCAATGGTCGTGTCGACTGTCATATCAGCTCTAGGACCATTTTTTGGAACCAGCGTTGAACTTGACGGTTCATTGCTGTGGTCTTGAGTTCCGAGTTCCGTGCGGTTGTGAACGGAAGTCGTTTGTCGTTGTGGATCGGGACTTAAACTGTTTTGTTCAAGTGCCATTTCTTGAGATTCATCAAATCGGATGTGAATTGTCTCGACAATCAATTTTGTTCTTTTGTTGTATACTCTATATCCCTTTGACTGAGTTGCATATCCCACAAGAATACATGCATCACCTTTCTCTTTCATCTTATCCAAATTTGCACCATCTCGAATAATGTAGCAAGTACATCAAAAAACATGAAGGTGTTTGAGTGAAGGTTTTCGATCATGAATTATGTGATATGGTGTCTTTTCGTGTCTTGGGATAATTAAGGATCGGTTTTGTGTGTAGCATGCGGTTGACACGGCTTCGACCCAAAAGTATAGTGGAAGTTTTGAAGCGGATAATAATGTTCGAGCAGCTTCAACCAAAGTACGGTTTCGTCTTTCAACAACGCCGTTTTGTTCGGGTGTTCGAGCAATAGATGTTTCATGTTCAATCCCTTCGGCTTCAAAATATTTTCTCAGATTAGAATTCAAAAATTCTGTACCTCTGTCAGTACGAACCACTTTAACTTGAGCTTGAAGACCATGTTGTATCAATTTAAGGAAGCTGATGAGAACGTCAGGTGTTTCATCCTTGGACCTCAAGAAATGAGTCCATGTGTACCTTGAGTAATCATCGACTATTACTAGAATATATTTCTTGCCATTGATACTCTGAACACGCATGGGACCACACAGATCCATGTGAAGAAGATCTAACCGTCCTTTAGAGCTTGGTGTGGTCTTTGTTTTGAAGCTACTTCGTTTAGCTTTACAAAGTTCACAAGAAGAACAAAGATGATCTTTGATGAATTTCAAGCTTGGAAGGCCTCTCACAATATCATTCTTGGAAAGCAAGTTAATGGTATCAAAGTTGAGATGAGAAAGACGTTGATGCCATAACCATGCCTGAGTCGTTGAAGCTTTAGCCATGAAGCAAATTGGAGTTGATGAAGTTGTGTCTTGAAGTGAAATTGTGTAAAGATCAGTACCCCGTGTATCGGTAAGTAAGTCATTCCCATCATAATCACGAACAAAACATGTCTTCTTTCTGAAAGCAACTTCCAAATCCGCATCACAGAATTGACCAACCGAGAAAAGATTGTGATTGAGCCCTTCGACGTAGTATACCCTTTTAATCGTGATATTCCCCTGAACCAAATCACCATATCCTAGGATCGGTGCAAATTGATCATTTCCGAATCAGACCGTACCCAGGAACTTCTCCACGAAGTTAATTAGAAGCTTGAGATTCCCCGTCATGTGCTTCGTGCATCCGGAGTCCATTATGAATAGAATTATTTGTATCACCTGCAGAAGAGTTAGAACACGATGGAGCATTTGCTAAATTGGATACCACAGTAATTGTGATAGTAGAATCATTAGTGTCCTTATCAACATTTAAAGGCAAACTAACACTAGTTTTCACATTTTTTGTCCTAACTTTAGGCATCCATTTATATCCGGGAGGACATTGATTAGCAAACCACCATTTCTAAGACTTACTGGCAGACTCATATAATTCCTTAATGTTGCTTCTAGGATTCTTAGTGGTGGAGTCTGATGCATTATTTTTCTTAATGGGGGTTGCACCAGAATGGTTCACTTTGCGTTTGGGTTTACTAGCTCTAATAGGTATTACAACTTGCTTCTTAGTTCTAGTATCTACGCCTTTGACTTTATTTATAGCACACATAGAATGATTAGCATTAGCACACTTGCCACATTTGACACAAACAAATTTCACATTCATAGCATTCAAATCATTCACAGCATTCAAATCGTCATTACATGCGATAACAGACTTTTTATTCTTAAAAACATTCAAATTCCTAGGGTGTTCTTCTACTTGCTTCATCTTCCCTTGATTCTTGTGTTTCCAGACCTTATCATTCTCTTGAGTGCTCTTAAGCTGAGGCCGGCTAACACTAGTAGTGGAGACTATTCCTGTAGTAGAAGACACATGAATATTAGTGTTTCTAGAAGTCTGAGGCGAGTGAGTATCTTTGTTTGTGGGGTTCGTGGACATTCTATACATCCCTGGTTTAATCACATTATTGTGCTTAACGCTTGGTGCTATAGGATTCCTTATGGGTTGAGCTTGTGGTAACCTTTCCTTTCCATCCATCTTGGGGGCAAACACAGGTTTTGCAAACGAGGAATTAGATAAAGCAGATGGTTTTCCCAAGATAGAGGATCTATTCTCTTTAGAGGCATTGGGTTGTCTAACAACATTTTTCTTAATGCTAGGTTCCACAATTTTCCCACCCATTTTAGCAATGAGTTTCTGCAACTCAGCTATCGCTCTGTACCTGTCTTGTAATTGAGCTTTCAACCCTTTAATTTCTAAATTCTGTTCATTCATTTCTCGAAATGTTTGGGAAAGTTTTTCTTGCAATTTATTATCATGTGGAAAACGACCAACATCTTTTTGCAAAGCAAGTTCAAGTGAATGACAATGTTTTTGAAGGAAATCAGTTTTGTGTTGAAGTAACTCAAAAGCCTTTTTGTCAACATTTTCTTTACGTTTCGAAAGCTCAATTTCAAGACGTTCACATTCTTTGATCTTATCAAGATATTGGCATGCAACTTCAGAATATTCATCAATATCAGCACAAGATGTAAAATAAGCATACATAACATCTTTAGAAACGCATTCTTGCAAGAGTAAATCATAATCATTTGAGAAATCAGACTTCTCCATTTGAAGATCATCAATGTGTTTCTCAATAGATTCAACATATTTTAAATCATCAAACATTTCAGTCCGAATGAACTCCTCAAGTTGAAGAACAGTTTCTTTAATCAACGCCGTGTTTGGAATTAGGAGTTCTTTGACAAGCAAGGTAATATCGTGAGGAATCGGACGTGTCCACTCAGCATTTTCACGTTTTGCCCAGTCTCTTTCAACAATAGATTTGACATTATCTATGTGATGCTTAAGAATACCTAATGTTTTCCTACTCTTGCTTTTAGATTCATCTAGAGGGAGGTAGTTTATGTATTTGTAAACATTAGATTTCTTAGGGGCAAAAGCTTTCTTCCATTGAATTCTCTTTTGTTTGCATTCTAAGAACACTTCCTCACGAGTTTTCTGAGTTTGTTTGTTGAACAGGCCATAAAGACTATTCTCATAAGCATAATTATAAGGTTTCACAAACTCCTTATTAACTAGTGGTTGACTATCAGCATCCCAAAGGGCAGTCTCTTCACTATTGGCACTAACAGGCATGCAATCAAGATCTGTCCTTTCAGTCTCATCAAGATAAAGATGCGGGTTCGCAGCTTGAGCTTTGGCAAGGTACTCAGGACTTGCAAAGCTAGCTTGACCCTTAAACATCGAAGGAGGTGCTAGCATTCTTACGGATTGAATAGAATCATGCGTTTTATAAACAACGTTCTTCAAAAAGTCGACTTGTGCTTCTAGTTTCGTAACTTTTTCGGTTTCTTTATCATATCTACTTTTGAAGTCTTGTTTTAACGCATCTACCTCTTGTTTCTTATCCTCTAGAATTTTAGCATAATCAGTAGTGGTCATAGAGAGCTTTTGTTCAAGTTCATTAACTTTGGTAGTGGCAAGGTACGTTTTTTGACGTTCATCCATTAAGAAAACATTATATTGACGCTTCTCTTTAGCTAATAACTCAAGAGTTGTATTATATTTGTTTTCAAAATCGTCCTTTTGACTTTTTAACGCACTTCCCTTGTACCCCTCAAGCTCTTTGGTTTTCTGAAGGAGCTCATCTCTATAGCTTTCAGTCATCTCAGTAGATTTGATAAGAGCAGCTTTACATTCTTCAAAACTTTGAGTGAGCATAGCGTTTGCCTTTTTTAATTGCTTTTGACTCTTTTTATTTTCAGTGACATCTTTTTGTAAAGTAGCAATTAAATTAGCAAGCGCAATACGTTCCTCTTCATCATATTCATTTGCATGTTGATCATCCTCAGACTCATTATTGCACATGTCTGATGAATCGGGTGTGGTATTGCTATCAACCGTTTCCATCATACACGTGTCATTAATGGCATTGGGTAGATCACTATGCTCAGGAATATCACCAAACACATTATATTCATCAGTAGTGTGTACCTTATCGATTGGCTCAGTGTCAAAGATAGGGCCATTGTCATCTTCAGTGACTTTGAGAACTTCTTCAACCTTTGCCATGTACGAGTAATGTGCATCAAGCTCTTGATCAGAATCTTCATCATCAGTATCATCAAGCATGGCTCCTTCCTCAGCTGACAATTTAACCCCTGCTTCCATTTTCTTGCATAGCAACATCTTTTCCTTGTGATAGCTGGAGTCTCTAACCCTTTTCGGCTTCCTGCATTCCTTTGCCATATGCCCATATCCTTGGCAATTAAAATTTTGAATCCCGCCCTGCTGAACCACTTGACTTCCAACCGTTTCCCTATTCCCAGTAGCAGCAGCAATCCTCTGAGTATCATACTTTGCAGTTTGTCGATCATATCTTGCAGAACCCTCAACATGCGTTGGATTATGTCGATCATACCTAGAAGGACTTTCACCACGTCGACGTGTGTCATACCTTGGAGGACTCTCAACATATCGGTTCTTTGTATTAGATGCTGTTCGAAGATTGTTGTTGGTGGGTTTGTAGATTTTCTTGTAAGTCTTCATTATGTAAGCAATTTTTTGTTTCATCTCTCGGTTCTTTTGAGCTTGGTCTTCATCACTATCTTCTTCAGATGATGACTCAGATGGTGGTGATGGTGCTCTTGGCGCTTTACCTCGAGATCTTGTGGAAGATGAAGACTTAGATGATGTGGAATATCGTGGTGAGGATGATGTATTGGAGTATGGCTTAGGAGCACGAGAGTGAGGATCTTGAACATGTTGAGTGGTAGTCAGTAAAGCAAGTGGATTAGCCGTCTTGGCAACACGTTCAGTTCGAATCTCATTTGCTTCATTCTGAAATTGCTTCAAGATGTCAAAGAGTCGATGATATGAGACCTCGTCTAACTTTTCTTGTTGTTTCACCAAAGTGACGAATCGTGTCCACTCGGGTTGAAGTTGTTGAAGAAATTGAACATTGACTTGCATGGTGGAGACTTGCAGATTATTTCTTGTCATGTCATTCATCATCTTATAAAACCTGGAGTAGTAAGAGTCAATTGATTCTCCATCCCTTGAAGTAAACTTGCCAAAATTCCAAAACAAGTTTGTTTTGACATCTTGTTTGTTGAGTGATTCTCCTTGTTGCAAGCGTTCAATAGCAGTCCACATTTCATGTGCTGTCGGGCATGCATCAACCGTGGAGTAAATATCATCTCCAATCCCACTTAAAACCATATAGATGGCTTCCTTCTCCGCATCATGCCAAGCACAATTTTCAGGTGTGAGATCAGCTCTTGTTTCATCACGTTCACTTGCAGGTATTGGATCAGTAGTATCTGTGGCTGCTCTTGGAGGAACTGAGATCTTCTTAAATATATATGGTCCATGAGTAATGCATTTCCTCAAGGCATCACCATTAGGTCTTGTATCAAGATATCGTATGAAACGTGATTGCCATTGAGCATACCGACCAGATACAAGCATTGGTGGTCTCTCTTTGTTACCCGCCACCATTATGTTGTTGTTCGTCACACGATATTCGGCAGTAGAATCCATCTCAATATTCTCTGAAATGATGAAGTGAATATGGATCTTAAGTAGATTTGTTGTGATTGTTGTTGTGGTTTAAATTCCGAAAATTGCAATTTTTCTCCAGGCCGACAATAAATTCTCCAGTCTGACAAAACGGTAGACTAAAAAATTTTGTAATCACCAAAATTTGAAATCGAGCTAGAAATGTCCTAAAACTAGTATGGAAAGAATTTGAATTTACTTGACGAAAAAATTTTAACTCTTTTTTTTTTTTTTTTTTTTTTTTTTGATCTTCGTGGAAACGATATTTCGAAACTAGTCTAGATGGTGGCTAAGTCTAAAAAATACTCAAACAAAAATTAGCAAAAACATGTCATCGGAATCACTTCGTCGGAATGCCTGATCGGAATGTATGATCGGAATGTATGATCGGAATGTATGATCGGAATGTATGATCGGAATGACTAATCGGAATCCTTCGTCGGAATGTCTAATCGGAATGATCGAAGTCCAATCGGAAAATTCAAAGTCCAATCGGAATGTTCAAAGTCCAATCGGAATGTTCAAAGTCCAATCGGAATGTTCGAAGTCCAATCGGAATGTTGATCGGAAAAGCTGGTCGGAATGTTAAAACCCTTTTCCGATTGGAGTAATCGGAATCACATTCCCTTTTCCGATTGCACTGATCGGAATATATAGTGCTGTTACGAGATTTTGGGGTAAAAAAATGAATTTTTCGACAAGAAATCCGCGATTTTAACCAACCAAATGCGACCAAATCCCTACCACAGCTATGTAGAAGATTTATATCAAGATTTAGAGCATAGAAACACAAAAAGAATCTTGAATTCGAGATGATTATAAGAGAAAATCACACGAACCAAGTAAAATCAACAACGAATCACAAAACTACCCCATGGCGATTGATACCAAATGTTGTCCCTTTATTTTGTGATGATTAAGCAATGAAGAAAGAAAGAAAATAGATGAAGAAGAGATGAATTCCTAGAGAGAGAAAGTAGTGAGAGAAAGTAGAGAGGAGATGATTAACTTGGTGAGATTAGATTAAGAAAAGAAGTTGTTACAAATGACCATCCACCCTCCTAACATGCTAGGAGGGTAGTATATATAGTCCACCCACATGCGGGCTTTAATGGACTATATATTGGGCCGGACTTGTCTTTTGGACTTTAATTAGTTTAAATCCAAGCCCGTGAATCACGACTAAATAACTACTTATTACAACGTTCTAATAAATATTACAATAGAAACCTATGACCGAACATTCTTGTTTGACTCAATATTTTGAGGCTAACAAACAGTAACCCGTTTTGTGAATTTGTGGAAATTGAAAATGGACAAGTAAATGAAAGTTGTGCAAGGAATTTAAATTTGCTGGAAACGTAAAGTAGACAAGGTAACCTAAATTGCTGAATGTAAATTTGCATTAAGATAAAGTTGGAACTAAAAAATTGTAACAATACAAATTTCTGGAACAACTCTAATGAACTAAAAGCTATCCTATTTATTGACAAGAATAGTGAAACCCTAAAGCTATGATGACCACATCATTTTCTCTCTGAAACTTGATCTTCACCCTTGATTGCATTCCAGAGTCTTCTCAAATATCGATCTACGGCTGTAGATGGTTTGAGTGTTGTCATTTTGGCTTCTTCTTCATTCACCCGTGAGTTCCTTGCTGGCATTCTTGGAATGTTGTGATGAGCTGGCTGATATAACACATGGGTATGATTTCTTCTTGGTATGAATTACCCTCTGACAAGGGTAATTTGTGTTTCCCCTTTGATTTGACTAACTTGTGATCTGGGTAAAAAAAACATGGATTAGGGATAGAGAATAGTACTTGGTACAGTGTTCCCTTTATTTTCAACTGTTGACTTTTTGACTTGTGGTATAAAACTGGTGGGTAATATGATTGGGTTGGGTATTTGTTGGATATGGGTTACAAGAATGGCAGAAAGTACCCTTGTACTTCTCAAAAATGATCACAGAAGGTTTTTGTAGCAATATTCTCATTCCATTTTGATTTAACTTTGACCATCTTGCTAACTTTGGCACATCATTTTTCAAACATTTGAACAAGGACTTGATATGTAATATGAGCTTTCTTCAAGGACTTGTTATGCAATGTCTTCAAACATGAGTGACCTAACTTGTACAAATTGAGTCTTGGAGGGTCATTTGTGACAAGTATTCAAAGATGAGGGACCAAACTTGCCAATCTTAAAATCTTCAAGGGTATTTTTAGAAAATCACCATTCGGGTCCGGTTCATTGTGCGACTTCTTTTCCCGTGTTCGTTTTTGAATTGTTCTTGTGATCTTTTTGTCCTTTTCTCGATATCCGTACCTAAAATATACATAGAACAAACACAAGCATATATTTGGCACTTTTTGTGATATTTTCATTGTTTTAAGCCCGTTTTAGACGATGAGACCATGTATAAAAGCAGTCTCATCACTCCCCCATACTAAACCATTGTCGTGCCCTCACGCAATGCTAGAATTAAGTATCATAGCACTTCCAAAATTCATTTTTAGGTGACATTTATTGAAAACGTAAACTTAAATAAACTACTGATAGGTGTGAAAACACCCATCCTTTTACCACTTAATTCTGGCTAAAACGAAACCAAAACACGTATTTAATATCATTTGTTTGGAATTATGCGTGGTTTTTGTGTTTATTGTGTTTTCAGAGTCGACCGGATGAATATTGAAGAAAACATGGGATTCCACGGGTTTTATCAAGGAAAAAGACTCAAGACGAAGTCTATTGTCCAAGAGATGCAAAAGATTTGAAGTCCTTGTGCCTATTTGAAGATTTATCGAAGAATAGAGCCAAAGATGGAAGATTCATATATGTCGAAGAACTCGAGTCTATTAAATAAAAGATTATAAGACGAGTTGGAATTATTCACCGACACTTCTAAAAATCCAAAGTCGGAAACGTTTAATTAAAAGAGACGAGAAGATTAAAGAAGGAAGAAGAAAAGAAGCCCAAAACCAAGCCCATTTGCAAGCCCATACACACGCCTATATAAAGGCCCTTACTTCACAAATTTCACACACTTAGTTAGTCTTAGTTTAATTTTCATTCTCTCTAGTTTTAGAGAGAGAAAGTTCTAAACTTTCTCTCACTACTTTTCATCTTTTTCTATTTCAAGATCAAACCTTTGTATTATCTTTCATTAATCAAGTCTAGTTTTCAAGCTTTTAATCTTTAATCTCATCCTTCCTTTCTTTTACTTTGATTGATTTTGGTACAAATCTAGTATGATCCGTGTTGTTCATCAATGATTTGTGCTTAAAAAGTTGATTTCTTTTTATGTTTCCTTAAGTTTATACACTAATAAGCTTTAAGATCCTTGTTCTTATTGGCTTATTTGTTGGTTTAGCTTATTTACCTTGTAAAGTCTTCATAAAAAGTTCATCTTTTAATTCATTTGACTTATGTTTTTGCTTACTTGAAGCTTAGATATAGCCGTTTTTATTGCTTATTTGATCAGCTTATTATAGGATTCGAGCTTGTTGGAGATTGGCTTATTCTATAGCTTATTCCCTAGCTTAAAGTTTCGGATTAGCACCATTTTCGGAAAGGGTAACTCCCTTTTCCGATCGGATATTCCGACCAGACAACACCCTTCATTCCGATCTTTAGATCGGAAAAGGGTTTAGTGTTTTTTCCGATTTGTCCATTTTTCATCATATTCTGATCAGCAACAATTTTGATTATTCCGATTGGGGTGATTTCCCACTTTCCGATCAGCTCCCATTGTGGTATTCCGATTGGCATCGTTTCAAGATATTCCGATCACTCGATCGGAATATTATTTCGATTGAGGGTATTTTTCCACTATTCCGATCTTAGCTATTTTGCTTTGTTCCGTTCTTACTTTCTTTTAGTACTTTTCTACTAAGTTCTTATTTTTCACAAAGTTTTCCAAGTGTTAGTTTTTATTGAATGTCCATTTATTTTTCTAATATAATCTTTAAAGTTTTCAAACATCTAATTTTAAACTCGTCTTTTCACTTTAATCATTTAAGTCTTTAACTTTACTCTTTGACACTTAATTTCTTGTCATTAGTTTAAAATAGTTAAACAAACCAACCACTTTTTTACTAACCAAGAACAAATCATTCCACTTAAAGCCGAGATAAATTCGAGAGGATACCGATAGACATTAATCTGAACCCATAGAAAATCAAAATATCAAATGGCGCCGCTGCCGGCTCTTCTCGTTAAGATCAAAAGTTTTTTGTGAGAACTTGGATTTTGGGATCCGTTCCCCGTGAACGTTACTTTTTCATAAAAATTTTCAAAAAAATATAAAGTTTTTAAAAATACAAAAAAAAATAAAAAATAAAATAAAAAAACATAAAAACCAAAAATATTTTTGCTTTGCTTTTCTTTGTTCGTTCTTTTGCAGGTGTATGCGCACTAGATCCACGTCTTATCAAGAGCCCGAGCCTCTCGATAACTTAGACATGGCCGGTGTACAAAACAACAACATACCACCTCCGAACAACAATAATAACAACAACAACCCGCCTTTCAACAACATGAATAATAACAACAACAATGAGCCTCTTCCGGATAATCGCCCGATGATTGAACTGCTGCAAGCTCATGTAGATGGCAACACGGATCCAATTGTCATACCTCCAATTGCCGCCAACAACTTTGAGCTAAAATCAGGCTTTATCCAGATGGTCTCCGCTCAACCATTCTTGGGACGTACCATTGATGATCCACACGACCACATCAAGAGATTCTTGCAACTCACTAACACGGTCAAATTCAATGGTGTTCCACAAGAGGTAATCCGGTTACAACTTTTTCCCTTTTCTTTAGAGGGACAAGCCCGACATTGGCTTGCTAAGGAACCGCCACAGAGTATTCTCTCGTGGACGGATTTGGAGACTAAGTTTATCAATTACTTTTTCCCACCCTCTCGTACTACCGCTTTGCGGAATGAAATCATAAATTTTGAACAAAAGTATGATGAGTCGTTCAGTGAATCTTGGGATCGTTTTAAAGATCTTTTAAGAAAATGCCCACAACATGGTTTTACCAAAGTACATCAAATTAATACTTTTTACAATGGTTTAAGCATGAGTGACCAAGATTCACTAAACAGTGCCTCGGGGGGTAATCTTTTGGCTAAGACTTCCAATGCTGCTTGGGATATCATTGAGAATAAGTCTCGTGTGCAAACCAAGAGTGTTCTGACCAATGTTGCTAGTGCTAGTACTAATGACAGCGACAAGCGACTTGACAAAATCACTACGCTTCTTGAATCGCTTGTTACACACACCGTAAGCAACAACAGCAACAACGCTAAAAACGCTCAAGTCAATGCTGTTAGTCAACCATGCGAAATATGCGGGGGTCCTCACTCTTACACCACTTGTACTACCACCCAAGACTACCCTGCTGAGAATGTGAATGCAGCATACGACACCTATCCTCAACCTGCTTATCAAGCCCGACCTCAAGGTGACCGTAATTTGCTTAGCTACCGCTCCAACAACTATCTTTCACCACCTGGTTTTCCTCCTACCAACCTAAACCAACAACAAAACCTCAATCTCCCTCTTCAACAACAACAACAATCTCGTGGACCATACATACCACCTCACAAACAGCAACAACCACCTCAACGAAACAACCAAGTTTACCAGCAACCTGCTTATCAACCACCCGCATATACTGCTCCTTCCAACCAAACCCCCGCATCACATCAAGACATTGGAACCTACATGAGGACTAACGATGTGATCGTGGATAATCTCCAACAGGAAGTGCGCAACTTGAAAGCAGACCTGATGAAACAAGGGAATGATCTGAGAGCTGATATGAAAAACACTATGGATAGTCAAACGAATGACTTAAGAAACATGATGGCTAGTTTCTTCCACGGTAATCAACCCTCTTCTTCGGGTACTCTTCCGAGTAACACCGTTGCGAATCCAAGAGGGGAGATGAAAGCAATCACCACTCGCAGTGGCAAAGGTACCAAGGAACCCGAGCTTCCTATACCTCCACCAGTGGTTGTGACTAAGGAGAACGAGTCACCTGCTCCTATTCCTCATCCTTCTCCTTCCCCAATTTCTCCACCTCTTCCTTCTACCCCTCCTCCACCCAAGGATGTGAGTGATCCTATTCTCCCAAAGCCTTCCTCTTCTTCCAATATACCTTATCCATCTAGGTTGAGGAAAGAGAAGCTCAAAAGCAAGGATGATATTCAGGTTTCAAACTTTCTTAAAATGTTCAAACAATTGAATTTCAACATCTCCTTCGCTGAGGCTCTCGCTCACATGCCCAAATATGCGAAAATGTTTAAAGATCTTCTGAGTGACAAGGAAAAACTCCTCGATATTGCCAACACCCAACTTAATGAGAATTGCTCTGCAGTGCTCTTAAGGAAATTGCCAACCAAGCTTAGTGATCCGGGTCGTTTCTTAATCCCTTGCAATTTCCCGGGAGTAGAGAATTGCATGGCCCTAGCCGATCTAGGTGCCAGTATTAATTTAATGCCTCTAAGCGTTTGGAAGCAATTATCTCTCCCAGAGCTAGTCCCCACCAAAATGACTTTGGAATTAGCTAACCGTACGGTTGCTTATCCAGTGGGGATAGCCGAAGACGTCTTTGTAGGAGTCGACAAATTCACTTTTCCTGCCGATTTCGTCGTCGTCGACTACGAGATGGACCCTCGTGTTCCCTTGATTGTGGGTCGTCCATTCCTGAGGACCGGTCTCACTCTTATCGATGTTGAAGCCGGTGAGCTTATCATGAGAGTGGGTGACGATAAAAGTGTCTTCAACATGGGAAAGTTGTCTAAACAACCTTATTCCAACGAGAGTGTTAATTGTATTGACGTTCTTGATGAGGCTTGTGAAGAGCACTTCCAAAATGCTTGCAAAAGTATTCCTACTTCTCTTCCCAAGGTTGAAACCGTTGCCTCTATTGATTCATCACTGTCTCTATTTGGAGAAAGTGATTTGTTTTGGAACAATCTTGAAGACACCATGGGAGATGTGAATTTAGCTACTAATGATTCTCCTACCGATGGGGATGACGACATGAATTTCTTTGACAATCTTCTCAACGAAGACAATCCTTCGCCTCCATCTCCCACGGTTATTGCTATCGATACTCCGACTTTGAAAACGCCTCCCGTCGAAAATCCTCCGGATTTAGAACTTAAGTAGTTGCCGCCCCATCTTGAGTATGTATTCCTTGAAGAAGAGAAGAAGTCGCCAGTCATCATTGCTAAGGACCTAAAGGAAGAAGAAAAAGCCCGACTTATCACCGTGTTGAAAGCTCATAAGAAGGCTATTGCTTGGAAAATCTCTGATATTCGCGGAATTGATCCTCACTTCTGCACACACAAAATTCTCATGGAGGACGACTTTAAGCCCACAATTCAAAGCCAACGAAGGGTGAATCCAAACATCCATGACGTCATCAAAACAGAGGTTATCAAACTTCTTGATGCGGGTATGATTTACCCTATTTCGGATTCACCATGGGTTAGTTCAATCCATTGTGTGCCTAAGAAGGGCGGCATAACCGTTGTTCCCAATGAACACAACGAGTTGATTTCCACTCGTCTCGTTACTGGGTGGAGAGTTTGTATAGACTACCGCAAACTCAATGATGCCACGAGAAAGGATCATTTCCCTCTACCTTTTATGGACCAAATGCTTGAACGATTAGCGGGTAATGAATATTACTGCTTTCTTGATGGTTTCTCGGGTTATTTCCAAATACCCATCGATCCCCAAGATCAAGAGAAGACAACATTCACTTGTCCCTATGGCACATTTGCTTACAAAAGAATGCCTTTTGGCTTATGCAATGCCCCTGGGACTTTCCAAAGGTGTATGTTAGCTATCTTCCATGACATGGTTGAACAAACCATGGAAGTCTTCATGGACGATTTCTCGATCTTCGGGGGTTCCTTCTCTTCTTGCCTTGCCAATTTGGAACGTATGCTTAAGCGGTGCGAAGACACACGCGTTGTTCTGAATTGGGAAAAATGCCATTTTATGGTAAAAGAAGGCATCGTGCTGGGACACAAGATTTCCAAAGCCGGTCTGGAAGTAGACCGTGCTAAAGTCGATGTTATCGCCAAGTTGCCTCCACCTTCAACCGTGAAGGGTGTGAGAAGTTTTCTGGGTCATGCGGGCTTCTACCGTCGATTCATCAAAGATTTTTCTCAAATCGCTCGCCCGATGACCCACCTCTTGGAAAAAGATACTCCTTTTATCTTTTCCAAAGAGTGTCTCGAAGCCTTCAACTCGCTGAAGGATAAGCTAACTAAGGCACCCGTCTTGGTTACCCCTAATTGGGAGCTGCCTTTCGAGTTGATGTGCGATGCTAGTGACTATGCTATTGGAGCGGTTCTGGGACAAAGAGTGAACAAACACTTCCAACCAATCCATTACGCTAGCAAGACAATGACGGGGGCTCAATTGCATTACACGACAACCGAGAAAGAGCTTTTAGCTGTTGTCTATGCTTTTGAAAAGTTCCGCCCCTATCTTGTCCTTTCCACCACAATCGTTTACACCGATCATTCCGCGCTGAAGTACTTGTTGACAAAGCAAGATTCCAAACCAAGACTTCTTCGCTGGGTTTTGCTACTCCAAGAATTTAAAATCGAAATTCGCGATAAAAAAGGAGTTGAAAACCTAGCCGCGGATCATCTCAGTAGACTTGAGGATCCTTACCAGGGGGATCATCCGAACAAAGAAATCAATGACTCTTTTCCCCTGGAGACCTTAATGTCTATCAACTCGACTGCTGACGAAACCCCGTGGTTTGCGGACATTGCAAACTACTTGGCGGGTGGAATTCTCGTTGACGGGTTAACATCCCAGAAAAAGAAGAAGTTCTTTAACGACATTAAGACTTACTTTTGGGATGACCCGTATCTTTTCAAACAATGTGCTGACTTGATTATTCGCCGATGTGTTGATGGACCGACAGCTTTGAAAATCCTTGATGCTTGCCACAAAGGACCCACCGGTGGTCACTTTGGTCCCAACTACACCGCCAAAAAAGTGTTTGATTCGGGATTTTATTGGCCCACCATCTATCCTGATGCTCACGAGATGGTTAAACAATGTGATGCTTGCCAAAAACAAGGCACTATCACACATAAAGACGAGATGCCTCAGAATTTCATTCAAGAGTGTGAAATCTTTGATGTTTGGGGTATCGACTTTATGGGGCCATTCCCTTCATCTAAAAGAAACAAATACATCCTTGTAGCCGTTGACTACGTTTCAAAGTGGGTTGAAGCCAAAGCTTTACCTACTAATGATGCAAGGGTGGTTTGTAACTTTTTGAAATCGCTGTTCGCTCGATTCGGCGTTCCTCGTGCTATTATCAGTGACCGCGGGACTCATTTTTGCAACGATCAATTTGCAAGAGTCATGGCTAAGTATGGTGTCAATCACCGTCTTTCCACCGCCTATCATCCCCAAACCAATGGGTAGGCCGAGATATCCAATCGTGGATTGAAGCGAATTTTGGAGCGTACTGTGGGAGAGCATCGTGCCGCGTGGGCCGATAAGTTAGATGATGCTCTGTGGGCTTTCCGTACTGCTTATAAGACCCCGATCGGTTGTATACCTTATCGTCTTGTGTACGGGAAAGCATGCCACCTTCCCATCGAGCTGGAGCATAAGGCGCACTAGGCCTTGAAGTGGGATAACTTCGACATCCACAAACCCGGTGATCATCGCAAGATTCAACTCAACGAGCTCAACGAACTGAGGAATGAAGCTTATGAGAACTCGCTGATCTACAAAGAGAAGACGAAGATCCTTCATGACACAAAAATCAAGAACCGAGAGTTCCACGTTGGTGATCAACTCTTACTTTTTAACTCTCGGTTGAAGATCTTCTCTGGCAAGTTGAAGAGCCGCTGGTCTGGTCCATTCACCGTCGCTAAAGTCTTTCCGTATGGGACCATTGAGCTTTCTCAGCCAAATGGGCCCAATTTCAAGGTGAATGGCCAGCGTCTGAAGCTGTACTTTGGTGAGGACATCTCTCAGGAGATGATTCCATCCCTCACCACGTTCCCCATGAACTAATTTTGGGTCGAGTCAGGCTCATGACTCGGTTATCAAAAACAAGCGCTCCTCGGGAGGCAGCCCGAGTATCTATCCTTTTATGTTTTAACCTCCTCACTGTAGGGGGACCTGTATAGGTGTTTGTTTTTGTGTGGTGATGTGATTACAGGGATGAATGCACTCTTTGAACCTTTGAAGAACCGTGCTCCCGTGTTATCCGAAATCTGGTTCTATCTCTCAACTATCGTGATTCAATTTTCTTCATACTCACATTTGAAATTGATCACTTTAGTCGTCTCTTCCTTAACTTGATTTAACCAACGTGCACAATGTCATAAGTGTAGGGGGGACTTCTCCCACATGCTTAAAAATTGAGGACAATGTTTATCTTAAGTGTAGGGGGGACTTCTATCGAAGTGTTAAGTGGACTTTTCCATGAAAATGCCTTCATTTAACCGGAAAATCATATTTTTCAACATTTTTCAAATTTTTAATTAACTTTGGCCATTTAGTCGTAATTTTTAAATTTTTATCGTTGCTTTCGTATGTATATATCCCGCAATAAAGTCAAAAATATTAATAAAGTGGTGTAGCTAGTTTAGAAGTCTTTGACATATTAGGCCCGTTGCGTTTATTTTGACTCAACCCGAATAGACTTATCCAAGTTTATTCTAGCTAGTATCCTTAACCATGTAGACCTTAATTGGTTTATTAGGCTACGTATCCACGAGTCTCATTACTTGAGATTTTAAATTGTGGAGAACGAGAAATGATATAGTCAATTATAAGTCGGTATTCTTGCACAAGCTCACTTGGTGTAATTATTTGCCTATTCTCCCATCACTTGCTAATAATTTATCTGCAATAAGTAAGGTCGTACGATTTGAAAAGTTACTTAGCTTCTAGCCCAAGATCGTTTAAAAGTTGCTCGGTAATGATAAGAGTTCATAGCCAAGGCATAACTTATGAAGCGGGGCGCGAAGATTGGCGAGTCCGAAAAGGCCCTAACAAGGCATGCAGATTCCATTTTATTGCTAAAGATCCAAAGTGATGTGAAAAGCATTATTCCCAAAGTCAATATGAAGGATCAAGACTCACGACGAAAAGCAATCAACTCCCATAAAGATCATGGAGAAGTCTATCCGAAAAGACCCTAACAAGGTATGAGGATAAATAGATCCAAGTCCGAAAAGGAGGCGGATCGTTGTATCTCAAAATCCCAATTAGAGATTGAAGAATAATCATGAAGTCGTGGTCAACAAAGTTGAAGTACCTCTCAAAAGTCTCCAAGTGAAGAAACTCTATGAACGATGAGAAGACCATTATCTCAAGCACGTCTCTCAAGATATGAAGTATGAAGTACATGCCAAATATCGGCCCGAGAAAGGTCTCAAATCGCGAACCAAGTTATGCCAAGATATGAACTTTTTGATATCCCGAGAAGCAGTTTTAAGAGATTTTGTCCTTTAGCTAACTATTGATCAAATCGTCCTACTTTGCTTTCAGCCTAAATAACTATCGAAATAAGTCCAAAAATGCATATTCATGATCATTCTAAGACAAAAATAAAATATAAGAGATACACCTAGGAATAGGGGAGTTTAAGCATTTAATTAAGCCATGTGTGTAATGGTTGAATTACTAACTTATAATAACAATGATCTCGTTTTTAAGCTTAGTTTGGGGAATGTGAAACTTGAGGATGATAAATCTTCGCAGCACCGAAGCCCAAATGTAAGTCCTCGATCTCTTTACAAGTTATTTCCACGTAAGCTATTTTCTATCCTCTTGTTTACTTTAAAGTTTTAATTTCTCTTAGTACTTTCATTTTTGTTTAGTAGTATGTTAATAAGGCCAAGGTTGATTGATTATGAGAAAAGTGTAAATGTGCTTTGTCACTAAGCATTGCATGAGGGCATGACAATGGTTAAGTGTAGGGGATTTGATAGGTGTGAAAACACCCATCCTTTTACCACTTAATTCTGGATAAAACGAAACCAAAACACGTATTTAATATCATTTGTTTGGAATTATGCGTGGTTTTTGTGTTTATTGTGTTTTCAGAGTCGACCGGATGAATATTGAAGAAAACATGGGATTGCACGGGTTTTATCAAGGAAAAAGACTCAAGACGAAGTCTATTGTCCAAGAGATGCAAAAGATTTGAAGTCCTTGTGCCTATTTGAAGATTTATCGAAGAATAGAGCCAAAGATGGAAGATTCATATATGTCGAAGAACTCGAGTCTATTAAATAAAAGATTATAAGACGAGTTGGAATTATTCACCGACACTTCTAAAAATCCAAAGTCGGAAACGTTTAATTAAAAGAGACGAGAAGACTAAAGAAGGAAGAAGAAAAGAAGCCCAAAACCAAGCCCATTTGCAAGCCCATACACACGCCTATATAAAGGCCCTTACTTCACAAATTTCACACACTTAGTTAGTCTTAGTTTAATTTTCATTCTCTCTAGTTTTAGAGAGAGAAAGTTCTAAACTTTCTCTCACTACTTTTCATCTTTTTCTCTTTCAAGATCAAACCTTTGTATTATCTTTCATTAATCAAGTCTAGTTTTCAAGCTTTTAATCTTTAATCTCATCCTTCCTTTCTTTTACTTTGATTGATTTTGGTACAAATCTAGTATGATCCGTGTTGTTCATCAATGATTTGTGCTTAAAAAGTTGATTTCTTTTTATGTTTCCTTAAGTTTATACACTAATAAGCTTTAAGATCCTTGTTCTTATTGGCTTATTTGTTGGTTTAGCTTATTTACCTTTTAAAGTCTTCATAAAAAGTTCATCTTTTAATTCATTTGACTTATGTTTTTGCTTACTTGAAGCTTAGATATAGCCGTTTTTATTGCTTATTTGATCAGCTTATTATAGGATTCGAGCTTGTTGGAGATTGGCTTATTCTATAGCTTATTCCCTAGCTTAAAGTTTCGGATTAGCACCATTTTCGGAAAGGGTAACTCCCTTTTCCGATCGGATATTCCGACCAGACAGCACCCTTCATTCCGATCTTTAGACCGGAAAAGGGTTTAGTGTTTTTTCCGATTTGTCCATTTTTCATCATATTCCGATCAGCAACAATTTTGATTATTCCGATTGGGGTGATTTCCCACTTTCCGATCAGCTCCCATTGTGGTATTCCGATTGGCATCGTTTCAAGATATTCCGATCACTCGATCGGAATATTATTTCGATTGAGGGTATTTTTCCACTATTCCGATCTTAGCTATTTTGCTTTGTTCCGTTCTTACTTTCTTTTAGTACTTTTCTACTAAGTTCTTATTTTTCACAAAGTTTTCCAAGTGTTAGTTTTTATTGAATGTCCATTTATTTTTCTAATATAATCTTTAAAGTTTTCAAACATCTAATTTTAAACTCGTCTTTTCACATTAATCATTTAAGTCTTTAACTTTACTCTTCGACACTTAATTTCTTGTCATTAGTTTAAAATAGATAAACAAACCAACCACTCTTTAATAACCAAGAACAAATCATTCCACTTAAAGCCGAGATCAATTCGAGAGGATACCGATAGACATTAATCTGAACCCATAGAAAATCAAAATATCAACTACTACACGCGTTTTAGACATAATGTATTGTTTTCATCAGAATAAAGTGACTTTTAGGATCATAGAACAAGAACACGTAAATGCTTCGTTAGAAATAATTTCATCGTCCTCGATTTTCACCCAATTCCATGCTAAGCGTGTAACGAGATTCTTGTTATTATAAGTTAGCAAGTGTTAATTACGAAACTAAACTCCCTTATTCCTACTTGGTATCTCTTATATTTTATTTTGTCTTAATGATCACGAGGATACATCATTGACTTATGCGTGAATAGAGATTTAGTCTAAAAATAGAGTTTTAACGGTGTAACCAAAATCATCGAATTAATAATTCATCATAATAGACAACGATGTCAAAAAATTAAGTCAACAAGAAGGATCGATAAACGCGGTTTTATAACAGTTTTGAACATGAGACTTATTACCAAGACTTTTATACGCCCCCTAACGGAAGGGCCTTATTATCATAGGTTTACCTCCATCTTTTATTCAAATCCGCCAGGGAGCTTTTAATATGACTTCGATCTTGCCTTGCCTTTTATTATCCACCATCATCGGTGGTTTTATTATGGCCAAAGACGTATATCCTCACGCTAAAGCGAATTTTGGATCTTTAAAGCTTCAAAGATTAAGGCTTGATTCACTTTCAATTTGGGCATAGATTTTTCGGCCTTGTGAGCTTCAAATTTTTGCTTAATTTAGGTGAGCACTTGAAATCTTATTATTAGGTGAAGCTTTTGATTATTCGGGTGCCAATACTTCAAAACCGTGACGCTGGCGAATCCTCAATGTTTTCCCAATTTAATTACATGGAAGCTACTAAAACAAATTAGAAACCAACAATAGTGACTAAACCGCTAATATTTATTAACAATTTATTATAAAAGCGTGGGGAGAATAAGCTAATAATTACTACACATGAGATCGTGAAAGATTACGTGACTTATAAATAACTCTATCATTTCTCGTCCTCATTTAAGAGACTTAGCCTAAAAAGTTAAGGAATCGAACCTAAGTGCTCAACACGCACGGTCGAGTCAAAAATTACTCTTATTCTCACCATCGGAAAACCTACATTCGTGTCTTAAACACTTATGAAAAATAAGAAATTTTTTAAAATTTTGCCATTTTTAGCCTTATCTGCAACAAAACGATAACAAAAATATGAAATTTAGATTGCGTGCTGACGTAAGCAAGGTGAAGTATCTACTCACCCCCCTATACTAAAACTAAACATTGTCCTCAATGTTTCGAGTCTAGGGGTGAAACACCCCCATACTAGAGACGAAGTCGAATGCTTAATCTCGAGCATGGAAAGGGTAAAACGAATAACTTAAAAGCCGTTTATGAATTATGCTAATAAGATAAACGTTAGAACATAAAAGGATATCATCGGATATCGGAATCTTCAAAGGCAACGATCGAAGCTGGAGTGATCCGTAAAATGAATACGAGAGGCTTCAATGATGACGATGAACCTAATAAATCACAATCACAAACAACCACAGAACAAAGGTTGGAAGAGCACAAGTCCCCTCGTTACACTATTAGAAAGAAAAAGTATTTACAAGGATAAGCATGAGAATCCCCCACGAGGCACCTTGTTTTTGATAACCGAGTCAAAAGCTCGACTCGAATCCCCAAAAATGTGATCATTTAGGGATAATCATGGTTTGGTCATTTTTGGTGGGACTTACGTGTAATCAAGGCCCAAAAAGCAACCGTGAATAAAGGCAAAGCCTTTATACCGGGATCGAAGGTCGTATCCTCACATTTGGTGGAAAATGATAAAGGCAAAGCCGGAGGATACATTTTGTAAGGAAGAAAACTCCTTACAACGTACTCGAAGTACGTGTAGTCAGGAGAACCGAGAGGGTGGGTAGGATTACTTTGAGATGAAGGAAAATTTGAAAGAAAATCAATAAAAATGGGGGTCTCAAAGTCTCCTCCCGGTTCTAAGGCAAAGGCCTCATTAAAATCCTCATTCTCATCGAGAGGTGGTCCATCGGTGAACCCCTCGAGAATGGAGGCATCACAAGTCAAAAGAGAAGGCTCATCCAAATGAGACTTAGGGAGGGTGACTAGCAAATCCGGCTCATCGAGTTTAGGATCCTTAGGATCCTCACTCTCGATGTCCTCGAACGTCTCATCAAAGAGAGGATTTACGTCACCAAAAACAAACTCGTCATCAAATTCAAAAAGGGAATTTGAGTAGATTTTAAATTCGTCGACTCGAACTTCCTCATCGAGTAGTGACTCATCATCACTAGTGGAAAAATCCTCATCGAAAAGCGGGTTCGAAAAAGTCAATGATCTCTACCCAAAGTGTCATTGGGAGAGACATCATCACATGAAGTCGTATCACACTCACTATCGTAAATTGCCTCTTTAGAATCTTCGTGGAAAAATTCATCGAGAGCAAAATCACTTAACTCCTCGTCGGAGACAACCGTAGGCTCACTTTGGATTGGAATAGGGATCTCAACACTAGGATTAGTGCTAAGATTCTTCTCCCCCATACTTAGAGAGGCATAGGGTTCCGTAGGGAGCATGAGAGTAATGGTTTCACAAGACGAGTTGAGATTAAAAATGTCGCTATCGTCGTCGTCATCATAAATATGAGACGTGAGATCACATCTAGCTAGATGCTCCTCTCTTTCTTGTTCTTGTCTTTTATGACGAATATCGATGCTTAAACCATTGTATTCTTGTAAAATTTGTTTAGTTCTAATCTCACACTCTCTTTTAAACCTGTCACTTATTTCTTCTTTACGATATCTCCTAATGCCGAGTTCATTAGTTATATCGTTTATTTCTTGATTGATTCGTCGTTTCTCCTCTTCTATATCTTTGATGCTTTCTTCGATCACTTCGACGATTGAAAGTTCCTTTTTCTCCATAATTTGTTAAAAAAGCAATTTAATTTCTTCAAATCCCTTGTCGACGCGACTTGCACCGAGATCATCATCGAAAATTTTTTTGTGGAGGTGATTGGTCAAAACCGGATAATTGGTTGTCGAAAGACGTATCATGGTTCATCGGTTGACAATCATACCCATAATGAGGTACGTTTCCATAATTCTCACATGAATATGATGGTGGGTATTGCGAAGATTGGTCATAGAAATTAGGATTCGGTTCGGGGTCATTATAATTCGTAGAACAAAATCCGAAATCATGCTCCAAACCGCAAAAAACACACGAATAAGATGAAGGCGGTTGTGGAGCTTGGTCATAGGATTGAAATCCGTAACCATGGTCGTTTTGAGGAGATTTGTATATATACCCCTCCCTTCCTCCATAAATCTCGCAATTGAAGCAATTACCACCGTCGGGCGGACCTCCACAATATGGACAAGAGTAATATCCATCGTTGGACATGACGAAACGAGAATGGTGTTACGATAATTAAACACTAGAGGGTGAAAGAAAAGAATTATGAAAATAGAGGGAAAAATCGAAGATTGTTTTTGTTGTTTTTGGTTTTTTTAATTTTTTTGGAACTTTGGTGTATTACGTAGAAATTAATCTACAAAATTATCCACTAATCAAAGGTCTCGATTAATGAATCCAAGAAGAATGAAGGTAATTACGGGAAGTAAAAACCCTCGTCGACTTTGAAACGTTGGCGGAACGCCAAAACGTTTCGAGGTTCAATAATTAAAACTCACAAAAATTGATTAATAATACTTGAATTTGGCAAACCCCTGATTAATCGTCACTTTCAAAATACGCACAAGCGAGCGGAGAAAACGAGGCGGCGCGAAGCACTTAAGAGCCTTTTTTCATTAGGTCGTGAAATACAACCGCCTTATACCCACCTTATAGTTTGTATTTATCGAGATTAAACCAATTAAGAGTATTTATCTATTTTGCCTTCGACTTTCGTTTGAATTCGATACACTCGATAATGACCGGAACGCCCACTATCGAGGTGCGATTTCTCGCGTATTTGGATAATTATTGTGTGTTAATTGTTCTATGTAAATACAATATATTATGCACAAGAAAACGAGAAAACGATTTTGTGTTAATTGAGTTCAATTTAACACTGTTTATTTGTATGGCTAATAGTATAGACCAATAAAAAGAAGTATTTACGACAAAAACGTAAACACTCAAACAAACACGATAAATAAATATGGCTAAACACACCTCCCCGGCAGCGGCGCCATTTTTGATGCGGTATTTTTGTACACTTTATTTTAGGAAAAATAAAGCGACAAAAGCGGGTAAGTATTAAGTATCACGTTTTGTGAAAAACGCGAATACTCGTAGTTGAGTTCGTTCTCGAGGAGGTATGGTGTTTAGCCAACAAATATAGACGTTATTTAATTTGAGTGATTACGTTTTTGGAAAGAAAGAAGAAAGAAAAACGGAGACGAGTTACGCTAAAAACGGTCGAAAACGCTTAAACGTACGAACGTAAAAACGCGACCAAACGAAAAATTTCACCTAAAAAAATTTGAAAATTACTAAAATGTTCTAAAAAACCTAACTAAGAAAAATATGAAAACCCAAAAATTTGAAAACTTTTAAATTAATTTATATCAATTTTTAAAGTTAATTAAAAAATCTAAAAAAATAAAATAACCAAGAAAAGGACAAAATCCATTTTTTCTATTGTAAACCTAAATAATACTTATCTAATCCTAAAAATGATTTTTTTGGAAATTTAAAATTTAATTTAACTATTTTTAAGACTTTTCTAAAAATAAAAAGGAAAATAATCCTAAATAAAAAATAAAAAAACTTTGAAAATAAAAATTATAAAAACACTACTAGACTAAAAAGAAAAATTTTAAAACCAAGAATTTTTAACCAAAACGACTTTAACTAAAATATATTACGTAACTCGTAGAAATTAACAATACTTAAAACTCGACTAGGAAAGCTACAATTTTTCAAAGCTCTTAAAATGGGACAACTAAGCTACCAAGTAAAAGATTTGAACAACAAGTATTACGAGTGAAGAACTATTTTAGAAAATGACAACGTAATCGAATGATGGTTTTATACCACTAAATTCCACCAAAATAAAAAGATAGAAATATTAACTAAGTAAAATCATTGTGACACAAAGAAAATAAGAATAAGCTATGCACATAAGTCGTAGAATACAAATTCAGCCTTAGACGGGCTAACAACTGAATATGACGACTACTAAAACGTATAAAGGAAACATAAAAGGAACTCTAAAACAAAAGTAGTAAAAGAGCAGATGGTTGCTCCATGGTATGCTACGTCTATTGGTAGCATGTGGGCAGGGGTTCAATCCTTGGCCATGCCAAATTTTAAGTAATATTTTTACAAGTGCAGCGAAGATAAAGCCAAATACTATTGATAAGACAGTAATAACAAAAAGGGCTCCAACAGCAGATGGCTTTGAAGTTATTTGCTGCGCCTGTTAAGGCTTTGTGGTCAGGGGTTAGATTCTTGCTGATGGCACTTCTTTTGTGTATTATCTTTATGTTGCTGACAGTTTTTTGGTAGTTTTTTTTTCCTTTTTTTTGTATCAGCAGGAAGCCTAACCTATAAGCAGTTGGCTTCTAGGTTGAAGACTAACGAGATGCAACAACCAAATAAGATTACAAATGAGAACACACAAGGATCACAAATGGAGCAAAAACAAGCAGAAACTAAGTATCACACAATGTAACAATAACTTAAGCTATATGTATGCTAGTAGTGGAAATATATGCCAAACTCAACATGAGCTAAAAGCTTCATATGAGCTCGAAATTTCAAGCAACCTCAAAACAGTTAAAGATCAATCCCTAAACTATGAGGATGCTAATTTTCAAAACCTAGATCCTAACCATGAAGTCATCATGGCTGCTGGTGTAGTGAACCACAATGATAAAATTTTATGCCAAAAACAAAAGCAAATGCTAATGGATTTAGAGATCGAGTGCAATAAACTTAAAGGCAAGGAATCTAACGTTGTAAACACTAGATCCTACCACAGATGACAACTAACAAACCTCATGAATCAAAACAGTCATGATGTTTATCGTCATTATTTGGCCAATAAACATCCTATGAATTGAACACAAATCTTATGCAAAGAGGCTACAACCTAAGACAAAAATTAGATACCTAAATATAACATAAAAAAAAGTAATTATCAAGCTGAATTAACAAAAATTAACAACTACATCAACCGAATTAAACCTACTGCTCATAAAATCTCAGAGACTTACGAACAAAAGTTTTTTTTCTTTTCTTTTTTGAGTTTAATAATGAAACAAAAGCTTAACTCTACATATCCTAACCTCAGTCACTTGACGCAATTAAAACTTAAGCTATATCCTAAGCTAATCATGGATAATTTGGCTATTCCAAACATCCATTTTTACGCAGCAAGTAAAATTTTAAAGCAATGAAAGACAATTGAAACAACAAAACAAGCTGTGCAATTAATCAAAACAACTAAATGAGACACAAATAAAACAATACAAATAAACAAGAAGCACATAAGTAGATAGAATGTAACAATAGCAGATTAAAGGCTAATAAGCGATAGAATGGAGAAAATCACTTACAATTTGGGTCCAAGCTTCTTGACTCTAACCACAAACTCACAAGAACCTCTACTCCACTTTCCTATAGCTTAATCATACCCATAAATCACCACAGTTTCTCTTCTCAACTTATTACCCCAAATCAAACCAATAAAACCTTTTGAAAATTGCTTCCAACCAAGAGAACTTCTACTTTAAATCTTCAAACAGCTTCAAATCTTCAAACAATGAACAAAACTCCTCCAATAAGCCAATTGTCAGATGGCGTATCGAATGAGCCGTGAACAATGATAATGAACAGTAACCCGTTTTGTGAATTTTTGGAAATTGAAAATGGACAAGTAAACGAAAGTTGTGCAACGAATTTAAATTTGCTGGAAACGTAAAGTAGACAAGGTAATTTAAATTGCTGAATGTAAATTTTCATTAAGATAAAGTTGGAACTCAAAAATTGTAACAATACAAATTTCTGGAACAACTCTAATGAACTAAAAGCTATCCTATTTATTGACAAGAATAGTGAAACCCTAAAGCTATGATGACCACATCATTTTCTCTCTCAAACTTGATCTTCACCCTTGATTGCATTCCAGAATCTTCTCAAATATCGATCTACGGCTGTAGATGGTTTGAGTGTTGTCATTTTGGCTTCTTCTTCATTCACCCGTGAGTTCCTTGCTGGCATTCTTGGAATGTTGTGATGAGCTGGCTGATATAGCACATGGGTATGATTTCTTCTTGGTATGAATTACCCTCTGACAAGGGTAATTTGTGTTTTCCCTTTGATTTGACTAACTTGTGATCTGGGTAAAAAAACATGGATTAGGGATAGAGAATAGTACTTGGTACAGTGTTCCCTTTAATTTTTAACTGCTGACTTTTTGACTTGTGGTATAAAACTGGTGGGTAATATGATTGGGTTGGGTATTTGTTGGATATGGGTTACAAGAATGGTAGAAAGTACCCTTGTACTTCTCAAAAATGGTCATATAAGGTTTTTGCAGCAATATTCTCATTCCATTTTTATTTAACTTTGACCATCTTGCTAACTTTGGCACATCATTTTTCAAAAATTTGAACAAGGACTTGATACGTAATATGAGCTTTCTTCAAGGACTTGTTATGCAATGTCTTCAAACATGAGGGACCTAACTTGTACAAATTGAGTCTTGGAGGGTCATTTGTGACAAGTATTCAAAGATGAGGGACCAAACTTGCCAATCTTAAAATCTTCAAGGGTATTTTTGGAAAATCACCATTCGGGTCCGGTTCATTGTGCGACTTCTTTTCCCGTGTTCGTTTTTGAATTGTTCTTGTGATCTTTTTGTCTTTTTCTCGATATCCGTACCTAAAATATACATAGAACAAACACAAGCATATATTTGGCACTTTTTATGATATTTTCATCGTTTTAAGCCCGTTTTGGACGATGAGACCATGTATAAAAGCAGTCTCATCAACCACACAGATCCATGTGAAGAAGATCTAACCGTCCTTTAGAGCTTGGTGTGGTCTTTGTTTTGAAGCTACTTCGTTTAGCTTTACAAAGTTCACAAGAAGAACAAAGATGATCTTTGATGAATTTCAAATTTGGAAGGCCTCTCACAATATATTTCTTGGAAAGCATGTTGATGGTATCAAAGTTGAGATGAGAAAGACGTTAATGCCATAACCATGCCTGAGTCGATGAAGCTTTAGCCATGAAGCAAATTGGAGTTGATGAAGTTATGTCTTGAAGTGAAATTGTGTAAAGATTAGTACCCCGTGTACCGGTAAGTAAGTCATTCCTATCATAATCACGAACAAAACATGTCTTCTTTCTGAAAGCAACCTCCAAATCCGCATCACAGAATTGACAAAACGAGAAAAGATTGTGATTGAGCCCTTCGACGTAGTATACCCTTTTAATCGTGATATTCCCATGAACCAAATCTCCATATCCTAGGATCGATGCAAATTGATCATTTCCGAATCGGACCGTAACCAGGAACTTCTCCACGAAGTTAATTAGAAGCTTGAGATTCCCCGTCATGTGCTTCGTGCATCCGGAGTCCAGTATGAAGAGAATTATTGGTATCACCTGCAGAAGAGTTAGAACATGATGGAGCATTTGCTAAATTGGATACCACAGTAGTTGTGATAGTAGAATCATTAGTGTCCTTATCAACATTTAAAGGCAAACTAACACTCGTTTTCACATTTTCTGTCCTAGCTTTCAGCATCCATTATATCTTGGAGGACATTGACTAGCAAACCACCATTTCCAAGACTTGCTAGCAGACTCATATAATTCCTTAATTTTGCTTCTAGGGTTCTTAGTGGTGGAGTCTGATGCATTACTTTTCTTAGTGGGGGTTGCACCAGAATGGTTCATTTTGCGTTTGGGTTTACTATCTCTAACAGGCATCACAACTTGCTTCTTAGTTCTAGTATCTACGCCTTGGACTTTGTTCATAGCACACATAGAATGATTAGCATTATCACACTTTCCACATTTGACACAAACAAATTTCACATTCATATCATTCAAATCATTCACATCATTCAAATCGTCATTACATGCGATTACAGACTTTTTATTCTTAAAAACATTCAAATTCCTAGGGTGTTCTTCTACTTCCTTCATCTTCCCTTGATTCTTGTGTTTCTAGACCTTATCATTCACTTGAGTGCTCTTAAGCTAAGGTCGGCTAACACTAGTAGTGGAGACTATTCCTGTAGTAGAAGACACACGAATATTAGTGTTTCTAGAAGTCTGAGGCGATTGAGTAACTTTTTTTGTGGGCTTAGTGGTCATTCTATACATCCCTGGTTTAATCATATTATTGTACTTAACGCTTGGTGCTATGACATTCCTTATGGGTTGATTATGTGGTAACCTTTCCTTTCCATCCATCTTGGGGGCAAACATAGGTTTTGCAAACGAGGAATTTGATAAAGTAGATGGTTTTCCCAAGATAGAGGATCTATTTACTTTAGAGGCATTGGGTTGTCTAACAACAGGTTTCTTAATGCTAGATTCCACAACTTTCCCACCCATTTTAGCAACGAGTTTCTGTAACTCTGCTATCGCTCTGTCCCTGTCTTGTAACTGAGCTTTCAACCCTTTAATTTCCAAATTCTGTTCATTCATTTCTCGAAACGTTTGGGAAAGTTTTTCTTGCAATTTATTATCATGTGGAAAACTACCAATGTCTTTTTGCAAAGCAAGTTCAAGAGAATGACAATGTTTTTGAAGGAAATCAGTTTTGTGTTGAAGTAACTCAAAAGCCTTTTTATCAACATTTTCTTTACGTTTCGAAAGCTCAATTTCAAGACGCTCACATTCTTTGATCTTATCAAGATATTTGCATGCAACATCAGAATATTCATCAATATCAGCACAAGATGTAAAATAAGCACACATAACATCTTTAGAAGCGCATTCTTGCAAGAGTAAATCATATTCATCTGAAAAATCAGACTTTTCCATTTGAAGATCATCAATGTGTTTCTCAATAGATTCAACATACTTTAAATCATCATACATTTCAGTCCGAATGAACTCCTCAAGTTGAAGAACAGTTTCTTTAATCAACCCCGTGTTTGGAATTAAGAGTTCTTTCACAAGCAAGGTAATATCTTGAGGAATCGGGCGAGTCCACTCAGCATTTTCACGTTTTGCCCAATCTCTTTCAACAATAGATTTAACCTTATCTATGTGGTGTTTAAGAAGACCTAATGTTTTCCTACTCTGGCTTTTAGATTCATCTAGAGGGAGGTAGTTTATGTATTTGTAAACATTAGATTTCTTAGGGGCAAAAGCTTTCTTCCATTGAATTCTCTTTTGTTTGCATTCTAAAAACACTTCCTCACGGGTTTTCTGAGTTTGTTTGTTGAAAAGACCATAAAGAATATTCTCATAAGCATAATTATATGGTTTTACAAACTCCTTATTGACAAGAGGTTGACTATCATCATCCCAAAGGGCAGTCTCTTCACTATTGGCACTAACAGGCATGCAATCAAGATCGGTCCTTTCAGTCTGATCAAGATAAAGACACGGGTTCGCAGCTTGAGCTTTGGCAAGGTACTTAGGACTTGCAAAGCTAGCTTGACCCTTAAACATCGATGTAGGTGCTAGCATGCTTATGGATTGAATAGAATCGTGCGTTTTATAAACAACTTTCTTCAAAAATTCCACTTGTTCTTCTAGTTTCGTTACTTTTTCGGTTTCTTTATCATATCTACTTTTGAAGTCGTGTTTTAACGCATCTACCTCTTGTTTCTTATCCTCAAGAATTTTAGCAGAATCTGTAGTGGTCATAGAGATCTTTTGTTCAAGTTCATTAACTTTGGTATTGGCAAGGTACGTTTTTTGACGTTCATCCATTAAGAAAACATTGTATTGACGTTTCTCTTTGGCTAATAACTCAAGAGTTGTATTATATTTGTTTTCAAAATCGTCCTTTTGACTTTTTAATGCACTTCCCTTGTACCCCTCAAGCTCTTTGGTTTTCTGAAGGAGCTCATCTCTATAGCTTTCAGTCATCTCAGTAGATTTGATAAGAGCAGCTTTGCACTCTTCAAAATTTTGAGTGAGCGTAGTGTTTGCCTTCTTTAATTGATTTTGACTCTTTTTATTTTCAGTGACATCTTTTTGTAAAGTAGCAATTAAATTAGCAAGCGCAATACGTTCCTCTTCATCATATTCATTTGCATGTTGATCATCCTCAGACTCATTATTGCACATGTCTGATGAATCGGGTGTGGTATTGCTATCAACCGGTTCTATCATACACGTGTCATTAATGGCATTGGGTAGATCACTATGCTCAGGAATATCACCAAACACATTATATTCATCAGTAGTGTGTACCTTATCGATTGGCTCAGTGTCAAAGATAGGGCCATTGTAATCTTCAGTGACTTTGAGAACTTCTTCAACCTTTGCCATGTACGAGTAATGTGCATCGAGCTCTTGATCAGAATCTTCATCATCAGTATCATCAAGCATTGCTCCTTCCTCAGTTGACAATTTAACCCCTGCTTCCATTTTCTTGCTTAGCAGCATCTTTCCTTGTGATAGCTGGAGTCTCTAACCCTTTTCGACTTCCTGCATTCTTTGCCATATGCCCATAACCTTGGCAATTAAAACATTGAATCCCACTCTGCTGAACCACTTGACTTCCAACAGTGTCCCTATTCCCAGTAGCAGCAACAATCCTCTGAGTATCATACTTGGCAGTTTGTCGATCATACCTTGCAGAACCCTCAACATGCGTTGGATTATGTCGATCATACCTAGAAGGACTTTCACCACGTCGACGTGTGTCATACCTTGGAGGACTCTCAACATATCGGTTCTTTGTGTTAGATGATGTACGAAGATTGTTGTTGGTGGGTTTGTAGATTTTCTTGTAAGTCTTCATTATGAAAGCAATTTGTTGTTTCATCTCTCGGTTCTTTTGAGCTTGGTCTTCATCACTATCTTCTTCAGATGAGGACTCAGATGGTGGTGATGGTACTCTTGGCACTTTACCTCGAGATCTTGTGGATGAAGACTTAGATGATGTGGAAGATCGTGGTGAAGATGATGTAGTGGAGTATGGCTTAGGAGCACGAGAGTGATGACCTTGAACATGCTGAGTTGTAGTCACTAAAGCAAGTGGATTAGCCGTCTTGGCAACACGTTCAGCTCGAATCTCATTTGCTTCATTCTGAAATTGCTTCAAGATGTCAAAGAGTCGATGATATGAGACCTCGTCTAATTTTTCTTGTTGTTTCACCAAAGTGACGAACCGTGTCCACTCTGGTTGAAGTTGTTGAAGAAATTGAACATTGACTTGCATGGTGGAAACTTGTAGATTATTTCTTGTCATGTCATTCATCATTTTATAAAACTTGGAGTAGTAAGAGTCAATTGATTCTCCATCCCGTGAAGTAAACTTGCCAAAATTCCAAAACAAGTTTGTTTTGACATCTTGTTTGTTGAGTGATTCTCCTTGTTGCAAGCATTCAATAGCAGTCCACATTTCATGTGCTGTAGGGCATGCATCAACCGTGGATAAATATCATCTCCAATCCCACTTAAAACCATATAGATGGCTTCCTTCTCCGCATCATGCCAAGCACAATTTTCAGGTGTGAGATCGGCTCTTGTTTCATCACGTTCACTTGCAGGTATTGGATCAGTAGTATCTGTGGCTGCTCTTGGAGGAATTGAGATTTTCTTGAATACATATGGTCCATGAGTAATACATTTCCTCAAGGCATCACCATTGGGTCTTGTATCAAGATATCGTATGAAACGAGATTGCCATTGAGCATACCGACCAGACACAAGCATTGGTGGTCTCTCTTTATTACTCGCCACCATGATATTGTTGTTTGTGACACGATACTCTTGAGTAGAATCCATATCTAGAGACTTGAAATCGATGAAGTGAAAATGGATCTTAAGTAGATGTGTTTTGATTGTTGTTTTCGATGAAAAATGTTAAAATCCCCTAAAATTTGTCTTCACAAGAAACCAAAAAATCGAAGGCAAAAAATCACACGTATTAAAAATTTTCACTTTTGAAAAAATCTTCAATTTTCGGAATAATGAAGTTTTCAGAGAAACAACTTCTTTGGAATATTAATGTTTTCAGAAAAACAACTTCTTCGGAATATGGATGTTTTCAGAAAACAACTTCTCCAGAATAGGTACTTCTTCGGAATATTGATGTTTTCAGAAAAATGCGCTTCTTCGGAATATTAATGTTTTCAGAAAAAACAACCTCTTCGAAATAATCACATCTTCGGAATATGTAATATCTTCGGAATAATCACTTCTTCGGAATACTGAAATCTTCAGAATCTTTTTCGGAATAGAAGCCTTTTCGGAATGTTGATTATTTCAGAAAAAATTTCGGAAAACCCACTTTTTTGGAATAAACACTTTTTCAGATAAATTCACTTTTTCGGAATACTCACGTCTTCAGAAAAATCACTTCTTCGGAATACACAATTCTTCGGAATAATCTTCAGAATAAATCACTTTTTCAGAAAAAAGAAAGATTTCAGAAAAACTTACCTTTTTCAGAATAAACACTTCTTCGGAATAACAAACCCTTAACTAAAAATCCCCTTTTCGGAATAATAAGCCCTTTTCTGAAAACCTTATTTCGGAATGATCTTGAAGCAGTTAAACCGTAACTAAAAAAAAATCAATCCAAACACCTCAAAATCTTGCGATTCTTACCACAAAAACAAAACCAAATCCCTACCAAATCGATATAAATGATTTATATCAAGATTTATAGCCCGAAATACTAAAGTAAAATTTAATTCGGGATGATTTAGATAGAAAAATCAACCGAATCAAACTCAAACCAAACAACCAAACACAATCTACCCCGTAGCGATTGATACCAAATGTTGTCCCATATTATTTAGATGATTAATGATAGAAACTAGATGAAAAGAGATGGATTCCTAGAGAGAGAAAGTAGTAAGAGAAAGTAGAGAGAAGGAGATGATTAACTTGGTGAATATTAGATTAGAATAAGATTAGATACAAAATGACCATCCACCCTCCTAACATGCTAGGAGGGTAGTATATATAGTCCACCCACATGCGGGCTTTAATGGGCTATATATTGGGTCGGGGTTGTCTTTTGGACTTTAATTAGTTTAAATCCAAGCCCGTGAACCACGACTATTTAACTATCTATTACAACGTTCTAATAAATATTACAATATAAACCTATGACCGAACATTCTTGTTTGACTCAATATTTTGAGGCTAACAGTTAGATACCTGCATATGTTCACCCCACTCCGGCGAGTCCGAATAGTAGTATTTACAACACCCCTCTTGGTCACATTGGTGTTTAAACTCGCGTTTTTTATTACGCGTGTTATCATATTCCTTTTTCCACTTTATTACTTGAAGTCCTTGGTTACTTCGGTATCCACCTTTTCTAACTCCATGCTATAACTGCCATCAAAATTTCCCACTTTAAGGTGTGTTGTCGTGCTGGCGGTTTTGCACCGACGGTGGGGTTGTTTCATGTTTTCTATGTGAACAATTACAATAAGGGGTGGATGTACTTTAGTAAGCTTTCCCCTTCTAGGCCAGTTTATTATACCAAGGAGTTGGATTATGTCAAGAATTGGATGGATTGCTTCTTTTTTGTGGATTCTTCCGCCTTTGATCTTCCTATTTCATTGTCTGCTGGGAGGTTGGCGAGGGATCCTGCTCCTGCTCCTGCTCCTCATGATTTTAATTCGCGGGAAGCGAGTTATCTTATTAATCATCCTGCCCCTTTCTAGAAGTACCCAGAGGCTTTTTTGTGTGTGGTTGGCATTATCCGTCACTACAGGCTTGGGAGGGATTTCTATCCCGCCTTTATTAATTCTTCCGGAGAGGGTGGGTTCCATTATTTTTTTGATTTTCTTTTTTATTGTTATATAAGTTTTGCGGTTGACTTCTTCTTCTTTATTTGTAGAGATGTCTTTCTTAGAGTTTATCACTTATTCTGATCCTTCTAAGGTGAGGATTACTAATTAGCCGCTGCAACCGGACCCGATCCCTGTTCTTCAAGCAATCGCTGGTCAGACCGAGCATCTAGAGGGGTTTACTGACCCGATTGATGAGGTTGCTAACTCACCCCAAGGTGGTGCGGGCACTAGTGCTGATGTTTCTTTGACTAATGTTCGAGTTGTTAATGCCAATGTCCGGGTGTCTAAGGCTAGTGCTCCCGTGTCTGTTTCTCCTTTGTCTTCCGCTAGTGTTATGCGTGCTGTTAGGGAGCCTGCTGCTCCTGGGACCTCTGCAGGGGGTAGTGGTCCTAGGAGGAAGAGGAAGTCTCAAGGTTCTGTTGTTGCTACTCACCCTCCTAAGAGGTTGAGGGAGGATTATGGTTCATCTTGCGTCCCGACTACCGGGGGTAAGTATCGGGAGGTTATTTCTTAGCTGCTTGCCGCAAACGTGAGTGCCCCTGCTGCTGCTAGGATCCCATTTATTTCTGATTCTATTACTCTTTCTCCTGATTCCGATGATGGTACGGATCCATATTCTACCATGGTTGCTACTCGGACTCGACATTCTACAGTGAGGTTTGTTGTTTCATCTGATTCCTCTAATGAGTTGGGTGTTGGAGAACAGAATGCTGATGATTTAAGTATTGATTCTTATAGGTTAGTTTTGTCAACTAATGTGGTCACGGATTCTGTGGTGGTTTCTATTCCTTCTTCTGTTATGCCGATCGTTCCATCATCCATTTCTGTGGCGTCTACCGTTCCTCCACTTGTCTCTCGTGCCGCTCCCTCAGGTGGTTTGGACACGAGTACTTAGTCCGATGTGGGGACTCTTCTTGGGCTGTTGGGGAACGTATTGACGATGATGGTTTCTTCCAAGATGTGTTTATGGCTGATGAGCGTTTATCTGAGGTTTATGTGCCTAAATGGCATGTTACAATGGTTCTACTCTTGATGATGTCGATATTTGTAGGAGCTTAATTAATAACGTTGTTCCGCCAGCTTTTGAAGCTAGCTTCGAGACATGGATTCAGACCAGCTGTTGACTGAGTTTAATGTCGGGTATGCCCGCCAGGTAGGTCCGAATTCTGAGCTGAGGATGCGTTTTGAACGCTATTTGAGGGAAGTCCAGAAGCTACGTTTGGAACATGCTGAAGGTTCTCGCCGTTATTGGAGAAAGATGCTGAGATTCAGGCTTTGAAGGCCAAGATGGCTGAACTTGAGAAGGAGAATGTACTGATTCCGGAGTTCCATGGTCGAGTTGCTTCTTTGAAGCCGCGAAGACTTCCTTCTCTTTGGATGTGAGCTAAAGCATAAAATAATAAGGTGTTAGAGGGTAAGCTTACAGACCTTACTACTTCCTTTGAAAGTTCAAAGTCTCAATTTTAGGAGTTAGAGAGTTTAGGGGATGGTTTGATTGATCAATTTTCCGCTTCAGAGTCTACCTGCTATATGTTGAATGCTCATATTACTTCTCTTGATAAAGAGGTACTGCCCCGTTATATGACCGCTGTGGCTGGGCGACGATGGGTTATTGGGTGTGGACTACGTTTGACTGTATATTTATGCCATAAATCTCTTGTTTATAGGGCAGCCTTTGGTCATCCTATGACCCGGGCTCAAAATCTAGGTATGTAGAAGGGTTTGGAAGACGAGATTAAGCACAGAAAGGAAGGTAGGGGTCTCACCTATGTTGAGGCTTCTGACCCTTTGGCCCAGTCTAAGTTTGATGATGTTGTCCATGCCTTTGGTACTCTGAAGTTACCCTTGCTTGATTTATTGGATTCTCTAAAGGACACTTTGTTAGCCTCAAAATATTGAGTCAAACAAGAATGTTCGGTCATATGTTTATTATGTATCGTATTTAAGAACGTTCTAATAGGTAGTAGGTTAGTCGTGTTTTACGGGCTTAACTTTAAGCTAAAGTTCATTCATAAGTAACTAAAGCCTAAAAGGAAAGCCTGACCCAAACAATATAGTCCATATCAAGCCCACATGTAGGGGGACTATAAATACCCTTCCTAGCATGTTAGGAAGGGTGTTGGCTAATTTGTAATTCTATCTCAATCTAATATTCACCAAGTTTCCAACCATTCTCTCTCTTTTCTCTCTCTACTTTCTCTCTCTAGATTTCATCTATCAATAATCCACCTTTCTTGTTTAATCATCACATATTATATGAGACAACAATTGGTATCAATCGTCATGGGGTATATTTGTGATTGGTTGTTGTTATTTCATTTGATTCGTATGATTTAATCCATAAATCATCTCGAATTCAAATATTTTTTTTGTGTGTTTTCCATGCTCTAAATCTTGATATCAATCTCCTACATAGTTGTGGTAGGGATTTGGGTGCCTTGGATTGGTTAAAATCACAGATTTCTAGTAAAAAATCTCAATTTTAATCTAAAGTCTCGGAATAGTACACGTATTGCGACAGCTTTACCTTGTTTTCCATCGTAAAGGCTAGGGTTTATGTATTGCGATCAGTATTGCGACCAACATTGCGACATACCTTGTTTTGTGATATTGCGACAATTTATTGTTTGAGGTATTGCGACATATTCTGCTTTTAGGTATTGCGATAGATCTTGTTTGAAGTATTGCGATAGAATCAAAAGTGTGCATTACGATAGAAGTTCTTTGAGACATTGCGATAGATTGAGTTTTGTGCATTGCGACAGATTGTTTTCTTATTGCGACAGTATACTTAGTGTGCATTGCGACATAATCTTGCTTGTTTGGGTATTGCGACAGAGTTACTTTTGAGACATTGCGACAATTTGATTTTTGACATTGCGACAGACTGGAGGATTTTTTGAAAATTCCAAAAAATACACTTAAAAAAAATTTCTTGTGTTTTTTGGTCTTTTTTTTCGAGAAAATTTTTAAGGGATTTCAACACTTTTTCTCTTCAACAACAATCACTATAACATCTACTAAAGATCCGTATTCACTTCATCATTTCAGAGAATATTGAGATGGATTCTACTACAAAGTATCGTGTGACGAACAACAACATCATGGCGGCGGGTAACAACGAGAGACCACCAATGCTTGTGTCGGGTCGATATGATCAATGGAAATCCTGTTTTCTACGTTATCTTGACACAAAACCCAACGATGATGCTTTAAGGCAATGCATTTTTTATGGACCCTATAAATTCTCAAGGATACAAGTTCCTGTAGTACCAGCCACAGACACAACTGACGAACAACCCGCATATGAACGTGATGAAAAGAGAAACGACCTCACACCAGAGAACCGTGCTTGGCTTGATGCAGAGAAGGAAGCAATTTACTTAATTCTCAGTGGCATTGGAGATGATATTTATTCCATGGTTGATGCATGCCCTACTGCTAAAGAAATGTGCACGACTATTGAAAGATTGGAACAAGGTGAATCACTTAACAAACAAGATGTGAAAACTAAGATGTTTTGGAACTTTAGAAAGTTTACATCAAAGGATGGGGAATCAATTGATTCTTATTACTCCCGATTCTACAAAATGATGAATGACATGACCCGAAACAACTTGCAAGTTTCCACCATGCAAGTCAATGTCCAATTTCTACAGCAACTTCAACCAGAGTGGACACGGTTTGTCACCTTGGTGAAACAACAACAAAAGTTAGACGAAGTTTCATATCACACACTCTTTGACATTTTGAAACAATTTCAAAATGAGGCAAATGAACTTCGAGCTGAACGAGTTGCAAAGGTTTCAAATCCACTTGCTTTGGTGTCTACCACTCAACATTACCCAGATTATCATACTCGTGCTCCAAAGACCTACTCTACTCAATCATCATCACCACGATCATCCACTGTCTCTAAGTCACATGCTCCAACAAGATCCCGAGGCAAAGAAGTTGCAAGAGCACCATCACCCACACCTGAGCAATCATCCGAAGAAGACAGTGATGAAGAACTAGCTCAAAAGGATAGGGAATTCAAGCAACAAATGGCTTTCATTATGAAGAAATACAAGAAAATCTACAAACCCACCAATAACGACCTCCGAACATCATCTAACAAGAGGAACAACTATGCTCAGAGTCCTCCAAGGGATGACACACGAAGGCATGCTGAGAGTCCTACAAAGTATGATCGACACCCCGCCAAGTATGATAATCAGAGGGTTGCTACTGTTGTTGGAAATAGGGAAACTGTTGGTACTCAAGTTGTGCAACAAAGTGGGATAATGTGTTTCAACTGCCGAGGTTTTGGGCATTTGGCTAGGGAATGCAGGCAGCCAAAGAGGGTTAAAGATTATGGTTATCATAAGGAAAAGATGCTGTTGTGCAAGAAGATGGAAGCTGGGATCAAGTTATCAGCTGAGGAAGGAGAAATGCTTGACGACACAGATGATGACTTCTCCGACCAAGAACTCAAGGCACATTATTCATACATGGCAAATATTCATGAGGTCCTTAACGTAACTGAAGATGACAATGGTCCTATCTTTGATACCGAACCAATTGATAAGGTACAACATGATGATGAATATAATGTGTTTGGTGATACACATGAGCATAGTGATCTACCAACAACAATTACTGACACATGTATGATGGAAATGGTTGATAGCAATACCACACATGATTCATCAGACATGTGCAATAATGAGTTTGAGGATGATCAACATGCAAATAAGTATGATGACGAGGAGCGTGTCGCGCTTGCTAATTTAATTTCTAGTTTACAAAAAGATGTCATTGAAAATAGAAAGAGTCAAAAGCAATTAAAGAAGGCAAACGCAGCGCTCACTCAAAACTTTGAAGAAAGCAAAGCCGCTCTTATAAAATCTAGTGAGACCATTGATAGTTATTGGGCTCAGCTTCTTCAAAGAGACAAAGAGCTTGAGGGGTACATAAGTCGTTTAATTAACGTTAAAAAGGACGATTTTGAAAATAAATATAACGAAGCTCTTGCTTTGTTAACTAAAGAAAAACGTTAATTTAATGTTTTATTAAGTGATGAACGTCAAAAAATGTACCTTGCCACAACAAAAGTTAATGAACTTGAACAGAGGCTTTCTATGAATACCACCGATTCTATTAAAATTCTTGTCAAAAAGAAACAAGAGGTTGAAAAATTAAAACAAGATTTTAAAAAATAGACAAGGCAAAGATACTGAAAAAGTAAAGGATCTCGAAGAACAAGTCGAATTTTTGAAAAAAGCTGCTTATAAAACGCATGACTCTATTCAAACCGTTAGAATGATAGCACCTCGGTCGTTTTTCAAGGGTCAAGCTAGTTTTGCAAGTCCCAAGTACCTCGAACAAGCTCAAGCTGCAAACCCTCACTTATATCTTGATAAGTCCGAATGACTCGATCATGATTGCCCAGTATTTAGGCTCGATAGTGAAGAGACGTCCCTTTGGGATGCGGAGAGTAGATCACCGGCCAATAACGATTTTGTGAAACCATATAATTATGCTTATGAAAACAGTCTTTATGGTCTTTTCACTCCACAAAAACAGAAGTCTCGTGAGGAATTGTTTCTTGAAAGCAAACAACGAAGAATTCAATGGAAGAAATTTTTTGCCACTAAGAAATCAAATGTTTTTAAATATATTAACTATTTGCCTCTTGATGTTTCTAAAAGCAAAAGCAGAAAAACACTTGGTATTCTTAAACATCACATCGATAATGTTCAATCAATTGTTGAAAGCGACTGGCAAAAACGTGAAAATGATAAGTGGAAAACAGAGATTCCTCACGACATAACTGTGCTTGTGAAAGAAGTTTTAATACCAAATACGAAGATAATAAAAGAAAATGTTCTTGAGTTTGAAAAATTGATTCGGTCTGAAATGTTTGATGATTTGCATTATGTTGAGTCTCTTGAAAAAGAAATTGATGAACTTCAAAATGACAAATCAGATTTTTCAAACGAATATGATCTACTCTTAGAAGAATGTCTCTCCAAAGATATTTTGTGTGTTACTCTTCAATCTTGTGCTGATATCGATGAATATTTGATGTTGCATGCAAATATATTGATAAGATCAAAGAGTGTGAACGGCTTAAAACTGAGCTTTCGAAACGTAAAGATATGTTGATAGAAAGGCTTTTGAGTTACTTCAACACAAAACTGATTTCCTTCAAAAACATTGTCATTCTCTTGAACTTGCTTTGCAAAAAGAAATCGGTAGTTTTTCACATGATAATAAATTGCAAGAAAGACTTTCCCAAATGTGTCGAGAAATGAATGAAAAGAGTTTGGAAATTAAAGACATGAAAGCTCAGTTACAAGACAGGGACATAGTGATAGCAGAGTTGAAGAAACTCGTTGCTAAGATGGGTGGGAAAATTGTGGAACCTAGCGTTAAGAAACCTGTTGTAAGACAACCTAATGCGCACAAAGTGACTAAACACTCTGTCTTGTGAAAACCATCTGTTTTCTCCAATTCTGCATTTACAAAACATGGGTTTGCCCCAAAGATGGTTGGGAAGGATATGTTACCACAGATTACTCCCAAAACACATATTCAATCACAAAGCATTAAGAACAAAAATGTGATTAAACCAGGAATGTATAGATTGGCCACTAAACCTACACACAACAAAGAAAGTCAATCACCTTATACTTCTAGAAACACTAATAGACGTGTGTCTTTTACTACAGGAGTAGTCCCTACTGCTAGTGTTAGCTGGCCTCAGCTTAAGAGCACTCGAATGAATGAAAAGGTTTGGCAAAACAAAAGTCAAGGGAAGATGAAGAAAGTAGAAGACCACCCTAGGAATTTCAATGTTTCTAAGAATAAAACGTCTATAATCGCGGGTAATGATGATTTGAATGATTCGACTTTGAATGCTTTGAATGTTAAGATTGTTTGTGTGAAATGTGGAAAATATGTCAATGCTAATCATGATATGTGTGTTTCGAATAATGTCAAAGGCGTAGATACTAGAACTAAGAAGCAAATTGCGATGCCTATTAGTGCTAGAAAACCCAAACGCAAAATGAACCATTCTCGTGCAACCCCCCCTATGAAAAGTATTGCATCAGACTCCACCACTAAGAACCCTAGAAGCAAAATTAAGGAATTATATGAGTCTGCTAGCAAGTCTTGGAAATGGTGGTTTGCTAATCAATGTCCTCTAGGATATAAATGTATGCCTGAGGTTAGGACATAATGTGACAACGAGCGTTAGTTTGCCTTTAAGTGCTGAAACTAGGGAAACTAATGAATCGGAAATCACAACTATTAACGAATCCAATTTAGCAAATGCTCCATCGTGTTTTAACTCTTCTACAGGTGATCGCAATAATTCTCTTCATACTGGACTCCGGATACACGAAGCACATGACGAGGTATCTCAAGCTTCTAATTAATTTTGTGGAGAAGTTCCTGGGTACGGTCCGATTCGGAAATTATCAATTTGCACCGATCCTAGGATATGGAGATTTGGTCTAAGGGAATATCACGATCATAAGGGTTTACTACGTCGAAGGGCTCAATCACAATCTTTTCTCGGTTGGTCAATTCTGTGATGCGGATTTGGAGGTTTCTTTTAGAAAGAAGACATGTTTTGTTCGTGATTATGATGGGAATGACTTACTTACCGGTTCACGGGGTACTGATCTCTACACTATTTTACTTCAAGACTCCACTTCTTCAACTCCAATCTGTTTAATGGCTAAAGCTTCAACGACTCAAGCTTGGTTATGGCATCAACGCTTATCTCATCTTAACTTTGATACCATTAACTTGCTTTCCAAGAAAGATATTGTGCGAGGCCTTCCAAACTTGAAATTCATCAAAGATCATCTTTGTTCTTCTTGTGAGTTTTGTAAATCTAAACAGAGTAGTTTCAAGACAAAGACTACACCAAGCTCTAAAGGACGGTTAGATCTTCTTCATAGATTTGTGTGGCCCCATGCGTGTTCAAAGCATCAATGGGAAGAAATACGTTATGGTAATTGTCGATGAGTACTCAAGGTACACGTAGACTCACTTCTTGAGGTCTAAGGATGAAACACATGAGGTTCTCATTAACTTTCTTAAGCTAATACAACGTGGTCTTCAAAGCTCAAGTAAAAGTGGTACGTACTGACAGAGGCAAAGAATTCTTGAATTCAACTCTGAAGAATTATTTTGAAGCCGAAGGGATTGAACATGAAACATCTATTGCTCGAACACCTGAACAAAATGACGTTGTTGAAAGACGAAATCGTACTTTAGTTGAGGCTGCTCGAACATTATTATCCGCTTCAAAACTACCCTTATTCTTTTGGGCCGAAGTCGTGTCAACCGCATGTTACACACAAAACCGTTCCTTAATTATCCCAAGACACGAAAAGACACCATATCACATAATTAATGATCGCCAAACCTTCACTCAAACACCTTCATGTTTTTGGATGTACGTGTTACATAATTTGAGATGGTGAAAATCTGGACAAGATGAAAGAGAAAGGTGATGCATGCATTCTAGTAGGATATACAACTCAATCTAAGGGATATAGAGTGTACAACAAGAGAACAAAATTGATAGTCGAGACTATTCATATCAGATTTGATGAATTACAAGAAATGGCACTTGAACAAAGCAGTTTAAGTCCCGATCCACAAAGACAAAAGAATTCTGTGCACAACCGCACGGAACTCGAAACTCAAGACCACAACAATGAACCGTCAAGTTCAAAGCTGGTTCCTGAATATGTTCCAAGAGCAGATATAACAGTGGACACGACACCTGAAAGTTTGGAAATGTTATATGGACCAATGTTTGATGAATATTTCACTAGGGAGAAACATGTTGTATCAAAGTCTTCCGCTGTCACTCATGATAAGAATGATGATACCGATCATCATCAACAAAAGGATACAATTTCATATACTTCAACACGAGTTGCTGTAGATTTACCTCCTCAGAATATCACATCAACAATCGATCCTACAACATCCACAACTACTGTCATTGCTCCAGAGAACACAAATCAAGCAGACGATGCATTATCTGACGATGACGATTTTCACAACCCATTCGATACATCGGTACATGAAACTGGAGAGTCTTTTACTCGCCATGTTGATCCGTCAAATATGCATACGTTTTATCAACCACATCCTTCAACACATCATTGGACCCGAGATCATCCTTTGGTTAAAGTAATTAGAAACCCTTCACAGCCTGTTCATACAAGACGAAAATTAGAAACCGATGGCGATGTTTGTATGTTCACACTCGCCGTGAGTATAGCTGAACTGAAAACATCAAAGAAGCCATGGCTGATCATGCTTGGATTGAGTCGATGATGGATGAACTTCAACAATTTGAAAGACTTAAAGTCTGGGAACTTGTTGACAGACCATACGATGTAATACCTTTAAATCTTCGATGGATCTGGAAAAACAAGATGGATGAAGAAAACACGATCATCAAGAACAAAGCTAGGCTAGTGGAGGGAAATGCCATAGATCAAACGAGATATTGTTCCATGATTGGCTCCCTCATGTACTTGATAGCAAGCCGACCAGATATATCACATGCTACGTGTTATTGTGCACGATATCAAGAACGACCTACTGAAAAGCACCTCAAGGAGGTTAAACGGATCTTTCGGTACCTCAAGAATACCATTCATTTGGGACTCTGATATACGAGGGAAACCGGTTTCTTTCTAACAGCCTATTCAGATTCTGATCATGCAGGGTGTCTTGATACACGAAAAAGTACTTCTGGTGGTGCACAATTTCTAGGTCAAGATAAGCTCGTGGGATGGTCTTCCAAGAAGCAAGATTGCACGTCACTGTCATCAGCTAAAGCGGAGTATGTGTCTCTATCTGCGTGTTGTGCTCAAGTTCTTTGGATGAGAACACAACTCACGGATTATGGCTTCCACTTTGATAAAGTACCTATGTACTGTGACTCAAAGTCCGCCATAGCCATCTCATGCAATCCGGTACAACATTCCCGCACGAAACACATCGATGTCACATATCACTTTATAAAGGAACAAGTTGAAAGAGGTATCGTTGAACTATACTTTGTTGTAACGGATTACAAATTATCCGACTTGTTTACGAAAGCTCTGTCGAAAGATAGGTTTGAGTACCTCGTTAGGCAAATTGGTATGAGATGTTTGACTCCAGCAGACCTGGAGATTCTGGCAAAGGTGCCTGCTTGATTCATCTATCAAACATCTACTTGTACATATATATTGAAAAAGTAAAATACAAAATATAAAACATATAAAAACAAAACACAAAATAAAAAATCTTTTAAAATCCAAAAATATTCTTCTCGACATGTCTTTTAGTATCGATAATATGAACGTGCCTAGAAATGTCGCTCAATAACGACACGGGTGTGTACATAAAGCTCGAATGAAAGTTGTAAATATTTTTTAAAACATGTCATTCCTACTTTTAATAAAGGAAAATGTCTATTTTGGATAATTTTTCCAACAACGGGTAGAGCAATCTATCTTGGGTTGAGCTTGTCACAAAACATTCAACGTTTTGAGCTCAACACAATGGCTTGTAATCACTTTCAGATTACAACCCGGATCTATTTTCACGGGGGAGTGTACGATTTAGTGCGCTTATCCTTAGCAAAAGAAGAGAAATCTTCTTACACTTGAGTGGATTCATCAAGACATTCAACATCTATGAACTCAAGTTTATGCCTTAGAAAAACCTCTTCGCCAAAAAGAAATAGAGTTTTTCAAAAAGCGTTGAACACAAATTTTTCAAGAATTCTCAATGATTATTCAAAATCTTTCAAAAATTGTGTGTTCAACAACTCCTATCCTCAAAAAGTGAAATGTGGATCACATCCTCACAATGACAATTCAATTGGATCAATTTTTGAGGGGGAGCTTTCAAAATTCATGCTATGTTAGACACATTTTTCTCCCGAAGATTTTCAAGACTATTTCTCGCGATATATTTTAATCAAATTTGGTATCTCTAATATCAAAAGATTTTATATGTTAGAGATAGGGAGAGAAAATGTGATTAAAATATGATCTTATATAAGACTCAAGCACTTTAACTCTTACCTACATGTGCAAAACACTTTCGATTATCGATGCACATGTGAAGGGGGACCATTTTTGAAACGACAAAACTATCAAGGTGTTAAATGTTTTTCAAACACCTTGTTAGACATTTGAAGTGGTTTTTATGGTGACGATCAAATACCCACAACATCTTTAATTCACGACGTTATTGGTGTCAAAAGGGTGGTTAGGTATACGTCCTATGATCCAACCAGAACCGAAGGGATCTTCCCAGGGACAATCCAATGGATTATTAGAATTACTTAGGAAGATGGAGTAGAATGTGAATGTAGCTGAATGCCGACTAAGTACTGATGCTAGCACTGGAACAATCACAACAAGGTGCTAGTAATGATGTCTTGGTAAGCATTGAAGGGGTTGAAGAATGAAAAAGAAAGAAGCCCTCCATACAACTTAGGCAGAAACCGGGTCAACACATCATGAAGACAACTCATCATGGACCCAGTGATGTAATGCACAACCCTTACCTCGCTACTTAGGCTTCTCTCAAAAGAAGTTTGTTTTATTGTCACGGAGAAAAAAATAACTTCTATTAGCTTTCTCACTCCGAGATAGTTGATATTGAATAGGTGGCATCTGCTCCAGCCTCCGACCACTAAAAGTGCACAAATCGAGTCTAGAGCCTAGAAATCAATCAAATCTCGTTAGGACACACGGATGACAAACAAGAGAGTCCTACGCTATATCCTTGCGACATTTCTAGAACACTTAGAGTGATACTACTTAGTATTCACAATGATGAGTGGAAATCCTTCTAGTGTTAACATCAAACAACACCGCAGTAGGTCATATGTAAGATTCTTTATGAATTAAACATATGTGAAACTAAAAAGCAATAGTGGTTTGATTCTGAATTGATTCAAACTCGTTTTGAGGTTTCTATGCAATATCTTTATGATCTTGCCAGAACATTCAGAGTGATATTCATTAATATTCACAGTAACGAATGGAAATCCTTCTAGCGTCAACCTTAAACAGCGCTAAGGTAGGTAACTTGCAAGATTCTTATGAATCAAGCTTGTGTCAACTGGAAAGCAACAATGGTAAGATTCTTTAAGAATCAAACTTGTTCCAGGAATTTGAATTGATTCACTCTTTATGTTCACAGTCTTGCTTTGAGACGGTCGAGTAAAGAGAACGGCGAGTACAACCGCGAAACCCTGTCAAGGAGATTCTTAATTGAATCTACCTAATCACAGGTACGGTATTTAATATCGTATAACGGTCTTCACCGACCGGAGGTAAAACGCTACCGATTTAGGACGAATGTCAAAGCCATTCAGTCCATGTCTATGTTTTGTCTCGAGAAGGTGGCGTTATGGTGTACTCAGCGAAGTCAAAGATTAAAAAAAAACACATACTCACGCCTAGAGACATATTCAACAATTAATAGTGTGAGTATGTGGATGAAGACACAAGATCGCAAGATGGCAAAGACAAGTCAAATATGATTTGAAGATCTCAAGATCAAAAGACAAAGTCGAAAGACAACGACAAAGGCTCAAAGATCACAACATGAAGGAACAAGACTACTATTACACGTTCACGACTCATTTATGACAAGATTAGTAACCTTTACAAATCTCCAAATAACAAAGGGTAATGACCTCTCATTGAGGAAGATTGTTAGCCTCAAAATATTGAGTCAAACAAGAATGTTCGGTCATATGTTTATTATGTATCGTATTTAAGAACGTTGTAATAGGTAGTAGGTTAGTCGTGTTTTACGGGCTTAATTTTAAGCTAAAGTTCATTCATAAGCAACTAAATCCTAAAAAGAAAGCCCGACACAAAAAATATAGTTCATATCAAGCCCACATGTAGGGGGACTATAAATACCTTTCCTAGCATGTTGAAGGGTGTTGGCTCATTTGTAATTCTCTCTCAATCTAATATTCACCAAGTTTCCAACCATTCTCTCTATTTTCTCCCTCTACTTTCTCTCTCTACTTTCTCTCTCTAGAATTCATCTATCTTCTATCTACCTTTCTTGTTTAATCATCACATATTATATGGGACAACACGCTTATATTGATATTTTAATGGCCGATATGCGGACTAAAAACAGGATTCAAGGTGCAGGGTCATTACCTCCTTCTGCTTTCCAGTTAACTGTTCCTATTTGTGATGGTTCTTCCGCCAACTCTCTAGGTTCTAACAGGGAGGTGCCCCTTGCTATTCTTTTGGCAGATATTCATGCCAAATTACAGGATCTTTGGTCCAGGGCTCTGCTAGGTGATGATGCGGTGGCTTGTGAACTGACTTTTTGCCTTTTCAGTTTGGTATGGGTAACACATCCGGAGGGGCTGGTAGTTCTGAGGTGAAAGTGTATGTGACTAAAACTTTTCCGCTGGATATTTCTGATTATATCGTTGAGCCTTATTTTAATGGTGGTGCTTTTGATATTGGAGTGGTAGGGTTGGATGCTCCTTCTAGTTAGGCTTTGGACGTTGCCCACACTGACATTGAGTTTTCTTCACCTGGAGGTGCTTCAAATTTTGACTAAGAGGTATTTGATGCCGTTCCTGGGAGTTCTTAGGGTTTGTACCTTATATTTAAATGGTTTAGTGTGGTCTTGTTTTTATGTCCTTGTTAGCACATTTATAACTTCTGTGTATCTCAAATTTATAGTCGACGACCGTGTGTGGTCTTAGCGCGACTTTATTAGAAGACTTTGTTATCTTTCTTTTGCACACTTCTTTATGGATGTGGCTTTTATGTGAAATACTTTTGTTGTCTTTTGTGTTGCACACTTCTTGATAGGTGCGGCCTTTATGTGAAAGACTTTTCCTATCTTTTCTGTTGCACACTTCTTGATGGGTGCGACTTTTACGCTATCTTTTACTACCGTCATTTTACGTTTTCTGATGACAGGCTTATCGTGTGGGGAAAGTTCCTAGTATTGGTCTTCCAATGCCTCTTTAATAAGTGTGTAAACACTTATCCTTTTGCCACTAAAATCAAGGAAAAACAAGACCTAATCATGTGTTTAATACCGTAAAAGTCGGAATTACGCGTGGTTTTGTGTTTTTGTGTTAAAATAGGTACAAAAGATCAAAAAGAAAGAAAACAGGGGATTTCACGGTCAAATGTTGAAGAAAAGTCCAAAAAGAGACGAAGACAAAGTCAAAAGGTCAAAAGTATGCCGAAGATCACGAAACCAGACTAAACCGACACGGTTTTGAAGAAATGATCAAAGAAAACCGAAATCGAGCTCGTACTTAGTGGATTTAATATCATGTGAGTTTAATGGGCCTTGTGGGTCCCACATTGCTTATTGCGCCCACAAGCCCATTTGGAGAATTGAACTAAAATGCTACAACGGATCATAAGCCCATTTCAAAAGCTCATTTGATTGAAAAATAAAAAACGGATGGAATTAGATTTATTGGGCTGAGAACAAAAAAATATAGGACGGATACATGACAAAAGAGGAAGTAAGTTATTTCCTGGGACAATTTTAATACTTTGGTCAACTTTTCAGTCAACTCCCAATCTCATATAACCTAACTCCCACGTGTACACGCCTCTCACCCATACCCGAATTAATAAAACCATTTTTTTACCCCTCTCCCATTATCTGTCGTTACAAACAAAGCAAAACTCACCCTTACCCTCACTGTTCTTTCTTTCTCTCCCAAAGCCAAACCCTAAAATAATTACCATCAAAATTAACCATATAAATTGGGGCTTTTACCTTTAATAGGTAATTCACCCAAATCAAATTAATTCCCCCAAGATTCGGGTGCAAACACCCACTGGTGGTCCTCAATCCACCCTGGTAATCCGTAAGCCCAAAAGTAATTTCATCCGTTGATCAAAAGGTAAAGAGAGAGAAGAAAAGAAGAGCGGTCAAGATTGAAGCCTTGGGCACCAAGGAGATTAGGGATTTCCCTATAAATACCCACTCCACAAAGATGTAAAGATAGCTTTTCATTTTTTTTCAGTTTTTTCCAAATTTTCAGTTTTTTAATTAATTTTAGGAGTAGGGTGAAATTAGATTTAATTTTCGGCAAGAATAGATTAGGGTTAATGTATTTTTTTATTTCCAGTCTTGTAATCTTTAATCAATTAATGAAAAAAAGTTTTATTGATTAATTTTCGTCTATTTTAAATTTCTATTTTAGCAATTTAAATTTCATCTTGAATCTCTCTTGTTTATTCTACTGTTCGTGATATTGTTATTATAAAAAAAAGAGAATCTGTTCGTTTGGGATTAATTATGAGAAAAATGTAACTTTATGCTTTAAAATAATGCATTGCATGGGGTCATTGCAATGGTCAAGTGTAGGGGATTTAATAAGTGTGTAAACACTTATCCTTTAGCCACTAAAATCAAGGAAAAACAAGACCTAATCATGTGTTTAATACCGTAAAAGTCAGAATTACGAGTGGTTTTGTGTTTTTGTGTTAAAATAGGTACAAAAGATCAAAAAGAAAGAAAACACGAGATTTCACGGTCAAATGTTGAAGAAAAGTCCAAAAAGAGACGAAGACAAAGTCAAAAGGTCAAAAGTGTGCCGAAGATCACGAAACCCGACTAAACCGACACGGTTTTGAAGAAATGATCAAAGAAAACCGAAATCAAGCTCGTACTTAGTGGATTTAATATCATTTGAGTTTAATGGGCCTTGTGGTTCCCACATTGCTTATTGGGCCCACAAGCCCATTTGGAGAATTGAACTAAAATGCTACAATGGATCATAAGCCCATTTCAAAAGTTCATTTGATTGAAAAATAAACAAACGGATGGAATTAGCTTTATTGGGCCAAGCCCATTTGAGAACAAAAAATATAGGACGGATACATGACAAAAGATGAAGTAACTTATGTCCTGGGACAATTTTAATACTTTGGTCAACTTTTCAGTCAACTCCCAATCCCATATAACCTAACTCCCACGTGTACACGCCTCTCACCCACACCCGAATTAATAAAACCATTTTTTTACCCCTCTCCCATTATCTGTCGTTACAAACAAAGCAAAACTCACCCTCACCCTCACTGTTCTTTCTTTCTCTCCCAAAGCCAAACCCTAAAATAATTACCATCAAAATTAACCATATAAATTGGGGCTTTTACCTTTAATAGGTAATTCACCCAAATCAAATTAATTCCCCCAAGATTCGGGTGCAAACACCCACTGGTGGTCCTCAATCCACCCTGGCAATCCGTAAGCCCAAAAGTAATTTCATCCGTTGATCAAAAGGTAAAGAGAGAGAAGAAAAGAAGAGCCGTCAAGATTGAAGCCTTGGGCACCAAGGAGATTAGGGATTTCCCTATAAATCCCCACTCCACAAAGATGTAAAGATAGCTTTTCATTTTTTTTCAGTTTTTTCCAAATTTTCAGTTTTTTAATTAATTTTAGGAGTAGGGTGAAATTAGATTTAATTTTCGGCAAGAATAGATTAGGGTTAATGTATTTTTATTTCCAGTCTTGTAATCTTTAATCAATTAATGAAAAAAAGTTTTATTGATTAATTTTCGTCTATTTTAAATTTCTATTTTAGCAATTTAAATTTCATCTTGAATCTCTCTTGTTTATTCTACTGTTCGTGATATTGTTATTATAAAAAAAAAGAGAATCTGTTCGTTTGGGATGATGTTCCAGAGACGAAGGAGGTGATTCAATGGTGGTGACAGTTCGTTCGATTCACAAGGTGGCTCAGCGCCTCACCTTCGGCTCAAAGGATTCGTCAATAGGTTCTTCTTTTTCCCTTTCTAATGTTTTAATTAGTTGTAGTTTAATTTGGTTTGGTTTAAGTTTATTAATTTTATCTGCTTATTCATTTTTAGCTTGTGTTTAAGTTTGTTTTTATTTCAAGTTGTTCTATCTATTTAAGTTTTATATCTATTAGCTTTTAGGATAATTTGATATTGCTATTTGATTTTTCATATTTGGTATTCGGTTCATCAGTTATATTATATTTGCTTAGTTCATCTTGGCTTATTTAGTTTAATTGCTTTTGTTAATTTTCAGTTATATGAATCTGCATTTTCGGTTAATCTGTTTGGAGTTACTGCTATCTTTGGATCGCATTTGGTTATTGCTTAATATAGATTGCTATTTAAGTTTTAGTTCATCTTTTAGTTTTATCTGTTTTTTTATATATTATAAACTGCTTATTCAGTTTTTTCTTTTCTAGTGCTTATCTGTTTAGACTGATTTTGTGTGTTAGCTTATTGGTTTTGCTGATATATTGCTGAGCATCAATACAGATCCTATTGATCTGTAATAATAAAAAATTCCAACAAAAAAAATTATTAGCATAAAAAGGGTCCTGCTGGGATTCGATCCCCAGTCCCCTTGCTCAACAGACCAATGCCACAACCAACTCTTCTATTGCTTATTTGTGTTTCTTTTTGCATCCATTAATTAATATAGTCACCTTTTTTTTAATTGGCAGTTTTATTTAATTTGGTTTACTTAAATGTCTTTTTTTGTTTTATTAAGTTTTAATTAAAAAGTTTTATTTTCTTTTAATACAGTTTTTATAAATACAAAAAGATTGGAAATTTTTTTTTTAATTTTATTTACTTTTACAATCTTTAAATTAGTTTTAAAATTACTTTTATTTAAAATAGTTTTATTTTATGTTTTTAAATTTAGCTTTAAAAATTAGTTTTCGTCAAATTGTTTTTTTATAAAATTTAGTTTTGTTTTAAAATAGTTTTTATAAAGTTAAATTATTAATTAGTTTATATTTTTATCAAAAATAGTTTTATTATCAAAAAATGGTTTTAAGTTATATTTTTAAATTAGTCTAAAAATTGTTTAGATAGTTTAAAATGTTTCTCAAAATTAAATAGTTTTTAGTTTAAAATCCAAAAATATTATTTACCAAAAACAAAATATAATCTTACGTTAAACTGAAAATCAATTCGAGTCGAATCGAGGAACGATAATAGAAATAAAAAAGGGTATACAAAATCTCTTTATCAAATGGCGCCCCGTGGATCACGACCTCACATATTTCACATATGTTGAGAGGACCATTTTACCTTTTATGACTTATCCTCATGCCTCTCATTTATTATGTTCCTCCGGGACCGAGGATAAGATTTTTGATCCCGGTATAACATTCGAGGTTTCCCCATGGACCATATAATTCGGGGTCGAGTCAGGCTCGTGACTCGGTTAACAAAAACAAGCGCTTCTCGGGAGGCAACCCGATTATCTATCTTTTATCTATTTTCTACAATAAGTGTAGGGGGAGCCGTGTAGGTTGTTTGTTTTGTGTGTTGTGATTGTGTAGGGACATGTGCTTTGATGATCCACTTTTGGTACTTTTGACTCGAACCGTGTTCCCGTGTACCCGGTTCCTTCGATAAGTTTTTGGTATTGTGATTCTATCTTGTAACAAATAAATGTAATCACTTTAGTTGTCCCTTCCTTAGCTCGATTTTAAACAACGTACTCAATGTCCTAAGTGTAGGGGAGTTTATTCTCCCACATGCTTAAACATTGAGGACAATGTTTATATTAAAGTGTAGGGGGGATTTCTATCGAAATTTTAGTGGCCTTTTCCATGAATTTGACCCTATTTTAACCAGAAATTTTAAAATTTTGCAACGTTTTTCAAATTTTTGATCTATTTTGGCCTTGTAGTATTTTTCTTTTATTTTCTTTTCTTTTGTCATCGCATCTTGTATTTTCTATTTCAAGAATAAAGTCAAAATAAATAAATAAATAAATAAAATGGTTTTAACAAGTTTAGATGTCTTTGATATATTAGGCCCGTCGTGAATATTTTGACTCAACCCGAGTTTACTTATATAAGTTTACTCTAGCTAGTATCCTTAACCATATGGACCTTAATTGGTTTATTAGGCTAAGCATCCACGAGTCTCATTCCTTGAGATTTTAAATTGTGGAGAACGAGAGATGATAGAGTTAATTATAAGTTTGGTATTCTTTCATTAACTTATGTGAGTTAGTTATGAGCTTTTTCTCCCATCGCTTGTTAATAAATATATTTGCAATAAATAAGGTTGTACGATTTGAAAAGTTCCTTAGCTTCTAGCACAAGATCGTTTAAAAGTTGCTCGGTATTAATTAGAGTTCATAGCCAAGGCATAACTTATTGAAGCGGGACGCGAATATTGGCTTATCCAAAAAGGTCCTAACAAGGCATGAGGATACCCGAGTCCAAAAAGGCCCTCACAAGGCATGAGGATTCACTTTTTTTGCTAAAGATCCTAAGAGATTGTGAAGATCATTAATCCAAATCAATATGATGGATCAAGACACACGACGAGAAGCAATTACTCCAATAAAGATCATGGAGAACTCTATCCAAAAAGACCCTAACAAGGTATGAGGATAAATAGATCCAAGTCCGAAAAGGAGGCGGATCGTTGTATATCAAAATCCTAAATAACGAAGAGGATAAATGAAGAAGTCGTGGTCAACGTTTGAAGCATCTTTCACTCCTAATGAAGATGTATACCAAAATGAAGAGAAGACCATAATTTCAAGATCGTCTCTCAAGATTTAAAGTTTGAAGTACAAGCCAAATATCGGTCCGAGAAAGGTCTCAAATCGTGAAACAAGTTATGCCAAGATATGAACTTTATGAGGTTTCGAGAAGCAGTTTTAAAAGATTTTGTCCTTTAGCTAACTATTGATTAAATCGTCCCACTTTATTTTCGGCCTTAATAAATTATCGAAATAAGTAAAAAATGCATCCTCGTGATCATTCAAGACAAAAATAAAATACAAGAGATACACCGTAGGAATAAGGGGGTCTAAGTGATTAACTAAACCACATGAGTAAGTGTTAGTTGTGCTAACTTGTAGTAACAATGATCTCGTTTTTAAGCTTGGTATGGGGAACGTGAAACTTGAGGGTGATTAATATTCATGACACCAAAGCCCTAATTCAAGTCTTAGATTTCTTTACGAGTTTCTTACATCAAATAATTTCGAGTTAATAAATTGTTATAGTAGTATTAGTATATAATAATAAAGGCAGAGATGGATTAATTATGAGAAAAATGTAACTTTATGCTTTAAAATAATGCATTGCATGGGGTCATTGCAATGGTCAAGTGTAGGGGATTTAATAAGTGTGTAAACACTTATCCTTTTGCCACTAAAATCAAGGAAAAACAAGACCTAATCATGTGTTTAATACCGTAAAATTCGGAATTACGAGTGGTTTTGTGTTTTTGTGTTATAATAGGTACAAAAGATCAAAAAGAAAGAAAACACGGGATTTCACGGTCATATATTGAAGAAAAGTCCAAAAAGAGACGAAGACAAAGTCAAAAGGTCAAAAGTGTGCCGAAGATCACGAAACCCGACTAAACCGACACGGTTTTGAAGAAATGATCAAAGAAAACCGAAATCGAGCTCGTACTTAGTGGATTTAATATCATTTGAGTTTAATGGGCCTTGTGGGTCCCACATTGCTTATTGGGCCCACAAGCCCATTTGGAGAATTGAACTAAAATGCTACAATGGATCATAAGCCCATTTCAAAAGTTCATTTGATTGAAAAATAAACAAACGGATGGAATTAGCTTTATTGGGCCAAGCCCATTTGAGAACAAAAAATATAGGACGGATACATGAAAAAAGATGAAGTAAGTTATTTCCTGGGAAAATTTTAATACTTTGGTCAACTTTTCAGTCAACTCCCAATCCCATATAACCTAACTCCCACGTGTACACGCCTCTCACCCACACCCGAATTAATAAAACCATTTTTTTACCCCTCTCCCATTATCTGTCGTTACAAACAAAGCAAAACTTACCCTCACTGTTCTTTCTTTCTCTCCCAAAGCCAAACCCTAAAATAATTACCATCAAAATTAACCATATAAATTGGGGCTTTTACCTTTAATAGGTAATTCACCCAAATCAAATTAATTCCCCCAAGATTCGGGTGCAAACACCCACTGGTGGTCCTCAATCCACCCTAGCAATCCGTAAGCCCAAAAGTAATTTCATCTGTTGATCAAAAGGTAAAGAGAGAGAAGAAAAGAAGAGCGGTCAAGATTGAAGCCTTGGGCACCAAGGAGATTAGGGATTTCCCTATAAATCCCCACTCCACAAAGATGTAAAGATAGCTTTTCATTTTTTTTCAGTTTTTTCTTAATTTTCAATTTTTTTAATTAATTTTAGGAGTAGGGTGAAATTAGATTCAATTTTTGGCAAGAATAGATTAGGGTTAATGTATTTTTATTTCCAGTCTTGTAATCTTTAATCAATTAATGAAAAAAAGTTTTATTGATTAATTTTCGTCTATTTTAAATTTCTATTTTAGCAATTTAAATTTCATCTTGAATCTCTCTTGTTTATTCTGCTGTTCGTGATATTGTTATTATATAAAAAAAAGAGAATCTGTTCGTTTGGGATGATGTTCGAGAGACGAAGGAGGTGATTCAATGGTGGTGACAGTTCGTTCGATTCACAAGGTGGCTCAGCGCCTCACCTTCGGCTCAAAGGATTCGTCAATAGGTTCTTCTTTTTCCCTTTCTAATGTTTTAATTAGTTGTAGTTTAATTTGGTTTGGTTTAAGTTTATTAATTTTATCTGCTTATTCATTTTTAGCTTGTGTTTAAGTTTGTTTTTATTTCAAGTTGTTCTATCTGTTTAAGTTTTATATCTATTAGCTTTTAGGATAATTTGATATTGCTATTTGATTTTTCATATTTGGTATTCGGTTCATCAGTTATATTATATTTGCTTAGTTCATCTTAACTTATTTAGTTTAATTGCTTTTGTTAATTTTCAGTTATATGAATCTGCATTTTCGGTTAATCTGTTTGGAGTTACTGCTATCTTTGGATCGCATTTGTTTATTGCTTAATATAGATTGCTATTTAAGTTTTAGTTCATCTTTTAGTTTTATCTGGTTTTTTTATATATATTATAAACTGCTTATTCAGTTTTTTCTTTTCTAGTGCTTATCTGTTTAGACTGATTTTGTGTGTTAGCTTATTGGTTTTGCTGGTATATTGCTGAGCATCAATACAGATCCTATTGATCTGTAATAATAAAAAATTCCAACAAAAAAAATTATTAGCATAAAAAGGGTCCTGCTGGGATTCGATCCCCAATCCCCTTGCTCAACAGACCAATGCCACAACCAACTCTTCTATTGCTTATTTGTGTTTCTTTTTGCATCCATTAATTAATATAGTCACCTTTTTTTTAATTGGCAGTTTTATTTAATTTGGTTTACTTAAATGTCTTTTTTTTGTTTTATTAAGTTTTAATTAAAAAGTTTTATTTTCTTTTAATACAGTTTTTATAAATACAAAAAGACAAAAAAAAATATTTTAATTTTATTTACTTTTACAATCTTTAAATTAGTTTTAAAATTACTTTTATTTAAAATAGTTTTATTTTATGTTTTTAAATTTAGCTTTAAAAATTAGTCTTCGTCAAATTGTTTTTTTTATAAAATTTAGTTTTGTTTTAAAATAGTTTTTATAAAGTTAAATTTTTAATTAGTTTATATTTTTATAAAAAATAGTTTTATTATCAAAAAATGGTTTTAAATTAGATTTTTAAATTAGTCTAAAAATTGTTTAGATAGTTTAAAATGTTTCTCAAAATTAAATAGTTTTTAGTTTAAAATCCAAAAATATTATTTACCAAAAACAAAATATAATCTTACGTTAAACCGAAAATCAATTCGAGTCGAATTGAGGAACGATAATAGAAATAAAAAAGGGTATACAAAATCTCTTTATCACTCTTACATACTTGTTTGAGTTTTTTGCTGGGAGTTTTCAATTTGTTTATATCCCGGAGATAATGTTATGTGTACGTGTCTTACCATATGAGATTTTAACAAGTAATTAATAAGTAATAATTGTCAAAAAGAAAAGAAATGTGGAGGTAGCTAGTCTCCACGATTTCATTGATTTTTAACGTGCATTGAATTAAATACATGATATTAAAGAGGTTGCCTCCGCCAATGATCGAGATTCGTCCACGGCTTACATATGAGGTCTTATACTTACTTAGAATGCTGAAAGAAGTAGGAAATTAGATGTAGCATCTTTTCATATTGCGGATATTGCATGTCTCGAGCGATGTGTTTCCTTTCTTGGGTCTGAGTCTGTATGCTTCATCTCCCAAAGCTTTCGTGACTTCATATGGTCCTTCCCACTTTGTTCCTGCTTTTTCTTCTTTCTTTGGTGTTGTCAGCTTCATTGTTTTTGTAGACAAAGTCTCCAGGATTGAAAGCTTTGCCACAGGTTCTCAAGTTGTAATACTTTACCACTTTGTTTTTCCCTCTTGCTGCTTTCACTGACATTTTCTTCCTTTGTTCTTCTTGTAAGTCGAGACCAGATTAGGGTTCTTCATTGTCGTTGTTTTCGACTTCTTGGTCGGTAGGTACTTCAGCTTCCGTCAATATAACGACCTCCGTCCCATATGTCAGGGAGAATGATGTTTCTCCGTTATCCGTCTTTGGCGTTGTCCTTTGTAACCATAGGATGTACGGAACTTCCTCTATCCAGTATTCGTTTCCTTCGAATCTTGATTTGATCTGCCCTTCCAAGCTGATGTTCACTCTCCCCCTTGTTTCTCCTATTTGGGGATGTACGGTTGGAGCGAAATTTTGATTGATGTTCAGTTTCATGCACCAATCTTTTAGAGGGTTGTCTTTGAAATGTTTTTTTATCTTCCGATGTGATTTCTCCCGGTAGACCGAATCCGTACACAATGTTTTACCATACAAAGTTTTTTATCCTGTTTCCTGTTATTATAGCTATTGGTTTTGCCTCCATCTAGCTGGTGAAGTGGTCCAAAGCAATAATTAGGAACTTGGACTTTCCTTGTCTCTTTGGGAAGGGTCCGACTATGTCTATACTCCATCTTTAGAATGGCCATGAGGGTGTTATTGGTGTCAGATCTTGCTGGGGGGTACTTTTCGATGGGCTTATGCATCTGGCAGTCTTGGCATTCACTTATGATATCTCTTGCATCCTTGTGCATTGTTGGCCAATAATGACTGGTCCATATTGCTTTTTCTATTATGGATTTTGGTCCGAATTGCATACTGCATATGCCTTCATGGACTTCTCTTATCACTTTGTTAGCTTGTGTTAGGCCTACACAGCGTAGCCATGGTTCGAGGAACAACTTTCTGTATAGGATTACGTCCATGACAACGTACTGTTGGACCTTGATTTTTGTTTCTCTTGCTTCCTCTTATTCCTCCGGAAGTGCCCCGTCGACAGGAAGTTATGTATTGAAGTCATCTAGTTGTTGTATTTTCTTCTGCTATCGCTAGTATTTATGTCTCTTCCGTGGATTTCTGTGATACAACTTCCACCAGCACTTGTTTGGCTAGGTGTGGGAAGCTTGTTGAAGCAATCTTGCTGATTACATCCGCTTTTTTATTTTCAGCTCACGACACCTGCTTTACTGAGAAGTTTTTGAAGTTCCCAACCATAGCCTTTACTTTTGCAAGTACTGCTTCATACTTTCTCCGTTGGCTGCATAAGATCCGTTAACTTGGTCTGCTACTGATGAGTTGGCATTTATACATGATCTCATCGTTCTTTTCGGGCTTTAAATGCATAAAATGTCATCATTATACCATATATATGCTTGTATTTGTTTACTTGTGTGTTTTAGGTATGTATATCGTGAAAAATACAAAAGATCACAAGAAACAAGGAAAAACGAACACGAGAAACGAAGTCGTACAATGAACCGGGCCCTAGTTCATGATTTATCCAAGAAAAACCCTTGAAGACTTGAAGATGTACAAGATTGATCCTCAATTTATGAACAAATGACACTTAAAACCGTTGTATATTCATAATTACAAGATTGGTCCCTTAAGTTTGTCAAAATTACAAAAAAGCCCTTCAACTTTGAAGAATTGGCAAGTTTAGTCCCTCAACAATTCTAAATTGTCAATAATGATCCCTCATGAAGTCAAAGATACATTGAAGACCTTTGAAGATAAAGAATGTCCAAGATCAGTCCTCAAACTATGCAAAAATGGCAAAAACAACCCTTGAAAACGTTTTGCCAAAGTATTGGGGCAAAAGTGTGAAGTATGGAACTTTATTAACAAAGAAAACCAAGTTTAATGGCTGATAAACACGTTTTACCATGTTTACCAAAACACAAGGACTACTAATGTCATTTCCCAAACTTCAAACAAAACAAACACGCGCCAAACACTTTTATCCCACAAAAAACGGATCAAAATGTTTACTGTTTACCCTGATGAACCCAGTTACCACCCCACTTAAAACAAAGGGTTATTTTAAATTACCCAGGCACATGCTTGATTCAAATTCTTGTAAACCCATCCCACACCAAAATCCTTCAATCCCACTAACCAAAGGACCCCACCATTCAAACCCGTCCACCTATCATATCATTCCTTCCTCTCCAAGGATTGCCACGTGGCCAAATCAACAGCTAACACTCATTGCTTAGCCCCAAAGCTAAAATGAACGTCCCTGATTCATTTGGACAGCTCAAACAACAAATGCTTCTAGAAGATTTCAAGGGCACTTTTAGGATTTCATAGTCTAGGGTTTTGCTTATTCATACCTTGTATTCGTCTATAAAAGGAGGCCTCAACATGTGAGAGCCCCTTTGTTCCAGATTTTAGCTATTTCTTTGTAATTCCTTTTTTATTTAAATACAATTTGAGTTTCTGAAAATTGTGAGTTTTCTTTTGTATTTAATAAAAGATTGGTGATTGAATAGCTGAAATCTGAGTTCCATATTCATGTTTTGTTGGTTTTGAGAAAAGGTTTTAAGGTTTAGAACACTTGTTTTCAAAATAAAGGGTATAATATGTTTATTGCTCACTTTGCTGTTTGTTCATCTTAGCAGCTTTGGAAGCTGGTGCTTGTTCTTGCTAGCACCTCAGCTCAAACATTCCAAGGCTTGGATGTAAGTCTTGGAGGTTTGCATCTCTTTTCCTTTTTCATTTTTCTGAAATCTATTGAATATTTGGTGATTTTTGCATGATTTATTGTGGATATGTGTTTCTGTGGTTGAATTGAGTTACTGAGGTTGGTTAAGTGTTGTTAGGGTTGATTAGATCTTATTTGGAAGGTTAAATCATAACAATCATTTGGAAGATTGAGAAATCAGATTCCAAAGGGGTGTTTGGGTTAACTGATTCAAAGGGATTTAAGGCAACTAGCGTTGTTGTTTTTGGTTATAATGGATTGGTATCTGTTTATCTGGTGCAAAGGGTTCATTATCTGCAAGTTTTGTGGCTTGAAACAACCAAATCAATCAGAAGGCTATAAAATCTGTTTAACTTGGGTATTTTGGCTAAAATTTTGGGGACACCTAGATCTAAAGGTAGACTAGGGTTAACAAGTGCTAAATTTTGGTTAACTTAATCAAGGAAGGGGATTTGAAGGCTTGAAAGTGGATTGGTGGTCAAATAGATCAGTAAAAGGATTTTGGATAATCACTTTTGCTAATCAGTAACTTTTGATGCTTGAATATGCTTATTTACTTTGATCCATTTCTTGAAACAAGTTTATTTGTGCTTATTGGACTTTATTATAGCTTGTGTGTGCATTTGGTTCAATTTGGCTGGCTTATTCATGCTCAATCTGCTTATTTGTTCATAACTGCTTATTTTCAAGATTTGTGGCATATCTGAGAACTGTTTGCTTATTCTGTGCTTATTGAGTGAACTAAATTGTGATTTCTTTGTTGATATAGACTCCTTGTGATCCACTGATTACAAGGGTGCCCTTGTTTCCATTTGAATCCAACTGGATCTCTCTAAAAAAGCAAGTCAAATAGTCAAAGCAGTGGGAACTCCTTTCCCCTGCTGCTAGCCACTGCTAGTGTTATTTCAACTAGTGCTTATCAATAAGCTATTCTAGCTTATTTTAACCTGAAACAACTTTGAATTTGTTATAGGTGTCACTTATTTGACCCATTTGCTCATTCTGGAGCATTTGAGGGGTTGACTTTGAGGTTTGACTAGAAAATAAATAACTTTGACTTTTAAATAAGTGCTTATCAGCTTATTGTGCTTATTTAGCTTGGTTTATTGAACTTTTCTTTGTTGATTTGTCTTAATTAAGTCATTTAGAGTCTTTTGCAACTTATTAGAGGGTCTGAGGTGGTCGAGAACTCTAAGTCGACTATTTTGTCTTTTAGTGAAATTTTACTTTGCTTATTTCTGGCTTATTGAGTGTGCTTTTTTTAAATTTCTTTTCATAGATCTCTTAGGCATCTCAAAAAAAGGTTGTGTGTTTAATTAGAGCTTATGGCATTGGCTTATTGCTTAATGGGCTTATTGGCCCATTAAGAATAAGATGTTGACCAATTAAGCTGTGATAAGCTCAAAACCAGCTTTTGGGCCTTCAGACTTTTGTGTTTAGAATTAAATTTTGAGTCAAATATGGCTTTTTCAGGTCATTTGGGCCAAGTTTGACTTTTTGGGCCCATTTAGCCCATTAAGGTTGACTGTTTTGGTTTCTAGCCCATTTGGGGACCCATTAGGGGTATTTTGGTCATTTCACTTTCATTTTCTATTTACTTAGGTTAAAATATACAAGTTTGCAAGTTTTTAGAATTTCTCATAATTTTTGGATTTTGAATATTATTTTAATATTATTTTATTATTGAATTTCAAATTTCACATGTTTACACTTTTTATATTTTTCTTAGGTTTAATACATTATAATAGGATTTTTGCAACTCTTAGATTAATTTTATCTTCATTTTTCTAATTTCTAGAGTTATTTTAATTTTTTAATATTTTTTAATCATTTTAAATAGTTTTAATTAGTTTAAAAAATCATAAAAATAGTTTTTATTCTTATTTAGTCATTTTAGAGGTTTACAAAGTGAAAAATCTTTATTTGGGCTTTTTAATAATTATTTTGATTTTTAGGGCTTTAATTAGCATTTAAAAATTAATATTTAATTAATTAAAAGGTTTGAAAAAGTTTTGATCATTTGTAAACTCTTAGTTTATTCAATTTGATTTTTAGTAATTTTTGGGAATTTTAGAATTTATTTTTATTTTAGCTCTTTTTACGGTTTTAATTTTAGTCGTCATAGTAATAATTTTCACGTATTCGTCATTCTATTTTCGCATCCTCTTCTTTCAAATATTAATCTCAAATATCATTGCATTTTAGTCACACACATATACCTCCTTGGGAAACGAACTTTCACCTTTGGGTTATTAGAGTTTGATTTTCCTAAATCAACACTTAATACTTACCACTTTTACGCCTTTTTCCTAAAAGGTCGTATTTTACCACAATTATTTTGGCGCCACTGCCGGGGAGGTGTGTCGTGATTAATTTGTCATTTTGTTTTTAATATTAACCATAAATAGTATTTGTATTAGTAGAACTCTACTAATACGTATTATCGGTTTTTTCGTTTTTCTCGTGAAATTATTATTACTATATTGTATTAAGTATCACAACAAATACAAAATATCTCCAAATGTGTGAAACACAACCTTAATTGGGATTTTATCTCCTAATTATTCTATTCGAATCTCAAACAAAAAAAAAGCAAAAATAGATAAATACTTTCGTGAAGCCCGATTTTGAAAAATACAAACTATAAGATGGGTATAAGGAGGGTATTATAAAATATACCCTAAGGAAAAAGGCTCTTAAGTGCTTCGCGTCGCCTCGTTTCCCCACTTGCTTGTGAGTATTTTGAGATTGAAAGCTAATCGAGGGTTTTGCCGCCCAAAGTATTATTACGTCTCATATATATTTGCTTGGGTTTCTTTGTGATTAAACCCTCTTGAACAATTTTTTCACCAAAGTTCTAAAGTCATTCGAAGGCGTTCACTCCACGTGATCGTTTTCATTCTTTTGAGGCTTCCTTAATCAAGAGTTTGATTCGAGGAGAGATTTGGTAGAATGTTGTCTACGAAGATACACAAAATCCAAAAAATTAAAAATAATCAAAAACACAAAAAAATAAAAAATTCACAAAACACCCAAAAAGAATCTTTTTTGCTCACCTCCTATTCTACGTCAAGTTTATACTAACTCGTAATCAAGCAAAACAAGTTCGTAAACGTCGTCAAAGTCAAGGAAATCAAGAGCCTTTGATTGAAGAACAAACTCCAATTGTCGAACCGTTGTAGAACCAATAGTCGCCATGGCTAATCGTACTATTGTGGAGTTGCTTCAAGCACCCACCGAGGGTTTTGGAGAATCTATTGTGATTCCCGCCATCCTTGCGGAGAATTTCTAGATTAAGACGGGTTTAATGTCGATGTTGCAAGCAAATAAGTTTAGTGGTCATTTATAAAGACAACCCGCATTACCACATAAGGAATTTTAATCGTCTCACCGCAACAAGCAAGTTTAAGGATGTTCCACATGACGCCATTAAGATGATGTTGTTTCCATACTCGTTAGATGGACCCGCTAAAATTTGGCTTGAGAAAGAACCGCCAAATTCGATTTTGACATGGGGTGATCTCGTTTCTAAGTTTGTGAACCAATTTTTTCCACCATCTAGAACAACACATTTGAAAAATAAGATTGCAAGGTTTACACAACGTAATAATGAAAGTTTTTCAATGGCATGGGAACAATTTAAGGAAATGTTACATGAATGTCCACACCATGATTTTTCAGAATTGCATCAAATAGATACATTTTACAATGGGCTTAATGATCATGAACGAGATTATTTGAATGCCGCCGCGGGTGGTAATTTTTTGTGCAAAACGACCGATGAAGCTTTAAAGATTATCGAGAATAGATCTAAGGTTTATAACCCTCGTAACACACCGAGGGTTGCCAATATGGGTTCGTCATCGTCTCGTAACATTAATGCCTTACATGATGAAGCAAATGAGGAAAATCAGTTTTTCGATAGGTTTTCGACGCTTATGACACATTGGAAAGCACAAGATGCTTTGAATTCCGCATCGGTTAAAGCGGTTGAAAATAGTTGTTTATCTTGTGGTGGAGCTCATGATCTTTCCGAGTTCATTACCGCCGGTGGTAACACTTCGAGTGCTTATGTAGCAACGGGAACTTACAACCAAAACGGCCAAGGTTCCCGCCCAAATCAAGCTCCCCAAAATCAAAATAACAACTATCGAAACAACAATCAAAATGGTGGTTATCAAGGTAATTCACGTAATTACAACAAAGGGAATTATCAAAGTGGGAATGGACAAGTTTCAAATCAAAACCAAAACCGTGATTTTCAAACTACTACACAAGGTTTTCAAAATGATCACACCAAAAATTTTCAAGGAGAATTTTTGAATTATGCTAAGGCAAATGATGCTAAGTTTGATAACATGAAACATGAGATGATTAGCTTAAGATCCGAGTTGAAAAACAAGCTTAAAAACGAACTTTCTAATGAACTTAAGACTCATTCTAATAAAATGGAAGGAAACGTTCAACGTCTCTAACAAAATCAACAAAAGATGGAACAAGGACAACATGAGATTAAGAAAGAATTGTTAAAAGCGGATGCTAGGCAATCAAAATTTGAAGACCGAATGGCAAAAATATTTGAAGCAATCATGTGTAAACCCTCTTCCTCGGGTGGTCTTCCTAGTGATACCATTGCAAACCCGAAGGGAGAAATAAAGGTTATTACTACACGTAGTGGTAAAACTTTCAAGGAACCTATCTATCGTCCAAGTACTTCTATGGAGAAGGAAATCGAGAAAGAGCCCGAGGTGATGGTCGAAAAGGAGCATATCACAAGCCCACGAAGTACCGCTCATACCATAACTACGGTTGAACCAATACCAATCATGGAACCCGAGATTCCAAGGCCGTTGCCTAATGTCCAACTCACATCACCCTTACCTTACCCTTCGAGACGAAACAAGGAAAACACACAAGAACGAAATAAATATAATTTTGAGCTATTTATGAAAATGTTTCGTGATATACATTTTAACATAAGATTTTCCGACACTCTAATCATGATGCCTCGATTCACCGTAAACTTCAAAAGTATGCTAAACAACAAAGAAAAGTTACAACAATCGTCTAGTTGTTCATCGGTTTTTCTTAGCCGCATACCACAAAAAGTCGGTGATCCCGGTAAATTTTTGATTCCGTGTGCAATACAAGATATGGAGGAATGCTACGCCTTGGCCGATCTTGATGCTAGTATTAATTTAATGCCTCTTGATATTTTCAAATCGCTTTCGCTTCCGGCTCTTACTCCTTCGAACATGTCTATCGAGATGGCCGATCATTCTACGATTTTAGCATGTGGAGTAGCCGAGGACGTCTTCGTCAAAGTCGGAAAGTTTTACTATCCCGTTGACTTTATCGTTGTAGACATTCCCATCGATCGAAAAGTTCCTCTCATTTTGGGTCGTTCATTTTTGGATACATCGAGAGCACTAATTGATGTTCACGCTCGGAAAATCACCCTTCGTTTCAATGAGGAAGAACTTGTCATCAATGCAACACAAAACTCCAAGCTTTCTCATGTCTATTCTATTGCTACTTTAAACCATGGTGATTCAACCAATGTTGTTTGCAAAGAATTTTCACCAAGAGTTTTAGGAAATGTCAATAAGAACGATTTACCATTTCCTCCGCCGGTGGAGGTTATGAGTGTTAAAACTACAAAGAAGAAACCGTCAATGCTTGAATCGAAAAATCCTTCGCCTCACCTCGAACATTCATTCTTGAAAAGTGTTGATAAGTTGCTGGTCTCTACGAAAGATCTTTCGGATGATGAATATGTTGATCCCGATGGGGAGGTTTTCTTTGTCGACAAACGTTTTGAGAACTTACCACCACCAAAACCAAAACGGTTTTCAAATATGAGAATTTTTAGTGTGACTAACATCGTCTTAGAAACACCAAATATTTTCAACATAATCAAAAAGGGTTTTCATAAGGAGAGTTTAAAAGAAGATATTAAAGGAAAAGAATTTGAATGTGATTTAAAAGATTTTTCTACAAATCTAACTCCGTCATCACCACGTGATTTGAGTACTACAAGCTCGTCTACCCCTTTTGACGATGCTTTGTGTGGTTTTAGTATGGGGGAAGCCCCTTATGTTCCCTCATCCTTGTCCACCGAGGACGAGATATTCGATCCCGGAATTTCATGTAAAGGGAAATCTCGGTCTTCCACCGATGCTATAAATGGAAACTATATCTATTTGCTTGGTGCGAGTCTACCTCGAGTAGCTCAAAATTTTGTCTTACCAATTGTCCCACCCTTCTACTTCTTATCTATTTTCTTCAAACTCTTTGAGTTTATGGCACGTTTTGAAGTGGCGTTGATTTGTTTATCCAATGAGAACGAGGACGCCATCTTCGACCCCGGTATTTCACACCATCAAAGGACTTAGTCCTTAATACCGGTTGCTTTTTGGGCCTTGTTTATCATGTAAGACCCACTAAAAATTGACCATACCAAGATTTTCCCTAAATGTTCACATTTAGAGGGGATCGAGTCGAGCTCATGACTCGGTAATAAAAAACGAGGTGCCTCGTGGGGGAGATCCCATGCTTATCCTTTTTAATGCTTTCTAATAAATAATGAGAGGGGATTTGTGTCCTTCCAACTCATTGTCTCGTGGTTGTTTATGATTGTGTTATTTAGATCATCATCATCATCATCACTACGATTGAAGACTCTCGTGTTCGTTTACGTGAGCCTCAATTGTTTGCTTGAAGAAGTTTTACATGAATCCATGACATATCCTTTATTGTTCTAACAATTATCTTTTAGCATAATTAATAAACGGATTTAGATATATTGTTGATCACCCTTTCCATGCTAGATCCTAAGCATTCGACTATTCGTCTCTAGTATGGGGGTGCTCCACCTTTAGACTCGAAACATTGAGGACAATGTTTAATTTTAGTATGGGGGGGGGGGGGGGGTGAATAGATACTTGCTTTGCTACGCCCTCACGCTTTCCAACTTTCAACATTTTGTTTTGTTTTGTTGCTAATAAGGCTAAAAATGGCCAAATTTTAAAAATTTTCTTAGTTTTAATAAGTGTTTTTAAGACACGAATGTATATTTTCCGATGGGTAGAATAAGAGCTAATTTTTGACTTGATGGACATTTGGAGCCCTTTACATTCCTTAACCCGCTCAATTCAAGTTTTGCTAGACTTTTATATAGGGAACTTTAAAACGCGAAAGTCTTAGCTCATTCGGATTAAGAACAAGAACTTTTCGCAAGTTCCTATAGTTGATCCTAGAAAGTCACTTATCAAGGGAACTATAAAATGCATTCTCTAAACTTGAAAAAGTCCAAGAAAGTGCAAGATCCTATAGGTGGCTTGAAAACCCAAAACTTCGATTTGATATAGTCTTAATGAAATCTAATCCAAATTTGGCTTAATTTTGACTTGCATGGCTAAGTATTCACGAGTCTCTTTAATTAGAGGTCTTTAAATAGTGAAGAACGAGAGATGATAGAGTTAGACAAGTGATCATGCTAAACGTAGAACATGAAAATGTTCTTTCAAAAACTCATATGTTTTTAATTGTGGCTTTTTCTCCCATATGATCAATGTATTAGGAATAAAAATAATTGCAATAAGTAAGGTCGTACGATTTGAAAGGTTACTTAGCTTCTAGCACAAGATCGTTTAAAAGTTGCTCGGGGTTGAATAGAGTTCATAGCCAAGGCATAACTTATTGAAGCGGGATGCGAAGATTGGTGAAGATCCAAAAAGGCCCTAACAAGGCATGAGGAGCTCTATTTTGTTGCTAAAGATCCAAGATGATGTGAAGTATCATTATTCCTAAATCAATATGAAGGATCGAGGCACACGACGAAAAGCAATTACTCCCCTAAAGATCATGGAGAAAGTCTATCCAAAAAGATCCTTACAAGGTATGAGGATAAATATATCCAAGTCCGAAAAGGAGGCGGATCGTTGAATATCAAAATCCAAAATAAAGATTGAAGAAAAATGATGAAGTCGTGGTCCAAGTATGAAGAATCTCTCAAAAACGCCAAGTGAAGAAATTCCAAAATATGAAGAGAAGACCATAATTTCAAGAACGTCTTCCTAAGATTTGAAGTATGAAGTACATGCCAAATATCGGTCCGAGAAAGGTCTCAAATCGTGAAACGAGTTATGTCAAGATATGAACTTTAAGAGATACACGAGAAGCCGTTTTAAAAGTTTTTGTCCTTTGGCTAACTATCGATTAAATCGTACTACTTTACTTTCGGACTAATAAATACTCAAATAAGTTAATATGAATCACTTGTGATCCATGACAAATAGTTAAAAGATTCTAGAAACCCATTTCCTTTCATAATAACTAGGATTGCGGGGAGAAAAAGTATTACACAATTTAGACGTATGAGTAGTGTTAGCATTGTGACTTGTACCAATAATGATCTCGTTTTTTCACTTAGCATGGAATGTATGATAATCAAGGATGACTAAATTTACTCTATGGGACATTTACTTGTTTCTATTCATTGACCCTAAAAGCCACACACGTGATGAAAATCATACATTATGTCTTTACACATCTTCGTAGTATTGTTGCAAGTCTTTTACTTTTCAATAAAGGTTAATAAAATTCAATCTTGGTGATGCTTAGATACTTTATTCTAGCATTGCGTGAGGGCACGGCAATGGCTTAGTATGGGGGAGTGATGAGATGGCATTTATACATGATCTCATCATTCTTTTCAGGCTTTAAATGCATAAAATGTCATCATTATACCATATATATGCTTGTATTTGTTTACTTGTAAGTTTTAGGTATGGATATCTTGAAAAAGACAAAATATCTCAAGAAACAAGGAAAAACGAACACGAGAAACGAAGCCGTACAATGAACCGGGCCCTAGTTCATGATTTATCCAAGAAAAACCCTTGAAGACTTGAAGATGTACAAGATTGATCCTCAATTTATGAAGAAATGACACTTAAAACCCTTGTATATTCATAATTACAAGATTGGTCCCTTAAGTTTGTCAAAATTACTAAAAGGTCCTTCAACATTGAAGAATTGGCAAGTTTAGTCCCTCAACAATTCTAAATTGTCAATAATGATCCCTCATGAAGTCAAAGATACATTGAAGACATTTGAATATCAAGAATGTCCAAGATCAGTCCTCAAACTATGCAAAAATGGCAAAAACAACCCTTGAAAACCTTTTGCGAAAGTTTTGGGGCAAAAGTGTGAAGTATGGAACTTTATTAACATAGAAAACCAAGTTTAATGGCTGAAAAACACGTTTTACCATGTTTACCAAAACACAAGGACTACTAATGTCATTTCCCAAACTTCAAACAAAACAAACACGCGCCAAACACTTTTATCCCACAAAAAACAGATCAAAATGTTTACTGTTTACCCTGATGAACCCAGTTACCACCCCACTTAAAACAAAGGGTTATTTTAAATTACCCAGGCACATGCTTGATTCACATTCTTGTAAACCCATCCCACACCAAAATCCTTCAATCCCACTAACCAAAGGACCCCACCATTCAAACCCTTCCACCTATCATATCATTCCTTCCTCTCCAAGGATTGCCACGTGGCCAAATCAACAGCTAACACTCATTGCTTAGCCCCAAAGCTAAAATGAACGTCCCTGATTCATTTGGACAGCTCAAACAACAAATGCTTCTAGAAGATTTCAAGGGCACTTTTAGGATTTCATAGTCTAGGGTTTTGCTTATTCATACCTTGTATTCGTCTATAAAAGGAGGCCTCAACATGTGAGAGCCCCTTTGTTCCAGATTTTAGCTATTTCTTTGTAATTCCTTTTTACTTAAATAAAATTTGAGTTTCTGAAAATTGTGAGTTTTCTTTTATATTTAATAAAAGATTGGTGATTGAATAGCTGAAATCTGAGTTCCATATTCATGTTTTGTTGGTTTTGAGAAAAGGTTTTAAGGTTTAGAACACTTGTTTTCAAAATAAAGGGTATAATATGTTTATTGCTCACTTTGCTGTTTGTTCATCTTAGCAGCTTTGGAAGCTGGTGCTTGTTCTTGCTAGCACCTCAGCTCAAACATTCCAAGGCTTGGATGTAAGTCTTGGAGGTTTGCATCTCTTTTCCTTTTTCATTTTTCTGAATTTTATTGAATATTTGGTGATTTTTACATGATTTATTGTGGATCTGTGTTTCTGTGGTTGATTTGAGTTACTGAGGTTGGTTAAGTGTTGTTAGGGTTGATTAGATCTTATTTGGAAGGTTAAATCATAACAATCCATTGGAAGATTGAGAAATCAGATTCCCAAGGGGTGTTTGGGTTAACTGATTCAAAGGGATTTAAGGCAACTAGTGTTGTTGTTTCTGGTTCTATTGGATTGGTATCTGTTTATCTGGTGCAAAGGGTTCATTATCTGCAAGTTTTGCGGCTTGAAACAACCAAATCAATCAAAAGGCTATAAAATCTGTTTAACTTGGGTATTTCGGCTAAAATTTTGGGGACACCTAGATCTAAGGGTATACTAGGGCTAACAAGTGCTAAATTTTGGTTAACTTAATCAGGGAAGGGGATTTGAAGGCTTGAAATTGGATTGGTGGTCAAATAGATCAACAAAAGGATTTTGGATAATCACTTTTGCTAATCAGTAACTTTTGATGCTTGAATCTGCTTATTTACTTTGATCCATTGCTTGAAACAAGTTTATTTGTGCTTATTGGACTTTATTATATCTTGTGTGTGCATTTGGTTCAATTTGGCTGGCTTAGTCATGCTCAATCTGCTTATTTGTTCGTAACTGCTTATATTCAAGATCTGTGGCATATTTGAGAACTTTTATCTTATTCTATGCTTATTGAGTGAACCAAATTGTGATTTCTTTGTTGATACAGACTCCTTGTGATCCACTTATTACAAGGGTTCCCTTGTTTCCATTTGAATCCAACTGGATCTCTCTAAAAAAGCAAGTCAAATAGTCAAAGCAGTGGGAACTCATTTCCCCTGCTGCTAGCCACTGCTAGTGTTATTTCAACTGGTGCTTATCAATAAGCTATTCTAGCTTATTTTAACCTGCAACAACATTGAATTTGTAATAGGTGTCACTTATTTGACCCATTTTCTCTTTCTGGAACATTTAAGGGGTTGACTTTGAGGTTTGACTAGAAAACCAATAACTTTGACTTTTAATTAAGTGCTTATTAGCTTATTGTGCTTATTTGGCTTGGATTATTGAACTTTTCTTTGTTGATTTGTCTTAATTAATTCATTTAGAGTCTTTTGCAACTTATTAGAAGGTCTGAGGTGGTCTAGAACTCTAAGTCGACTATTTTGTCTTTTAGTGAAATTTTACTTTGCTTATTTCTGGCTTATTGAGTGTTCTTTTTAAAAATTTCTTTTCACAGATCTCTTAGGCATCTCAAAACAAGGTTGTGTGTTTAATTAGAGCTTATGGCATTGGCTTATTGCTTAATGGGCTTATTGGCCCATTAAGAATAAGCTGTTGACCAATTAAGCTGTGATAAGCTCAAAACCAGCTTTTGGGCCTTCAGACTTTTTTGTTTAGAATTAAATTTTGATTCAGATAGGGCTTTTTCAGGTCATTTAGGCCAAGTTTGACTTTTTGGGCCCATTTAGCCCATTAAGGTTAACTGTTTTGGTTTTTAGCCTATTTGGGGGCCCATTAGGGGTATTTTGGTCATTTCACTTTCATGTTCTGTTTATTTAGGTTAAAATATACTAGTTTGCAAGTTTTTTTAGAATTTTTCATAATTTTTGGATTTTTAATATTATTTTAATATTATTTTATTATTGAATTTCAAATTTCACATTTTTACACTTTTTGTTTTTTTCTTAGGTTTAATACATTAAAATAGGATTTTTGCAACTCTTAGATTAATTTTATCTTCATTTTTTAATTTCTAGAATTATTTTAAGTTTTTAATAGTTTTTAATCATTTTAAATAGTTTTAATTAGTTTAAAAATTCATAAAAATAGTTTTTATTCTTATTTAGTCTTTTTAGAGGTTTAAAAAGTGAAAAATCTTTATTTGGGCTTTTTAATAATTATTTTGATTTTTAGTGCTTTAATTAGTATTTAAAAATTAATATTTAATTAATTAAAAGGTTTGAAAAAGTTTTGATCATTTGTAAACTCTTAGTTTATTTAATTTGATTTTTGGTAATTTTTTGGGAATTTTTAGAATTTATTTTTATTTTAGCTCTTTTTACAGTTTTAGTTTTAGTCGTCATAGTAATAACTTTCACGTCTTCGTATTCTATTTTCTCATCCTCTTCTTTCAAATATTAATCTCAAATATCATTGCATTTTAGTCACACACATATACCTCCTTGGGAAACAAACTTTCACCTTTGGGTCATTAGTGTTTGATTTTCCTAATTCAACACTTAATACTTACCGCTTTTACGCCTTTTTCCTAAAAGGTCGTATTTTACCACAATCAGCTACTATCCTTGAATCTACATTTTCCTGAAGGTTTTGTATTCTCGTCATACTCTGCTTCGTTGTTTGATGTTTGAAATTCAAATCTTAGGGCGTAGGCAAATTTCGCCCCTTTTGGGCTAGTGAGTATGAGGCCTACTCTTGAGCCTTCATTGCACGACGATCCATTTGTGAAGAGTGTCCATGGTTCTTGGGGTTGGATTTGTACCTCCTACATTGGTTTATCTTCATCCGTCTTCTCGGTTATAAATTCTGTTAGGAACTGTCCTTTTATGGCTGTCCAGGGTCTGTAGCAGATACCGTACGCGCCTAAGGCGACATTTCAATTTTGTATTCATCCTGGTGCCTCTAGGTTTAATAATGACTGTTTTATTGGTTGGTTTGTGATTACTACAACGAGGTGTACCTGGAAGTATCTCTTCAGTCTCTTGGTCGCATGGACAAAATTTAACACTAGTTTTTACATCGGGGTGAAGTTTATCTCCAGGCCTTTGAGCGCTCAATAAACAAAGTAGATGGGTACCTATTTCGAGTTTCTTTCAGCTAATAGTACTGCACTTACTACTTCTGTGGAGGCGGACATGTACATGGTTAGCTCTTCCTTTGGGATTGGAGCTGTAAACATTGGTAATTTTACAACCTGCTCTTTGATTTCTTGGAATGCTTTTGTCGCAGCCTTTGTCCATAGGAAATCACTTTTCTTTATGCATCCTTTTAAGGTTTTGAAGAGTGGTAGAGATTTCTCTTCGGATTTTTGACATGAATCTGTTTAGACTTGAGAGCCTTCCGCTCAGCTTTTGAACCTCTTTGAGGTTTTGGGGTGGGGGTAGGTTTATCACACCGCCTATCGTTTTTTGGCATGCCTTTATACCTCTTGTATTTATTATGTGTCCCAAGAAGTCACCTTCCTCTACCCCAAATGTGTACTTTTCAGATTAAGCTTCATATTTATCATTCTCAATGTTTGGAATGTTTCCCCAATATCCTGGAGGATTTCTTGTTCAGTGTGACTTTTTATGACCAGATCGTCTACATAGACTTCTAAGTTGCAGCCCACTTGTTTTTCGAATGCCATTTCGACTAGACGTTGGTATGTTGCTCCGACGTTCTTTATTCCAAATGGCATTTTTGTGTAGCAGAAGATGCCTTGGCTTGTGATGAATACCGTCTTTTCTTCATCATCTTCGGCCATCTGTATATGGTGATATCCTTTGTAGGTGTCTAGGAAACATTTTAGGGGGTATCCTCATAGGGATTATATCTCCCAATCAATTTCGGGGAGTGGATAATAGTCTTGGGGGCATGCCTTGTTGAGGTCTGTGAAGTCCACGCACATCCTTCAATTTTCGTGGTGTTTTCTTACCATCATGGGGTCTGATAGCCAAATGTGGTAATAAACCTTCCTCATTATCCTAGCCCCCACCAATTTTGTGACCTCTTCCAGTATTGCTTTACTTTTTTCCGGAGCTTGTCCCCTTCTCTTTTGCCTTACTGAGGGGTAACTTTCCCGGATGTTGAGGTTATGCTTTGCTATATGTCTTAGGACACTCGTCATGTCTTTGGGTTCCCATGCGAACCCATCAAGGTTTTGCCTTAGTTATTTGCACAGACTTTCTTTTCCTTCGTCTGATAGATTTCCTCCAATAGCCACTATTTGTTCTGGTGGTTGGCATGGATCGCTATGTTTAGGTGTTCTTCTACGACCGGGGTTGCTTCTAGGATCATGGACGATTTGTTTACCATTTTACACTCAGTCGGTAAGGATATTCCGCTATGTAGTGTGAGTATTCCTCCTTTTTTCGAGAATTTGATCATTTCATGAGTTGTTGACGGTACTACTCTTTTTTTACGGATTCCAGGCCTCATGATGATTATGTTATATAGTGAACTCGATTGTACTATCATGAAGTTCATCTGTGTCATTGTTGAGTGTTCTTCACCTCCTATGATTACCTGCAACTCTATTTACCCCATTGGCCATATTGCTTGTTCATTGAACCCCACTATGGAGGTTGTGGCGGGAATTATATTTTTCTCGATTTATGGGCGGAGGCGACTGAAGCAATTCTCGTACATGATTTCAAAGGAACGCCGTCCACGTATACCCTGTGGACTGATATCCCTCTACTTCTGCTTCTATCACTATGGGCCCTTCTCCGACCTCCGTCCCATTAAGTGGCATAAATGATATTTCAGGATTTAGGGAAAAGCGTTTTGTTACCTTTCTTTTCACGGTTCTTAGCCAGGAGTGCACCATTAGGATTGTTGAGGCTTTGTCCTATGCAGGTGTCTCGGCTTTCTTTTCTGTTTTGGGTCGACCTTTAGGACCATTGTTCTTTGTTTCGATTAACCATTGTGTTAACTTCCCATTCCTGATCATTTCATCAATTTGTCTTTTTAGATGATGGCACTCGTCTGTGTTGTGCCTGATATATCCATGGAGGCCACAATACTTATTTTTGTCTCGCTTATCGACTTGGGTAGTCATGGGAGGTGGGATTTTATATTTTCCTCTTTTCAAAGCTAAAATTTCCTTTGGTGTCTTTAGAAGTGTGAACCTGTCGTTCCTTCTATATCGTCTTTGGTTGTTTCAGAAGTCTGGCTTCTTGTCAAAATGGGGTCTTTCATCATTTCATCCACTATCTTAGGTATGTTGTCATAGAGACAATTGATCAATCTAGGATGTGTGATTCCGTGCATGAATCCGGAGATTTTTTGATACATTCAGGAGCCTCCTTGACATGTTGGCTTTCAATCTTGAATCGTCTCATGATGTCTTCAGTGGATTCAACATCCCTTTGTTTGATATGGTGGATTTCCACAGGGTCCTTGATGCACTTTTTATTTTGGAGATAGTTGGCTAGGAAGGCCGCTTTCAAGTCGTCGTAGCTAGCAATTGTTTCTGCTAGGAGGTCATCGAACCATACCCTATCGTTCCCAATGAGTGTTGAGTTTAACATACGGCACCAAGTTTGCATGGCCTACTTTTCCACTTTAGCCGATGCTTGGAAAATTTTCACATGGTCTTTCGGATCTTCGGATCCATCATATGTTTTCACATGACTTGACATTCGGACCTTTTTAGGGAAGTCGAAGTTTCTGATGCGGGATGTGAATGGATCGACATCCTCGCACAACCATGGTTGGGATAAATCTTCCCCTCCTGCCTTTGATTTTGAGTTCTTTGAACTTCCATATCCGTAATCACTCTCGTTGTTCTCGAGTACCTTCCGGGCGTGGCGTCGTCAACCTGGTTCCTGCTAGCCCTGGAGCCTCTTCTCTTGTTACTCTGGTATTGATCTTTTCTTCCTTCGCCTAACCCGTCGAAACTCCTCTGTCTTGAGGACCTAGTTTTGTGAAGACTGTTGCTCTACTGTGACAATCCGTCAATTTATGGTTGATATTTTATTCTCGATATTTGTTTGAAAACATTATTTTAATGTTACAATATGAACTCACTTATTTTTGGGAAGAAATTTGGATTTACGTCTTGAAGTAGCGTCGACTACGTCTAAACCGGAGTATTCAACGTTACGTGCTTACGTTTACATACACCGTCTTTGGTGACAGTCCGACATTTCAGAAAATAAATTTATCCGTGAATATTATTTTGGAGTTTTAAATTTGTGTTAGTTCATAAACTTACAAATTTACGAGAAGAGATTAGGACTTACGATTTTATTTTAACGTCCTTTACGACTAAACCGGAAATCTTAGGATTTCGTAATTACGTTTTCGAACTCCGTTTTTGATGAGACAATTTTTATTAGATTCGTTTTGTGCCGTTGATTCATAATTTATAAAAACGTTTTTCGTAAAACGACCCGAGGGCACGCAAATCGAGGAAACTAGAATCGAGGAATACCCGTAAATTAGTGGGATGGGACAAGTTTTACACTTGCCCACCCCACTAAGTGTGGCATCCAACATTAAGCCACCTCACCCCATGAGGTGTCCAAGCTTAACTAATAAGCTTCAACACATGTACTAGCCTAACATCTAAGCTAAAGTTACCTCAAAACCATCCAACACTAAACCATTATCTCACAAAACACACATGCAATACCACTCTCATTTCTCTCCTCCCTCTCTATAAAATTCGTCCCAAAACCATCATCAAACACCCCTATTTGATCTATTTTAGCCATAAAATCATGTGTTATTCATACACATGATGATGCTCCTTTGAAGCCTTGAAGATTGGAGGTGATTCTAACATCCAAGGAGGTGATTTGGTGATGTCCAAGGGCTGATGTCTCAAGGAGTTTTCATGAAGATCAATGGCTGATTTCACAAGGAATCTATAAATACTTGGTGATCCTAGAAGTGGTGTTGATATCTCATAAGATTGGTTACCCAAAACCAAGTCTTGTTCATCATCAATCCCATCTTTTCATCACTAATGGTGGTATAGAGATTGTTCTTCCTATCCTCTTATTATTTTGATTATGTAATCTTGTATTTCTTTTACTTATGTATATGTATATGATGATGAATGATGATTAAAAATGTTATGTGGGGATTTGGTGTTGATAGATTGGATAAACATGGGTAAAATGATGGACAAAATACATGTAAAATGGGTAAATCTTGTTTAGATTGTTGGCTGTATAAAACAGTAAAGGACCACATGTTAGACTGATAAAATGGAAAAGTAGAAGCAATATACAGTAAGTAATAAGTCTTGTACACATGTGAGAGTTGGCCATGCAATGGAATCATTGTAATGAGTGAGATATGATCAAAACAAGTTTAAAGTACAAATCTGAGTTCACTGTTTTGGACGATTTTTAGAAAATACTTAGAGGATGATTCAACAGTAGCTATAGAAGAGTTAAATAGAGCAAATATCATGTAGTTTATGTGATAAAAATTTGAGCTTCTATCTCCATATAGAACTCTAGATATGGCAGTTTTGGTGAAGATGAGAATAAAAATCAGATTTTTGGAAATTAAAGTATAATACTATTATATAATCACTCAAAATTTAATAGTATAAAATATAAATTAAAACCCACTAACTTATATAATAAATTTATATAAATATTTACTATGGTAAATAAGTGGACATGTTAATAAAAATGGTAACTTGTTAAGTTTTATAAGTTATAAAACTATAAACATGATTTTTACGACTTTTTCGGCTAATACCGTAAAATTAACGTTTTTGTTAAATAAAACTTAGATGGTTGGACCCGTCTAATGTAAAATTTATAAAACTTATATACTGATATATAAACATATATAACAAGTAAAAACCGATAAGACCCGAACTATAGGACATACGGACGTTAACGGACTAAATTAACGTTATTGGACTAATAATACAACAAAAATGGACTAAAACACTTATAAACTTATTATTGGGCTTGACCCATTTAGGCCCAACTTGTAAAGTGTAGATACTGATAATATAAGTACAAAATGGATTAAAACAAGATAAATAACTTATAATAAGCTTATTGGACTTAAAACGTGTAAATAGGTAAAACTAGTAAACTAGTATAAAAGTTACCGACATATAACACTAAAATGAGTAAACGAGAATATGTAAACCCACTTGATCATCATATATATATAATCATCATATGTATACATAATTGTTATTTTTATAAAGTCATTGGACAAGAGTCTAAGACCGATCATTATTTATATAGGTTTCCGTGATTGAAGCACGTACCGTACGACCGAATTGCCGATAACCCGCCTTCCCATATCAACGTGAGTTCATAGCCTCGCACTCTTTTAAATGTTTTATAAATGTTTTATAAACCCGCGAGGGAGATAACATGTTAGTTTTTATAAAATAGGACACCATTTGTCCCGATTGTTTGTTTATTGATTTTGGACCCGAATGATTGAATGACCCGATTGTATGACCCAATAAATGAATAAAGGACCCGATAGATGAAATTAAATGGATTATTAAAGTTAGGTTATGTCACTAAAAGTCCCATTAGCATGAATTGTGAACTACCGGGATTTGGTAGACGCTTATGCATTTAATAGTACTATTTGGGGACGATCACCCCAGTTCGCGCCTTGACGGTTGATCCCCGTCGTGCCACATTGATTGGTAAGCGAATTTATGTATGAGAAGGTTTCCATAGCGTGACCTTTGTGAAGACACGCTACTTTAGATGGGCAAAATTGGTATCGGGTTAGCTACCCGTTGTTGGTTTAGTAAGGTAACAATGTCATGCGGCTTATAATAATCCAAAACTAACGAAATACTATTAGACGCTCCGAATTACGATGTATTGCCTGACTAGGAATACAGGGTCATACTATTGATATTATGTTCGTGTTTTGGTTTTCATAACCATATTCATATAACGGTTTTTTTTATTTTCATACAACGTCATAAGACGTATTGTATGATGTTTTTACGACATTGGCTCGTATTATGATTTTTAAGGAAAATGCCTATATTATGATTTTGATGAAGATTTGTATAAAATGACTTTGGATATTTTATGGCCTATAAAAAAATGATTTGTACAAAATGATTTTCTGTAATAATTTTATACTGATATTATATTGATGGATTTTATTAAACTCTATGAATTCACTCGGTGTTATCGCTGACCTTTTCTTTTAACATGTTTTATCTCAGGTACTTGAAGGTAATTCTCGGGAAGACGACAAGAATTCATGGCCCGCACTTAAACAATATTTTCCATTCAAATACTTTGTAAAACTTTGTATGAAATAATATGACTTGGGACCGATGTAACTTTGATATTTATGAATGGAAATGATTTATTATTAAACGACGCGATTTTTATGCGTTGTCTATGATGTGAGTAATGTGCTATCCCGTAACACCAACTAGTCTTCCGCTGTACTGAGTTGTATAAATTTGGGGGTGTTACAGTTTGGTACCAGAGCTCTCGTTATAGAGAACGAAAGATTTTTAAAACCAAGGTTTTGAATAAAACATTTTAAAATCTTTTAATTATAAACATTTTTCTAAAAATGTCTAAAAATCTTTTGACTATAACGGTGCCGAAGAATTCCCGAGTTACCGACAAGGCCAAGACTGAGAAGTGTTATTTTAATATATATATAACTTGGATTATATATATATATATATATATGATGTAATTTAATTACATGATTGTTTGATGATTATTTTGATATTTATACGAGGTATTTATACGACGTAGATTGTCACAATGTACCCTAAATCCCCTAGTAAATTAATCGAAGCTATTCTCGTAGGAATTATAGCTATCCTAGATCTAAACCAAGTTGTGGATATTTATGATCCCAACAAATGGTTGATACTCGTAGAATTGTAGATATTAGCTGATTGTGATATTGAAAAAGAATTAGCGAGATTAAATCTGATATCGATGTCATGACGATCTTTCCTTATAGAGTGGAGTTTGACAAAACGTTATCACCTGGAAAGATGTCATCTGATTCGTTGTCACCCAATTCTTAAATTGAAATCGAAAGGGTGAATGTTGCACTTGAGGCTGTTATTGGAACCATTACCCAAAAGCCTCATGCCACTAATACCTTTCCGAGAAGTCTAGTTGAATGATCAAGTCATTTCATATTAATGACTCATTTGATAATTGTTGTTGTAAGAGCTAATAGGATTGGAAATTAAGTGTTGATTCATAATGAGATTGTATTGCCTTTACAAGGTCGAAGAATAAGGTTGAAAGTATTGGAATATGAAGTAGGATATCGTCTTGAGTATAAAATTTGTTAAAACTTGAATAAAGTGAAATTTAACTCGTATGGAATATGAGATTATTAATAGAAGTCGTTAAGTTTTATGATTGAATTATAAGGTTTTAATTGATTGTTGATTCGTGTTAAGGGTTGTTCCTAGGCCATTGTCCACTGACGAGGATGCCCAGTGTCCGAGAAATAAATTGAAGAACTCTTCTTCTGAATTGAGACCGATGGATCTTTTGGGACATGTGGAACACCTAATGACTCTTGTAGATTAGTATTCATTGTGGTATCTTTTGAAAATAATCCCTAACTTAACTGAGACATCAGTTGGTAGGATGAGTTCTGATAATTGTATGACACAGTGACACGTAATGTGTTATGGTACAATTTGACTTGTTTGTGATTAATGAAAAGACTACCTTTGATTGCTAAATCCTACATGTATCGATGTTATCTATCTTTTCTTGCTTGCCTCTAATGCTCGCATTAGTGATGCAACCATTGAACAAGTACTCATCTTGAATCGAGTTACGTTGTGAATTATTCTTTTGAGTGCCATTGAGGTCATGAACCTCATGATTATTTGGCTAAGCTCATTTCCTATCATATTGTAGTTAGTTCTTGGTGAACAACTCTTCATCACTCTTTTGCAGATCACACCTTGTTTTTATAAAGTTAAAAACCGTATCCTTTGAGAAAATTGAATTTTCATCATTATAAGGATTATTCATAGTGAGAATTATAAGTGATTGTTATTGAAATGAGGTTGTTTATAAAACGCTTTGGAAACTTAATTGTTTTCATAACAAGGAAAATCTTTGTAAATTTATTTTTATTCTTATTTAAGAATTAAGCATGAAAATATTTTTATTATAAACATGATGATAAAATTTTGACGAACTGAGTATTGCATCGTTAATCTTGAAATTGTATATAGTTGCGCTCCTACATACAATTTGGAATGGACCATGCAAGGCTGATTAGTAACCATAAAACTAATGAATAAACACTACATTTTCTTTGAAGATTGTGAAAGATTAAATTTTATGAGATCTGCAAGAAGTGAAAAATAGGGACATAGTGTTAGGGACACCTACATATGTGCCTGTAGCATCTATTCTTCTGAGTCGAATTTACTCATCTGTGGACATTGTCTTATTTGACAATTGACAATTCTTTCTTGTCCAATTCTCCCGTAGTGAGATTCTTAGGAAAAGTATCTGATTACCGAGTGTTGATACCCGACTGGATGTATCAACATTCCTATCATTTCTTTTGATTTGGTTTCATTTGAATGACCTGGGTAACGATCCGAGGAGCTTTCGAATGCGTACTCAAATTATGAAAACATGGGATATATTCATATTCGTTAAATGTTTTCATCTGTATCTGATTTGAAATTCTCACGCATAGATTATGCGTTGACCTTACTCTTTTAATAGTAGTTGTGTCTCTAGATATCCTTGAATTTGTAAAGGATTATGAATTATTATTAGTCTTTTGAGAAGTTCACATCTTATCGACGACAATGAAACTGAAAAGTTGATAATGCCGGTAGAATGGATTGATTGATTATGACATGACGACATTGTCTTAATTGATGGGAACTCGAGTAGAATTCCCTAAATGATAAGATGTTGATTATAAAAAGTCATCTAAATAATTCTTGATGGATGACCATATCCCGCATTTAGACTTAAAATTATACCTGAATGGTTGTGAACTAATTATAGATATTGTAATATAGAAGAACCTAATATGAATGTACTAAAAGATGTTTATGTTATCTGAAACTTTAGTAAGTATTTGTTGATGACTTACCTAGACTTACGCCATTAAGGCAAGTAGAATTTGGTATTGATTATATTCCTGGTGCTGCACCTATGGCTTGTGCACTGTACGCCAACACCACCTAAATTAAAGGAATTACCGTACAACTGAGAGAGTTGTCGGAGAAAGATTTTATTATACCAAGCCTGTCATCATGAAGAGCTATGGTGTTATCATTCCTTATATATATAGATTACCGTGAACTGAGTAAATTGACAATCGAAAACGATATCTATAACTCGAAATGGAAGATTTGTTCGATCATTTACAAGGTTTTAGCGTATGTTTTAAAGATTTGATCCATAGCATGGTTATCATCAACTTCGCATCTGCGAAAGAGATTATCTATTCCAATCACTACATCCGGTGCTTGTAATGAATATTATGAGTTTCACGTGATGTCGTTTGGATTGACCAATGCACATGTAGCATTCATAATTTTGGTGAATCACGTGTGTAGGCTGTAATTTGATAAATTCATGCTCGTGATCATTAAGGACTCTATGTTTGTTTATAAGAATAAGAATGAGTTAATAATTATTGATAAATTGACCTGAATTGGCCGAACAATTAAAACCTGTACCTTGAATAATTAACATGAGATTAAAGACTTAATCCTTTACATAAAATGACCATTGGATTAATGACGGTAAGATATACGCATATAGACTCTTCAAAAATTAAGAACCCTTTTAAGACTTTGTATTTTATCAAAAAGAAATGGAAATATGTTTTGACAAATGTTTAACAAAGGATTTCAAGGGATTATTACCATATACACAAAACATTTAACTAAACTCCTGTTTAGGGGTAAATGTTTTTGCATACCTTAAGACAACTTAAGAAGGATTGAGGAAAATCATTTAAACCATAACTTTAAATTTGAAACGACAATTTTTGTTTTTCAAATAAGAAAATTTTGACCAAAGTATAACCAAAGATTTTTTTTTCGAACATTTACGAATCTTATTAAATATTTTCGATAAATCAACAAAAATCTTGTTAATTAAATTCAAATTTATTTTGAACATTTTATATAATTGGTCGAACTAAGAAATTTAAAATTTTTACGTTTACGATTCATAAAAATTAACTGATTATTATTTAATTAATTATAATAATTATCGACGCTTTAGACGACGGATTGAGTAAAACGGATAAAAATGATAGTAAAGACGAAACTAAAACATAGAAGATATGAAGAAAGAATTTTGAATAAATACGGTTGTGATATTTATTTCATCAGGAAGGTGAACGTAATTACTGACGCATAATATAGAAACAATATCTGAGTGAATTGTGGACATGATAATTATATCATCATGAGAAATGAATATAAATACTGACACATTATGTAGAAAAGATAAAGAATCAATTAAGATGTATTTCTTAATAGCGACGGTGCAAAATAAATTGCCAAACAATATAAAAAAAAATAAACGATGTTTGTAAAAAGGATAATATAAATAGTGAAAGGGATTCGCGACGAATGTGAACCATTAAAAGTGAGAAGCCAATAGCGTTAAATGTTTTAAAGGCCACTTGTGGTTGTATAAATATGGAGGATTGTGAGATATAGTGATGTTGGAATTTGTAAGTATAAGTATTCTATTTATGTCATTTATGACTAAAAGTATCTTTGTCTGAAGAAGTTGTACTAATGACAAATTATGAAGGCAGACATCGCCTCATACATTAGTAAACGTCTAGCTATTGCAAAGGTCATCATCTGAATTAGATTCGATTTGGGTCATCGTCGACAGACTGACCAAATCTGCTAATATCATTCCCGTTAATGACAAATGCAAAAGAGTTATGTAAACATAGTGTGCCTGTATCGAACATCTTTATCAAGATCCTCGCTTCGCATCAAATTTCTAGAGATTTGCTCAGAAATCATTGAGAACGAACCTTGATGAGAGTACTATGTACCACCCCAATCGAAGGGACGAGGTAAAGTAACGATACAAAGTAATATAAGTGCTGTTTTATGTTTGAATGATTGACCTTTGATAATAAACCGTATAATCGTTTTCCTTTGGAGAGATTATCATTGATAACCATCGTGTTAGGATTAAGATCGAATCTTGTTAGGATCTAAATATTAGAGCATCTGTAAGCAGGAGTTGAGATGAAGACACCCGACATACACCCATTGTGAGTTGGACATGTCTTTTAGGTTTAAGGTTTCCTATGATGGCGAACCTATCCTTGCAAAATACCCGACCCGCGAGATCTGAAATGATTGTTGAAATTAGGATTTGATTATTAACTGCCGATAGTGGGCAGGAGGTTATGTGAATATGAAATGTAGATCTTGAAGTGCCAAATGGGTAGCGAAGTTATGCCAAAATTTTTAACCTTGGAAAAATGAATTCATGATCTGACAAATCATGGGATATAAGTCCCCGTTGTATGGGACCATTGAGATGATATAAAAGATTGGTTTGAAAGCCATATAAGCTGGATCTACCCTAGGACTTCAAAGACTGCGTGAATTATGTTTCGTATATCGAACTTGATGGAATATCTATCAAGTGAGAATCTGATTATTCTTAGTAATGTTTAGATCGGCGAAAAGTTGCATTCATCAAAAACCCGTGAACATCATGGATAGAGAAATTAAGTCAACATTAAGCCTGATCTTATTCCTGTAGTTATGTTTGTTGAAACTCGCGTATTGTAATAGATTACACTTATGAGAAAAGATCAGGATGTGGAGGAAATACCCACATGGATTTAACTCTATAAGAAGCGAGTAGTAAGATGATCTTTGAGGACAAAGATCCTGTTTAGGGGTAAATGCTGTGACAATCCGTCAATTTATGGTTGATATTTTATTCTCGATATTTGTTTGAAAACATTATTTTAATGTTACAATATGAACTCACTTATTTTTGGGAAGAAATTTGGATTAACGTCTTGAAGTAGCGACGACTACGTCTAAACCGGAGTATTCAACGTTACGTGCTTACGTTTACATACACCGTCTTTGGTGACAGTCCGACATTTCAGAAAATAAATTTATCCGTGAATATTATTTTGGAGTTTTAAATTTGTGTTAGTTCATAAACTCACAAATTTACGAGAAGAGATTAGGACTTACGATTTTATTTTAACGTCCTTTACGACTAAACCGGAAACCTTAGGATTTCGTAATTACGTTTTCGAACTCCGTTTTTGATGAGACAATTTTTATTAGATTCGTTTTATGCCGTTGATTCATAATTTATAAAAACGTTTTTCGTAAAACGACCCGAGGGCACGCAAATCGAGGAAACTAGAATCGAGGAATACCCGTAAATTAGTGGGATGGGACAAGTTTTACACTTGCCCACCCCACTAAGTGTGGCATCCAACATTAAGCCACCTCACCCCATGAGGTGTCCAAGCTTAACTAATAAGCTTCAACACATGTACTAGCCTAACATCTAAGCTAAAGTTACCTCAAAACCATCCAACACTAAACCATTATCTCACAAAACACACATGCAATACCACTCTCATTTCTCTCCTCCCTCTCTCTAAAATTCGTCCCAAAACCATCATCAAACACCCCTATTTGATCTATTTTAGCCATAAAATCATGTGTTATTCATACACATGATGATGCTCCTTTGAAGCCTTGAAGATTGGAGGTGATTCTAACATCCAAGGAGGTGATTTGGTGATGTCCAAGGGCTGATTTCTCAAGGAGTTTTCATGAAGATCAAGGGCTGATTTCACAAGGAATCTACAAATACTTGGTGATCCTAGAAGTGGTGTTGATATCTCATAAGATTGGTTACCCAAAACCAAGTCTTGTTCATCATCAATCCCATCTTTTCATCACTAATGGTGGTATAAAGATTGTTCTTCCTATCCTCTTATTATTTTGATTATGTAATCTTGTATTTCTTTTACTTATGTATATGTATATGATGATGAATGATGATTAAAAATGTTATGTGGGGATTTGGTGTTGATAGATTGGATAAACATGGGTAAAATGATGGACAAAATACATGTAAAATGGGTAAATCTTGTTTAGATTGTTGGCTGTATAAAACAGTAAAGGACCACATGTTAGACTGATAAAATGGAAACGTAGAAGCAATATACAGTAAGTAATATGTCTTGTACACATGTGAGAGTTGGCCATGCAATGGAATCATTGTAATGAGTGAGATATGATCAAAACAAGTTTAAAGTACAAATCTGAGTTCACTGTTTTGGAGGATTTTTAGAAAATACTTAGAGGATGATTCAACAGTAGCTATAGAAGAGTTAAATGGAGCACATATCATGTAGTTTATGTGATAAAAATTTAAGCTTCTATATCCATATAGAACTCTAGATATGGCAGTTTTGGTGAAGATGAGAATAAAAATCAGATTTTTGGAAATTAAAGTATAATACTATTATATAAGCACTCAAAATTTAATAGTATAAAATATAAATTAAAACCCACTAACTTATATAATACATTTATATAAATATTTACAATGGTAAATAAGTGGACATGTTAATAAAAATGGTAACTTGTTAAGTTTTATAAGTTATAAAACTATAAACATGATTTTTACGACTTTTTCGGCTAATACCGTAAAATTAACGTTTTTGTTAAATAAAACTTAGATGGTTGGACCCGTCTAATGTAAACTTTATAAAACTTATATACTGATATATAAACATATATAACAAGTAAAAACCGATAAGACCCGAACTATAGGACATACGGACGTTAACGGACTAAATTAACGTTATTGGACTAATAATACAACAAAAATGGACTAAAACACTTATAAACTTATTATTGGGCTTGACCCATTTAGGCCCAACTTGTAAAGTGTAGATACTGATAATATAAGTACAAAATGTATTAAAACAATATAAATAACTTATAATAAGTTTATTGGACTTAAAACGTGTAAATAGGTAAAACTAGTAAACTAGTATAAAAGTTACCGACATATAACACTAAAATGAGTAAACGAGAATATGTAAACCCACTTGATCATCATATATATATAATCATCATATGTATACATAATTGTTATTTTTATAAAGTCATTGGACAAGAGTCTAAGACCGATCATTATTTATATAGGTTTCCGTGATTGAAGCACGTACCATACGACCGAATTGCCGATAACCCGCCTTCCCATATCAACGTGAGTTCATAGCCTCACACTCTTTTAAATGTTTTATAAATGTTTTATAAACCCGCGAGGGAGATAACATGTTATTTTTTATAAAATAGGACACCATTTGTCCCGATTGTTTGTTTATTGATTTTGGACCCGAATGATTGAATGACCCGATTGTATGACCCAATAAATGAATAAAGGACCCGATAGATGAAATTAAATGGATTATTAAAGTTAGGTTATGTCACTAAAAGTCCCATTAGCATGAATTGTGAACTACCGGGATTTGGTAGACGCTTATGCATTTAATAGTACTATTTGGGGACGATCACCCCAGTTCGCGCCTTGACGGTTGATCCCCGTCGTGCCACATTGATTGGTAAGCGAATTTATGTATGAGAAGGTTTCCATAGCGTGACCTTTGTGACGACACGCTACTTTAGATGGGCAAAATTGGTATCGGGTTAGCTACCCGTTGTTGGTTTAGTAAGGTAACAATGTCATGCGGCTTATAATAATCCAAAACTAACGAAATACTATTAGACGCTCTGAATTACGATGTATTGCCTGACTAGCAATACAGGGTCATACTATTGATATTATGTTCGTGTTTTGGTTTTCATAACCATATTCATATAACGGTTTTTTTTATTTTCATACAACGTCATAAGACGTATTGTATGATGTTTTTACGACATTGGCTCGTATTATGATTTTTAAGGCAAATGCCTATATTATGATTTTGATGAAGATTTGTATAAAATGACTTTGGATATTTTATGGCCTATAAAAAAATGATTTGTACAAAATGATTTTCAGTAATAATTTTATACTGATATTATATTGATGGATTTTATTAAACTCTATGAATTCACTCGGCGTTATCGCTGACCTTTTCTTTTAACATGTTTTATCTCAGGTACTTGAAGGTAATTCTCGGGAAGACGACAAGAATTCATGGCCCGTACTTAAACAATATTTTCCATTCAAATACTTTGTAAAACTTTGTATGAAATAATATGACTTGGGACCGATGTAACTTTGATATTTATGAATGGAAATGATTTATTATTAAACGACGCGATTTTTATGCGTTGTCTATGATGTGAGTAATGTGATATCCCGTAACACCAACTAGTCTTCCGCTGTACTGAGTTGTATAAATTTGGGGGTGTTACATATACCATGGTCTCTTGGGCCAGGAGACTCTTGTTTGGTTTTTAAGAAGGTACTTTGACTTTGCCATTGGCTTTCACATCTGTCCGGTGACATTTGCCTCTTACCTATCCGCTCTCTTTTCGTCCTAGGAGTTACGGACTCAGAGTAGTCGGATGGTTCATTTTCCTATTGGCTTTTTCTTAAGTTTCCTCCATAGGTTAGATGGGTTTTCACATATTTTAATTTTTCTTTGTGTCGATCCTCTTCGCGGAACTTCTCGGCTAACAGGGGTAGTATTTGTTTGTAATATTCATAGCGGAATTCCCTAATCGTGGCGTCGGACGATCGTACTCTAGAGTTTTCCGTAACTTTGTTTGTTTCCTCATCGTTTGTGTTTCGCACGGCAGACATGACTGGCGTAGGAGGATCTCGGGCCGGTGTGCTCATATTGGAGTGAGATATTTTAGAACGTAGTTACGTACTGGTTCCCACGGATGGTTCCACTTGTTAGTACAGTGATAGGTCAGGGTTGAGAGTGGCCCTGAGTTCCTAGCGGAGGAGACAGGTGTTTTAGATTGAGTTGGATCTTGTACTAATAAGAAGTGTACTCAATGATTTCTTGCACAATTAAAGTATACCCATTAGTCCTTACCGTAGGGAGAACCCGAAGATTAGACTCCAACGTGAAAGTAAGTATTCATGTTGTTAGTAGTACTTGTATATATTTGGAAGAGTGAGAAAACATTACCTCATTTTAGAGTGTCAGAGTGTACTATTTATAGGGCAAAGTACTGGGCTTTTCTCTATTATTTCAGATAGTACTCTAAGTGGGCCTTTGTGGTATAAAATCCCATTTTCCTTTGAGTGCTAATCGTGACCTACGGATCTGTTCCTGAGAACTTATCCATAGGGGTCCCGAACGTTCTTTAGGAAAGCATGTCTGGTGTTGTGCTGTGTTGCAGATCCGCTCTCAGGGAGTTGATGCTTTAACTTTGCCACCGTGGTGGGATTTTGTGTACTTGGGTCTGGGCCCAAGGTTTAGTCTATGGTTTTTGGCCTAATGGGCCGTGTCCATGCTATACGCCATTAGTTAATCCAACATGGGAGGAACTTACCAAACGTTTTTCTAAGGATTATTAGATGTAACTATATGGGTACTTGCACGTAACAACGGAAATAATTTAGTGACAAATAGTTAACGATACATTATTGATTTGGTGATCGAACTGGTAACTCGATCGGTTTAACTCGATGGTCGAATCAGTGAACCAGTGACTCGACCGTGTTGGCCCGGTGGTCGAACCCATGATCCGATGACTCGGAGGATTGACCCGTGACTCGACCGGGTTGACCCGGTGATCGAACCCGTTACCTGATAATATTGTGTAATTTTTTTTGTTAAATATTTATAATAAGAAATGTTGAAAATTAACATTTTAGCAAAAAGAATACACTATTTGTATATTAGTAGAGATAAACGAAAAAATTTATTAAATAAAAGAGAAAAGAAAAAAAGATCTATACTGTAAGACGTAAATGACACTTGTTGGGATTTAAGATCTCGAAAGTAAATTACTATTAGTGCTTCTAATACATATATTCGTAATCCTAGTGTAATTATCAGTGCTTCTGTAAAGATTAAAAAATAACCAAGTACTTACGCTCTGTTCCTGGATTTATGTTTTGGAGTGAAAGGGAAAGGTTTGGGGTGGTAATAAAAAAAATCTATGTTCTTGAGATTTTTTAGGAGAGGAGAGGAAAGTAAAGGATAGTAAATTACACCAAATTTACTTAATTAATCTTCTTCCCAAATTGGAATGAAGATGAGTGAAGTTCATTTTTTAGCCTTATTCTTGCTTACACCTTTTTTTCATTCCAACTCGGGAACACATTATAAAAAATCATTTCTTCTTCCTCTCCTCTTTACTTCTTTCCCTTTTTCCTCTCCATCCCTCTTTTCCCTTTTTATATTCAGGAACAGAGTGTTAGTGCAGCTATTACAAGATGGTTAGTGTTGTCAAATCAAGTTAATGCTCCTCAGTAGAAGATCGAATTCTAGAAGATCTAGAAGACTAAAGAATTCAAGATGTTATACGTGCTGATCAAGAATACACATTCATTAAGTATTAATATATATTTAGTAGTTATCTTGTATTGTCATTAGGAAAATATATCTATTTTAGTATTGATTGTAAGCCGACTAGGACTCCTTAGTTTATAAAAGGAGGCCTAAGACACTAGAGTTCTTAGTATCAAATCTTAGAATTCGTTGTAGCTTTATGATTTTTGTAAACCCTAACACTGGTTTAGAGTGTTCGTAATATTCTTAATAATATTGAGGCTTGTTTATGAATTCATGTTCTTATTGTACTTCTTATTATTGAGGTCTAGATTTTACATAGATCTTAGTAAGTATAACCAAAGTTTCGTTGTGTTAAAGCAATCTAGTACAACTTAACCCTAAACAAGCTAAGCGAATTTGATCAAGTTGTGATCAACAAGTGGTAACAGAGCTTGTTGAGAAACTATGGTAAGGCAGAACTTTGTTTATCACATAATTACAAGCAATGGATCAAGAAACATCAAACACCAACGTGACCAAAATTCCCATGCTGACAACTGATCAGTATGAGATGTTAAAGATGAGAATGCGACATTACATTCAGATGACTGATTACCAAATGTGATACATTGTCCTTAATGGTAATGAAGCTTTGAAGGTGTCAACTCCAATAAGTCCAAACGAGAAACCACATCCATTGAAGCTAACAACTTCATAAGACATAATACAAAGAATCTAGAAGTAAAAGTAAGAAGCATCTTACTAATGGCCATTCCTAATGAACATCAGTTAAGGGTTCAACAATGTTCATGATGATAAAACAATGTGGGAAGAGAATGAAACAAGGTTTGGTGGTAACATTGCTACTAAAAAAGTCTAAAAGGCAACTCTTAAAGAAACAATTTGAAAACTATACTACATCAGGGTCTGAATTGATTGATCAGACCTATGATAGGCTTCGAAAGCTTGTGAGCCAGTTAAAGATAGATAGAGAGAGGATTTCACTGAAAGACATCAATCTTATATTTGTGAAAAGTCTAGCACCAGAATGGCATACACATACTATTGTGGTGGAGGAATAAAAATGACTTTGAAACTATGAGTACTGATAAAATCTATACCAATATTAAAGTTTATGAATCAGAAGTTAAGAACAATAAAATTTTATCTCAAAACATGACATTTATGTCATCATCCATCAACAACACTAATAAAACTTTAAAACCCGCTTTAAAAATCCTAAGATAATTAAATGCACGAATTTACGGTTAAATTTAAACTTTATAATTAATTAATATATGACGTGAATCATGAATATTTAATACGAACATTATGTATATTTATTAATTATTGTAAGTATTACGTATGTAAACACGCATGTAAATACACGATAAGTATTCACGTATAATACTTAATATATGCAAGACATAAAACACGAACATTAAACGAATACATACGAAATAATTTAAAGCACGAAAAATAAATGAATTGACATATGTGTGTGTGTTAGCTGGCATCCAAACAAGAAAGAAAGAGGGGGGCCAAAGGCCCAATCCAATATAAGTCTTACAAGCATCAAAAAGCACCTAGGTTCGGGGGGTCGGGGATGATCAAAGAACATGATGGACATGATATAGCTCTAGTGAGAGAAAGTTAGAGAGAGTTGAAGGAAAGTGTGTGTTTTATTTCAAGTGAAATTAAAACAAAGGTAAAAATGACACTAAACTTCCACACCCCCATGGAGAGTCATGGGGGGTATTTATAGGCCTATCTAAACTAGTCAATCCCTCCTTTACATATTAAGTCCCTGCGCATAGCAATGGATGTATATCTAGTCCAACTTACATGAAAGGCGCCAGCTTACCAAAAAGTAAGTCTAACAATCTCCCTCCAGGATGGTGACTCACGTGAGTTGCTTACAATGATTCCCACAAGCAAAAATAAGAAAAATAATGAACGTGAATTCCAACATTCTTTGAGACAGTCTTCAACGACCTTCATCTTCTTGAATACTCCAGCTCTATTTCTTCAGCTTGTAGAATCTAGTTGAGTTTTACTCCCTCCCAAATAGAAGGCCTTTCATTAAACAAGCAGTAAAGACTGCTCCCTCCCAAACAGATCCTTCAAAGGAAATCTGTGGGAGGAGATAACGTCATAAACATTTTCTCACAATTCGCAGCAATCCCAGTCTTGATTCTACGAGAGGTTACCAGAAGTACACACTCTATCCCGAGCAAGAAGTCAAACTGTAGCACTAGAGTCAATTAAGTCCCGGAAATGCACTTTTCTTCTAACAGGACAGTGATTATGTAAAATTGCCACATCAAAGTCAATTAAGTCTCGAATGTAGACAACTTATCCCTTTATGTAGAAACGGTATCACTAAAGTCAAGTGACCCCGCATGTACACATTTCTCCCTCCAGGATGATACCTATTAAGGGAATCATCCTTCATGTGTGTACATGGTATGCCAACTGGAACCGCTTACTTAGTAACCAATACTATGTGAGAAGATGTCAACAATATCTCTCTAAAAAAATTCTCTCTTGATCACCCCGAACTGAATCCCCTTATCAATTATGTTGGCTATTGATAGTGACCACTGATGAAGATAACCCGATAATCCTAACTTGAAACTGAAGTAGAATTCCCCAAACTTGAACTTAAGCTTGCACTATTGTAGAATGAAGAGCGATGCAGAGAAGTCTTACACGTACCCTATACCAAAAGGCGGTATAAAAAAGGTACAACTTCTTTAAAGTACCCTATACCAAAACAGGTGGTATAAGAAAAGGTACTACACCTCTTGAAGATATCCACAACAGAAAGTGCGTGTGACACTGAGAACCACAACGAAGCTAAAAAAAAAATGATAGTTCTTCGTCCATCCTCCCCTTGACATTGGAAACTAGACACTTCGAGTCTTATTCATAACTGTATATGCTCGAGCAAGTTATCTTATTAAGTTGTAAGTACTCCTTTAAAAATAAAATAAGGACGCCTCTGTAAATCTCACTTCAACCTCAAATAAGCAGCATCGTATCATCTACGTAATCACATAAACCGTAATAGCCTTTAGGAATTTAGGTGAATTTTTGATAAGGATCGTTTTAGTGTAATGTATCGTGTTTGTTGAGTTTGATGTTCGTGAAGAAGTGTTATGATCGAAAACGGATACCCGGCCTTGAATGTCACAGCTTAAACGGCCCACCAAAGTAATAAAATCCTGTCACATAAGCATTTAACCCGACAAATATTTTACTACTTGGTTCTTTCGAAATATCCGGCTCAATCCAATAATAACTCCCGAAATCCACATAATTAATTTTGCACCAATCGGATATATAATCGGTCATCCCGAATTTGATTGCAAAACTAATCGGCCCACTATATGCCTTCGATTAGAGTAGTGATCGGCCCGTCAACCAATAATCAAATGCAACAGGCCAATATCTTTAAAGAAAATTCGCAGCTCATAGAATTTAGTTATACCTGGCCCACCATCCTTATTTACCAAACATTAAGGACCAAAACAAACGGGCCTACACGTAGCACATGCAAAGCAACGAGTTATAGCCCCATCCATTTTACTTAAACCCGGTCCAAAACTTGTAAACAGATCCAATACCTGAGCATTGGAATTATGGAGATATAAAACTCATTCAATCCCTAAAAATCTGCTCATAACCCAAAACTCACATACATTGTAGAGTCCGCCCCAACTACTTTCATCTGTCGATACTTCCAAAGCACGGGAAAGTTGCTCATAAAAAAACCCATCTCTCCTATCATTGAATCTAAAGAAAATCCCGTTATCAAAACATCCTTGCTTATAAAAAACATACAAATATCAATCAAATAACCAATACACCCAAATCAATTCGACCTACTATGTTTTAATTCGATTGTCTTCTCGAGCCGAATCCCATACATGCAGAGAATGACGCGGCTACAAGATCAGTGTAAAATTGATCTCAAGTAGGTTATGTACTTGATTGAGTGCATGTCGGTTTTTTGTTTGAATCGAGATAAAGAATGAGTCTAACATGCTTTTTATACTAAAGTCTTAACATATCTCGAATATTAAAACGGGTGAAAACCCTATATGGATCTGTGATGAGATGTGTCAAACGAAAAAAATCTTGAAAAGATATGAAAAAACATTTAACCAAATCTGAGATCTTGTTAATAATTTTTCGAGACTAGATGTGATGGATTGAGGTGATGACGGGATAGGATTATATTGGGTTTGGATTGATTGTAAATGGTTGATAATAGATGAGTATGTGTCGGTAATATTTGAAAAATCATGGAATAGGATAGAGTCGGTTTTGATAATAGATGGTTGAGAATAGATGGGTATGTGTCGTTTTTGATTGTAAATGGTTTGGATTAACTGTTTTGATAGTATATGGGTTTGGATAGAGTCGGTTTAGATGTTTGATTGTCGCATTGATTATAAAACCATCAGTCGCAATGTATCAATAGTTCACACTCCATCACAATGTTTTTGTTTTGAAACCATCGCAATATGTTTTCCATACTATCCATCGCAATAATACTCCCCATCGCAATGACATCGTAATGTCATCACAATGAAGCATCGGAATGCACCATCGCAATGCCATCATAATGAATGCATCACAATGACCCATCGCAATGAGCCATCGCAATGAGCCATCGAAATGACCCATCACAATAACCCATCGCAATGTGCCATCGGAATGACCCATCGCAATATATCCATCAGAATGATTCAAACACACATCGCAAAAGGGTTTTGACCAAATCTTTTGTAACCCTGAAAAAATGGATCTGGTCCATTTTTGTCCTTTTCCTAATAAAAAATTCAGATCAAGCCATGTTTGATAGGAAAAAAAAATAAACGTGTACCAAGATATAGACATAAAAAATTTATGACGAGACTTGACCAGACACAGATACAACTAAGATTTCGAGACTTTAATAGATTCAAAGGATTTGATAAAAACTTAGCCATGATAAAATCAGATAAAAAATTGAATCAGAAAAGTACGAACCATGAATCTGATAACACAATGAATCTGATAACACAACACGAACACCAACTCACACGTATATAAAACACCCCCAGTTAGCTCTGATACCAATTGACAAACATCAAAAAGCACCTAGTTCGGGGGGTCGGGGATGATCAAAGAACATGATGGACATGATATAGTTCTAGTGAGAGAAAGTTAGAGAGAGGTGAAGGAAAGTGTGTGTTTTATTTTAAGTGAAATGAAAACAAAGGTAAAAATGACACTAAACTTCCACACCCCCATGGAGAGTCATGGGGGGTATTTATAGGCCTATCTAAACTAGACAATCCCTCCTTTACATATTAAGTCCCTGCGTATAGTAATGGATGTATATCTAGTTCAACTCACGTGAAAGGCGCCAGCTTACCAAAAAGTAAGTCTAACAAAGTCCTTATGTAAACAAATAAGGAATTCATGAACATAAAAACACAGGACAATAACAAAACCCTAAACACTTTTTCTCTTCCTTCTCCTCTCTTGGCTGCGGCGAACAATCAAGAACCACAAAGAAGATTTGTTTTGATCTTTGTTTAACAACGGTATCGTGTTCGTGTTCATTCCTTTTTAATAACATGTTTAGTATCACTTGAATCCTTTTCTTTGTTTTTATTTAATTATGTTATGATCTTTAAAAACAAATCAAGAAACATGTAATTATTGTAGATCCATCAAGAATTAAACAAAACATGGGTTGGGGGTTGGTTTTTGTCTTGATCATAGCCAACCGAGACCACGTAGGGTTTCAGTGGTGTTGTTGTTCTAGCAGTCGCAACCCCATATGGGGTCGGCGTTGGTTTTAAACCACCAGCCGCAACATTAGGTTGGCGGTCGTGTTTGGTTGCTGCCAGTTGTGAGACCCCTAGAATCTGACATGGAACAACTAGGCAACGAGGGGGTCACACGTCAAGGTACAAGTGACAATGAATTATAACTGACATGAAAATGACGTAATAAAAGACATATATATTACATCAGGGTTTATCTGAGTTTTAAAGTAAAGGTCCAACAAGTTTTAAAACATAATAATATACCATTACATCATGGTTTTTTAGTTTTAAGATACCAAAATATAAGCGGAAGACTTTTGACAATTTTAGCTACAACAAAAACATAAATATAACATAACACAGAACATCCAAGCTGCCAACATCTAGCGGAACCTCATCCAAGCATATTAAGCATTATTACCTAAGATTAAAACTTGTAAAATCTGTCAACAAAAAGTTGAGTGATATTCATAGGTTTTGTAAACTAAGTAATAGAACACAATAAAGTTTATAAAATAAGTAATGGGGGGGGAGGGGGATGACTAGGTACATAGTCCAGAGAAATTAAGTATATTATTGCTATTTTGTTCATGAAACCGAAGCTTAAAAATCATTGTAAGTTCCTCTTGTGAGTATTTAGCCTAATACTCAAGTATAAACAAATGTAAGTGCGTCAAGGTAATCGGGACGGGGATTTTCAATCCCGATGGATCCACCCACAACATTTGCGCTTAGCGCAAAGCATACGGGACAATTAACGGTTCATGATCAAGAGAGGAAACTTAAAGCTATTGACTAAAAGCAATAATATCTATGAATTCATCTGGCAACATACATTTCTGGATATCATACAGTTTAAAAGATTGTGTTCCAACATGATAATATCACCCCGCATTTTGAAACAATGAGCAAGTAGTTAAAGGGGATATGAACTCACCTTAGCTATAAGGTGAAATCAACACGAACCTGGAGGGCTTAGTAGTAACAACGGAAAATCAAGCAGCCTTAAGTCATCCGAGACCTACGATAACGAGAAGCGATAGTTTAGAAGATATGAAAATAAATGTTTAGTAAACACTTGGAATTTAAATTAGTACATAAACCAAGTTATGACACATATGAATAACCATGCAAGTGATACTTCTAGACACCTCTAAAAGTTTACTTTTACTAGACAATACTCTCGATAAAAAATCTGCCGACACATACCAAATGTACGGGCTGTTTTACCTTACTTAGACACATCAAAAGTTTATGAAACGACTTGAGTAACTCACTTACTATCTATAGAAAGTCCTCTAAAAATCTCGTCAAATGTTTTTACTTCTAAGACCACCTGCCCGACACATCTTCGAACTACAAAAACCGGACAGATTTACGCCTTCGACTCATAAACCATTTTGACCTTTCTAACCAATATCGTTTACAAAACCAACACTTGTGTTTGAAAATAGACTCACAAACCTAGGTTTAGAGACCAAGAACAACCTTTGACTATTTTTAAAACTCATTCTATAGTCCCTGAGATTCGATCCAAATATCGACAACAATTTTAGATTGTGCCGATACTCGTCTCCTGGTACACGAATAATCAAACTATCGTAACTTCCTCCTCGTTTTGAGTTAGAAGCTCTACTTTATATCAAATCGAAGGTAACGGAAATATCTACAACACTATATCATTAGTTTATCAATAAACCGAGTTTAAAATACCCAAAATCAGCCTTAACTTACTGCCTAAAATCACCACTCTAAAAATCTTATCAAAACACTTTTTTTGACATAAATCATCCATTTTTCTACTAATACTAACACCTTAATATCAATCTTTATCAACCTTAACCCTTACATGCATCAAAACAAAAATCAAAATCAAAAATTTTAATTTTTTAAACATCAAGACATGAAAATCTAGCCATGATCATCACATATATGATGATCAAGAACCATCCCAACCATGAAATCATAAAAAATATGAAAACTTGTTGCATGTGGAAGATTTTTACATATTTAGAATCACCTTTCAATTTTAGGATAGGGACTAAATTTAGTTTTGATTAAATCAAAGTAAAAAGTGATGATCAATGATGGTTTTGGGGGGTTTGGAGTCACGGTAGAAACAAGGGGGGGGGAGGTGATGTTGATTTTTTTTTATAAATTTAGTATGTGTTTTAGTGGAAAGAAAGATGTATATATAGTGTTAGGTAGGTAGGGGTTAAACTTGCCAATTTTGAAACCTTAGGACTAAAAAGTAACACTTTGTTAAAAAGCGGGAAATGACTACTAGTAAGTTTTACAAATATTTACGGGACTCGGGTTTCGTAAAAATACTTCTCAAAAGTTAAAACACGCCCAAAATAAGAAAATATGGTCTCCCGACTCGACTTAACACGTCATTAAAAGAAAACATCGAAAACATCGAACATTGAAAATGTAACACCCCATTTTGATAAATGGAATGTCATGCGTGATTATGGTGTGTCATCAAAGTGTACAAGGATAATGTATTAAACATCATGAAAGTCCCTAATCAATGCAAGAAACCCTAAGCTTAACTTAATCAACACAAGGTATTACTTTTCAAACGTAATCTTATTATTGTATAATAAAGAATTACATGTGTTATGGATAACACAGTTTGATGACAATGTGTTGTGCACACTTTGAACAACAATAAACCCTAACTTATGAATACAGTCGTAGCTGTTTGATTCACTAAGTTATATGCACTAATGTTCTTAATATCTCAAAGTGTTAAACATTAATGCATGGATACACATCCTATTTATAGTGTTACGAGTTTGACTTAAACAGTACTTGATGTCGACTACACAAGCTTTTACAAGTTCCCACATCAGTCACATGATGTCCTTCTATTCTTGGTAGTCTTCCATTATGCTTTAAGGAACAGTTGTCAAAAACAGTTTCCTTATTCTTCATAGTCTCGAACACACAAATGGCATGTCCAAAGTGTGCTGTGAGTTATCAGGGTATTGCCACCCCTGTTAACTCTCAACCCCTCAGAGTCCCTGATACATCTTGGATGTTATCCATCACAGCCAATGAGTATGTCTTCAGGTAATCTTCGACTTCCCTGACAATGTCTCTGACATGGACTCCTCTGAGGTTGCTTACAGAGACTTGGATCTCTGTGAGTCTTGCAAAACTTGCCTGCCTCCTAGGCACAGGCAAGGGACTATCTAACAGCCTAATTATGTTTAAATCAATGATCAGGGAATCTAACAAGTTTAGATTCCCAACAATCTCCCCCTATTTAAACATAAATAATGCTAGATCTAACTAAGTTAAGGTAAGTGAGTTTAACAGCTTCTTCTTACACATAACAGATCTAAACAAACATACCTCATGATTTTATTAAGACTTAAAGAAAATTACAAGTGCATTACATAAGTAAAATAAAAGATGAAGGTAAAAGGGCTGTGAACATCTTCAATAGTCATCATTTTTGATTCTTTCTTCAGCTTCAGCCAAGTCTAATCTGTTATCAATTTCATCCTGCAAAGTCTTTGAAAACTTCTTGGAATACTCTGTATTGATCTTGAGACACTTCTTGTGACAGAGTAGCTGAATAGTTGAAGCCAAGCACAGCTCATCTTCCCTCTGAAAAGCATACTGGCAAGCCTTGTTCATGAATGCCATTCCTCTTTCAGGCTCTGTGTATGTCTGACCATCAACAGGGCCAACAATACCATTTGGGAGGATCAAATCCCTGTGCATACCATCCACATGAACATCTTCAGTAACAAAAGTTTCATTAACAATTTGTGAAATTCTTCTCCTTTTGTTGCCTGTCTTTGGGGGTTCTTGTTCAAAAAGCTGTGGTGGGGGATCAATCTTGAGTTTGGCTGCTGTTTCCTTGATCCAGTTAAACTTGGCCTTAAGAGTTTTAAGCAGAAGGAAATTTGCCTATCCAGACTTTTTGGCAGCTAAGGCTTCGAGTTCGAACCATTCTGATAACCCAAGTGTGTTTAACCTGAAGTTGTCAAACACATCCATATTTCTCTGTTGATTTTCCCTCCATAAGATCATCTGTGGGGTGTTTATGGATTTATGAATGGTGTATTTGAACTTGGTTATCTTGCCAGCAGCATATCTGTTGTTCACGCAGGCATCATAGTCAGCTTTGACTTTCCTTAAATCCTCAGCGCGTTTTGTTTCCATTTCCCTCAACCTTTGTTTTTGTTTTTCCCTTTCAGGTGGTGTCATCTTCCTCAGAGTAGCTTCATTTAATTCTTTGGCTGTCTTGAGCTCATTTAGTCTTTTGAATTCTTCAGCCTGTTGCTCTATTTCTTCAGGGGTCAAAGGAATCTCATCAGAAGGTGTAAAGGTTGAGAATTGGGAAAGGTCTGTGGTGGATCCTCCTGTCTCTAGCATCGCAGCTATCTTCTTAAGTTTGGTGTCAGTATCAACCAAAACTATCTCCTTTCCTTTCTTCGAGACAGAGGACTCCACACTTATGTTTTTCAAAACATCAGCTCTTTTGATAAACGTTGTCTGAGCCTGAGTTTGAATAGCTTTGGGGAGAGAGCTAACAGTGAATTTTAATTTCTTGGCCGCTGGCTCATCATCATCCTCTGGCTTGCTGATGTTAACCAAGATCAGAGACTTTGATGAGTCAGCTCCATCTTGAGTTTGTTGCTCCCTCTGAGTATCATCCTCATCATCAGGTATTATAACAGGTGTGATGACTTGGAGAGGAACAGGTGTAGTTGAGGGATTAGCTGATGATGAGCCTTGTTCAGCAGATGCAAGGCTGAGTGTAGTATTCTTCTCCCCCTCACGTTTATCCTTACTTCGCAGATGCTTGGATGAACGTGCCTGAAAACGTCTTGCAATCTGCTCCACAGAGGCAGCCATGGCACGTTGTCTTTTTCTTGAAGCCCTGGCAATCTTTAGCAGGAGGTTGGCATTTGCATTAGTATTTGCCTGAACACGCCTGACAATAAAGTTAGCATGGTTGTATTGCCTGGTGCGAACAACATTAAAGTGCCTGTGCATGGTGTGTTCATGTTCATGGAACATGGCAGGGACGGCTGAGTCAATAGCATCCTTTATTCTTGTTAAAAGATGACCGAGTCCCTGGGCCACACCTTTTCTTGCACCATCCTGAATTGGCTCAGTGACAGCCTCAGTCACAGCCTTTTTGATGATGCCTGGAAATGTCACAGTAAAGTTGTGCATCTCAGACTTGATCACATCCAGCTTCCTTGATAAGCGCTCAATATCAGATTGATGATGGACTGGCTGAAGATTCTTGATATTGAGGCTTTGCTGAGCATAGTCATCCCCCCTTGGTATTAAGTCAAAGTTGGTCTGGGCAGGATGATCAAACATGAGAAATTCTGCTGTTGGATCATAAGTTGGTCTTTGGAAGACTGTTGTTGCTGAGGTAGCAGAGTTTGGAGTATCAACAGCTTCCTTGAGAGGAGAAGTCTTGTCACCAGCTGGTGTAGACACAGCTATTTCTTTAGGAGGAGAGACAGACAGCTGGTCTTCCTCATCTTCTTCATCCTCTTCATCGAACATTCCCTCAGGGAATTCATCTTCAGGCATTTACTCAATATCAGAGACATAATCCTCTAATGAGAGCATTTCTTCATCAGCATTTATCATAGGCTCTTCATCATTTGGTTTGTCCTGAGTTATTGTATCAGCCTCCTTTTCTTGTTGTACCTGAGATTCGATGTCTGGCTGTATAATTTCAGCCTGCAAATTTGTTGTAATTAGTAACAGGGAAAAATATAAGGGGAATGGTCGCCATTTCGCTGTCCCAGAGAGGCTGAGGGTGATTACTCAGCCACTCAAAAGGATAAATCCTTGGGATTCTTTTAAGTGTGAATAAAGTGTGGTTAATGATCGCCATTCACTGCCCCTAGGAAAGCTGAGTGTGATTATTCAGCCCCCCCTAAAAGGTAAAAACCTTTGCGACTCTTTTGATTGTGAAACATATGTTGTTTATGGATCGCCAGTCGCTGCCCCTAGGAAAGCTGAGTGTGATTATTCAGCCCCCCCAAAAGGTTAAAACCTTTGGGACTCTTTTAAGAGTGAAACATATGTTGTTGTAGGTCGCCTGTTACGCTGCCCCTAGGAAAGCTGAGGGTGATGATTCAGCTCCCCCTGAAAGGATAAATCCTTTGGGACTCTTTTAAGGAGGGAACCAAGAGGCTGTGTGAAGTACAGCTGATCAAGGTTGAGACATTAGTGTATTCAGGTTGTTGTTAGCCTGAATACTGTCTAGAGGGTGCATGGTCATCGGGGTGCTTTATAAACACAAATGAATCATTCCCTGGTGCAAAGACAGGGTGTACAGAAGTCTTAAAGTATTCTAAGTGTATTGACAGACTTCTATGGGTCGAGGATTACCCTAACTTCACCACTCTCTCCTACAGACAAATGAGAGTGGCTGCTTGTGAACCTCTAAAAATGTACACTAATTACCTGTGAGATATCAGCTTGATCAGGCTGGTTTCCTGTTGTCTCAGCTGACTTAGAGACACTAGACGCCTGTTGTTTGTCAGCCAAAGAATCCGAATCCACAAGAGTATCTGGACCAGAGGAGGCGTCAGTCTTCTTTCCCTTGGCCTTAGTAACAGCTTTAGAGTGGGAAGAAGAGGGGATTTTCTTCTTCTTAGGCTGTTGGCCAGATGAAGCCTTGGACTTAGTAGTGTGCTGCCCAGAGGTCAAAGACATAGACTTGCCAGCAACACTAGAAGTATTCACCTTCTCAGAGGAAGGGAGCAAGGGCTTCTCAGCGTTTGGTACTTGGTTGGCTACATTCAGCATATGAGCGGTGACAGGGATATTGTCAGCTCCTATTTTCTTGTAGATGGCGCCTATGATGCGATAGGGCTTAAGAGTAGTCAAGGCCTTGTTGTGGTAGTTATCTCCCAGCAGACTTTCAAAGATCAGGGACAGGAAGCGCACATAACAGATATTCTTTTCCCTGACCTGATTCCTTCCCTTCAGCTGTTCTACCAGGTTTGAGAATAGAATGCTTCCAACGTCAACATCAGCTCCCCAGATTAATCCATAAGCAATAGCCTGATGATTGAACGACATCTGATCCTGTGACCCGTGCATTCCTCCCAGGGACTTCACAATGTGGGTGAAGAGGACACGCCACATAGGAGTGAAATACTTAATCTTCATAGGGGATTTGGCGAGGACCTCAGCTGGTGTAAGGGCAGGGTTAATGTCATGGCAAGGGTTGAGTGTGGCCAGGGCTTCCTTGACAGCCTTTTTGTCAACTACCTTCAGGCATTCATCTCCATGATTTAATCCGGCCACACTTGAAAAGTCTTTAAGGGAGAAGGCAAAAGGGTGTTCATTGCAAGAAAGGCTAAAGGTTATGGTGTCTTTTACCACTTCAGCAGAATACCATAATTCCCTAAGGTATTCCTAGTAAAAGGTGGATGGTGTTTTGGTGAAGGCTTCATTTAGGTCACAATTCTGCATGAAATTTACCAGATCTGAGTAGGTGTTGTTTGGTGCCTTAATCCATCCAATGGCGTTGTTGGATGCGAGGATGCTCTCGTTGATCTCGAAGTTAAAATTTGAGGCTTTGGGAACTGAAAACGCCATGGATTTGAGGTTGAAGGTGAGCGAAAATGGCGGATGGTTAAGAGAGATAAGAACTTACAGAGAGAAGTAGATTTTAGAATGGTGGTGGGTGAGAAGAGAAAGGAGACAATATATTGAAACTTAAGTGAACAGTTATTCAATCGTATTAAATGCAAGGTGCGAAAATGACTGCTCAAGTGGGTCCCCTTGACCTTTCAAAAAGTTTGTCTCCTCGTTATCCGAAAAATAAATGATTAAATATTTGAGAATGTTTTTTGCATTTACTTGGAAAGTAACTACCTAGTTTCATGTGAAAAACATTTAATATAGAATCAATCATTTAATGAACACATTTAATATCAAGCCACAGGCTTTGAGATATTAAGCATCCCTAGCTCAGCAACTAGTCTGTTGAACGAAGGTTCAGCCAAAGGCTTTGTAAAGATATAAGCTAGTTGCAGCTCTGTGGGAACAAAATGCAGCTCAATATCTCCCTTCATTATATGATCCCTGATAAAATGATACCTGATATCAATATGTTTGGTACGAGAGTGAAGAACAGGGTTGTTGGATATGGCAATGGCGCTGGTGTTGTCACAAAAGATTGGCACTTTGTCATACAAGATTTCATAGTCAGCCAATTGACTTTTCATCCAGAGCACCTGAGCACAACAGCTGGCTGCAGCGACATATTCTGCTTCAGCTGAAGACATAACCACAGAGTTTTGCTTCTTAGCACTCCATCCAACCAATTTTCCTCCTAGGATTTGACAGCTGCCTGAAGTGCTTTTCCTGTCAATACAGCATCCAGCATAGTCTGAATCTGAATAGGCATTGAGATCAAATCCTGATTCCTTTGGATACCATAGACCTAGGGAAGGTGTTCCTTTGAGATACCTGAAAATTCTCTTAACAACCACTAGATGGGATTCTTTTGGGTTAGCTTGGTACCTTGCACAGAGACATATGGAGAATTGGATATTTGGACGACTAGCTGTTAGATACATCAGTGATCCAATCATGCCTCTATATAAAGTCTCATTGACAGAGACCCCTGACTCGTCAGGGCCCAAGTTGTTGGGTGGAAGCATGGGACATTTCACTGATGCACAATCAGCTAAGTCATATTTTTTAAGTAAATCCTTAACATAATTTTCTTGACAAATTGAAATTCCCTTAGGACATTGTTTAATTTGAAAACCCAAAAAGTAAGTTAATTCACCCATCATACTCATCTCATATTTCTTGGTCATTAATTTAGCAAAACGTTTACTAAGATAGACATTTGTTGACCCAAAGATGATATCATCCACATAAATCTGCACAATGATGAAATCACTCTTGTCCTTGAAGGTAAAGAGTGTTTTATCAATAGAACCCCTGATAAATTTATTTTCAGTTAAGAAATTTGAAAGAGTTTCATACCATGCTCTTGGAGCCTGTTTCAGACCATACATTGCCTTGTGAAGTCTGTACACATGGTTGGGAAACTCGCTGTTCTCAAATCCTTCAGGTTGAGAAACATACACTTCCTCAGCCAAATCACCATTGAGGAAGGCACTCTTAACGTCCATCTGATACACAGTGATGTTCATATAGGCAGCATAAGCAAGAAAGATTCTGATGGCCTCAAGTCTAGCAACAGGTGCAAATGTTTCATCATAATCAATTCCTTCAGTCTGAGAGAACCCCTGAGCTACCAGTCTGGCCTTGTTCCTGATGATGTTCCCAATTTCATCCATCTTATTTCTATAGATCCATCTAGTTCCTGTGATATTCTTTCCAGGTGGAGCTGGCACTAGTGTCCATACTTTGTTCCTTTTGAACTGATTGATTTCTTCTTGCATAGCAGCTACCCATCCTTCTTCTACTAGAGCCTTAGCTACTCTTTTAGGTTCAATTTGTGAAAGAAATTCAGCAAATAGACATTCATTTGCTGAGGCTGACTCTGAGTCTTGGATTCGCTGTCTGGTTGTGACCCCTGCATTTGGTTCCCCAATAATATTGACAAGAAGTATGTGTTGATCTCTTGACCACTTATTTTGAGGAGCTGGGGATTCAAGGACAGGGGTACTTGAGGGCACAGCTGATGCAAGTTGAGTCTCATCCTGCTGACTAGGAGGGCTTTCTTCAAAGACTACTTCAGTGTCAGAGTCTTCTTCAGCCATTTCAAGGGAAGCTATTTCATTATCAGCAAGAGAATCTTCAGGGATTTGAAGAATTGGTGAGTCATCAATATCATGAGAAGGACCATCAGAGATTTGAGGTTCTTCTTCATCAAGTTCCTGAGAGGTAGGAACTTCTATGTTGTGAGTAGACAGAGGGTCAAAAGCAGGGACATAAGGAGTGAGAGTGTTGGAGTGATGATGACTGGTAGGTCTGGGTTCTGTGAACTCATCACTTGGGAAAGAAATATTTTCATTAAAATCTATTTCATCACCCTCTGTTCCTGTTCTCTGTATGACTTCATCATCTTCATTGAATCTTACATGGAATGATTCTTCTACTTCTTGTCTTCTGATGTTGAATACTCTGAAGGCTTTGGCTGTTGGAGAGTATCCCAAAAAGAAACCATCATCAGCTTTTTCATCAAACTTTCCAAGTTTATCCCTGTAGTTATAAATAAACACAGGGCATCCAAACACATGAAAATAGCTGACGTCTGGAGATCTTTTTCTGAAAACTTCATAGGAGGTTTTACCATGTCTTTTGACAATGATTGATCTGTTTTGAGTGTAGCAGGCAGTGTGAACAGCTTCTCCCCAAAATTGCTTTGGTAAGGCTGCACCATTTAACATAGTTCTTGCTGCTTCAATCAAAGTCTTGTTTCTTCTTTCAGCCACACCATTTTGTTCAGGAGTGCCAGCTGAAGAGAAGTTCTGAGAAATCCCTTTTTCATCACAAAATGATTCAAGTTGATGATTCTTGAATTCTGTACCATTATCACTTCTTAGAGCTTTGACTCTAACATCATTCATATTTTCAACCTGTCTGATGAAGGACATGATGGTTTCAGCTGCATCACTTTTCCTTCTGAGGAAGAACACCCATGTATATCTTGAAAATTCATCAACTATGACCAAGGTGTATTTGTTGTGATTAATGGTTTGAGTTTTGACAGGCCCAAATAAATCCATGTGAAGGAGATGTAAGCACTTGTCAATAGAGAATGATTGCCTAGTCTTGAATGAAGACCTGTGATGTTTTCCTTTGACACAGGCAGAACAAGTTTTGTCTTTAGAAAACATTACTGAAGGTAGACCAGTAACCAAGTTTTGAGTGCTATCTTATTGATGTTCTTGAAGTTGAGATGAGACAGTCTTTTGTGCCACAGCCAGTTGACACTTTCAGAGGCTTTGGCAAGAAAACAATTTGAGCTGTCTTCAGAGCACACAGCCATGTTGATGACATAAACTTCTCTCCTTCTAGGTGCAATCAGCACAACATCATTGTTTTTGTAGAATATGGTTCCCTGAGTCTTAGTAAACAAAACCTTATAGTCAGCATCACACAATTGGCTGATGCTAATGAGATTGTGTTTAAGACCATTCACATATGCAACCCTAGTAAATGTAATCCCATTGCAGTTCACTGAGCCATATCCTTCTGTGTCACCTGAAGAGTTATCTCCAAACACCACTTTAGGACCTGGCTCCTTTGAGTATCTATGCAGGTATTGTTGAATCCCTGTCATGTGTCTAGAACAACCACTATCTAGATACCATACCGATTCCTTGAGATATTTCTGCACAGATACATAGAAACAGATTAGTTCCTATGGTGAACCCACTTTCCAGTGGGTTCCCTAAATTGCTTATTAGCAACTCTTGTGTTCCTGAAAAACTTTTGGCGTTGGGATGGACAGTTCATTGTTTCATGGTTATAACTCCCACAGATATCACACCCAGGGAAGTCACCACACTCGTCTGAGTGATGGTCTGTGAACCCACAGAACTTACAGGGAGGATAAGGTTTGTAATTTCCCTGTGGCCTTTTGGAACTCTGTGGTCTGTCCCTAGAGGGTGTCTGAGCTCTTTTAGCTGCCATGTGTCTGTCATGATCTAAGGTCGAATGGTGAGAATTTTTACATACATTGCAATAAGGTTTGATTAACCTTTCCCTTTTGGGTTCACCTAGGACTGACTTAGGTTCATGAGAAGTAGAGCATTCAGCGGAAGGCTTAATGTGTTGTTTCAAGAGTTCTACTTCTTTCATAATAGACAACAGGCGATCTTCAGTGGTAGGTTCAACCTTATTCACAGCTTTAGTAGTAACAGGCTTAAAAGCTACTTGTTTACCAGTTTGTTTAGCAGGCACATGAAAAACTTTAGCTGGAGGATTCTCAATATCTATCCTAAGTTCATCCTTAGCAGATCTAGAAGAACTGCTAGGTTCAACTCCAGAGAGTTTGGGCAAAGGTGGTAGCTCAGCCACATCTTCATAGACAGGGTCATTTGTCAAAGAGGTATCTGACATATGAATAGTCTCTGTAGATTTAAAGACAATGTCTTTGGGTTTGGTGAGAATCCTCAGCTTATTTTTCTTAGCAGATATATCCCTTTTTAAGTCAGCAGGCACTTCATCCCTAAGCAATTCATCAATAGTAAACCTAGCACACAACCATTTTTCAATAATCTTGTTCAATTCAGAGACTTGATCATTTAAAGCTATGTTTTTCAAGGTTAATCTAGCTACTTCATTTTACAGGGATATTTTCTCTAAATTAACCCGCCTGAGAGTTTCACATTCAGCCTTAGCATTTATCATTTCAGATTTAACAGAGTGAAACTTATCAAGTAGGTTCTTTCTTTGTTCCTCAACAAAGTGTAAATCAACAATGGTGTAATCAAGGACATGCTTACGTTCATCACTATCAGACATAGATAAGAGCCTGTGTACCTTTTTCATTGTGATGTCAACTCATTGTCCTGATCTAGCATCACCTTTTCCAACAGCTGGTTCATCCTCAGCTATCGCCATAAAAGCCCTGACTCTTGTGGTGTCTTCTTCATCTGAAGTCAGTGGTTCATCATTCCAATCATAAGTTTCAGCAACCAACCCTTTCTCTGTCTTTTTCTCACCACCTTTCTTTTTGGACAGAGCTTCAATCTTCAAGTTCATTTGTTCTAACTCAGCTTTAAGTGCCTTGTACTTATTTTTGTAATCTTTCTTCTCAGTGTCTGAAGAATTTGATTGAGATGAGTTGTTATGTTGTTTGAACTTGTAGGGTTTGGATGAAGATGATGGATAAGAGGGTGAGGATGTCTTGGTAGAAGGACAATATTTTTGATAATGTCCAAGCTTTCCACAGGCAAAACATGTTTCTTTTGACCTGTCAGTTGGTTTACTAGCTGATCCTACTCTTCCAGATCTTTTGTAGTATCTTCTTTGGTTGGCTAGCAACGCTCTTTCATGGAACTCTGCATTGAGGTCTGACAAGAATTCTTGGCTGCTACGGGTATCTTCTTCAATATCAGAATCACTTTCATGAGGATGTGTTGCAGAGATCAAAGCTTTGGAAGATGATCCTTGGACTACAAATCTTTCAGTCTCTGATTTGTAGATAGTATCGATCAACCCTTCTTCATAATTGTACTTACCATAGAGCTGAGCAAGGGTATCATTTTTGATTGAGTTGTTAGCTCTCTGAGTATGATTCATGCTCAGCCACTTTCTTGGAAGGCCGTTGACAAAAGTAGCATTGATCTCAGCTTGACCAATAGTGACATCATTCATAGCAAGGTCATTTAGAAGAATCTTCAGCCTAGTATAGGTTTGCTGAACCTTTTCACCTTCAAGTGACTTAAAGGCATTAAACTGAAGTCTGAGTGCCTGAATCTTTGTCTCTCTTGTTTTAGAGGCTCCTTCATGGCCAAGAATGAGGTCTGTCCACATTTGTTTAGCTGTGGGACACTGAATGACAGACTTCATGATATGCTTGGGAAGACAGGAAATTATGATTATTTTGAGACGTTTATCTTGGTTTGCTAATTTCCTATCAGCTGGAGTCCATTGTTTGAGAGGTTTGGGAAGAGGGTTTTCTTCAGTGGATGTAAGCGCCATGGTATATGGACCATTTTCTAAAATTTCTAAGAGAAAAGGTTCAAGCCCATCAAGGTATACAAGAAATTGACTCTTCCAACTGGCAAAGTCTTCTTCATCAAAGAATGGTACACTGGTTACGTGTGATCCACCTATTGAGTCAAGAAGTTGGGGTAGATCATCGTCATTGGCTGGAGGGTTAAGTCTTGGTGAAGATGGGTTTGTGGAAGGTGATTGTGGGTTAGAAGTTTCCGGCATGGTGGATCTTGATTATAAAACTGAGAACGATGTTTCTTGAAGGTTTTAAAATCAAACACCGCTCTGATACCAATTGAAAGTCCCTAATCAATGCAAGAAACCCTAATCTTAACTTAATCAACACAAGGTATTACTTTTCAAACGTAATCTTATTATTGTATAATAAAGAATTACATGTGTTATGGATAACACAGTTTGATGACAATGTGTTGTGCACACTTTGAACAACAATTAACCCTAACTTATGAATACAGTCGTAGCTGTTTGATTCACTAAGTTATATGCACTAATGTTCTTAATATCTCAAAGTGTTAAACATTAATCCATGGATACACATCCTATTTATAGTGTTACGAGTTTGACTTAAACAGTACTTGATGTCGACTACACAAGCTTTTACAAGTTCCCACATCAGTCACATGATGTCCTTCTATTCTTGGTAGTCTTCCATTATGCTTTAAGGAACAGTTGTCAAAAACAGTTTCCTTATTCTTCATAGTCTCGAACACACAAATGGCATGTCCAAAGTGTGCTGAGAGTTATCAGGGTATTGCCACCCCTGTTAACTCTCAACCCCTCAGAGTCCCTGATACATCTTGGCTGTTATCCATCACAGCCAATGAGTATGTATTCAGGTAATCTTCGACTTCCCTGAAAATGTCTCTGACATGGACTCCTCTGAGGTTGCTTACAGAGACTTGGATCTCTATGAGTCTTGCGAAACTTTCCTGCCTCCTAGGCACAGGCAAGGGACTATCTAACAGCCTAATTATGTTTAAATCAATGATCAGGGAATCTAACAAGTTTAGATTCCCAACACATCACATGACCATAAAGGAAATACCGGAATCAAACATCGGTACCCCAAAAGTAGAACTCATCACACAGAAACATAAGTACTGTAAATGAAAAGAACTAAACAATGTCCATGGAAATGAGTATCAAAGTATAAAGAAATGCATAAAGTAAAGAAGGCTAGGATGCTTCCAATCTATATGCACGTACGCTTAGAGTCTACGAGCGTCCTTGAGTACCTACCGTTTGGGAACATGAAAGGAAAATGACTGAGCATAACGCTCAGTGCACGGATATGCAAATAAAGCATGAATAATATAAGCATATAAGCATGAAGCAGCGGAAAAGACTAAGTCCTGAATAACGTAGCATGTCTTATAAAAACTGGTTTTATAGTTTGAAAAGCCTTATGTTTATATTATAAAAACTGTTTAACATGTTTACCATTAGCCAATATAGGTCATGAATTATCAACGTGCATGAATACTTGGAGGGGTGACCTCGTCATGCAAATTAGAGGGGCTGCCTCTAATTTAATATACTGGTTTGGGTAGGAGGGATCAGCTCCTTGTGAAGGATGCAAGGCACACACCACATTCACCTGAATAATCTACTGAAAACATGTAAACTAGGATTCACCCATACGCCCCACATGATAATAATAATAATATGGCCAAAAGCTGAAGGGACGCCACGAGCTATCACTACGTCGTGGTGGAGTCATAACACTGGTGCCTCCAGTGTTATGGTTATGGTACCTCCATAACTAGGTGAAACTGGTCATGCATGTATATGGCTTTAGGTATCTAATTAAACATAAGCAATTCAAAAACATATAAAACATATACGGGGGAAAACAGTTGGCTGCATACGGGAAATCCTAATAAGGAAGAATGTCCATACTAAAAGGATAGAATGAAGAAAAGGAAAAAAAAATTAGAAGGAGAATCCGTACCTTGTGTCTAGTGAACGAAGAAGACGAACGGAAGAGAGTCCTACTTCGGTATCACTAATGCTACATAAATACATACGTGTATAAGTATCTGATTACTGAGTACGTAACTGGTTTTTATGTCATGTCTTAGCTTGTTTTATATGTTCATGTCATGTTTCATTGATTAAAGCTTTATATTGTGTTTATCATATATTCTGTCTATTCTGATTAAGTATTTCTTGTATTATTATACTTGTTGTGTAATAATAAGTAACCTTCTAAAAAATAGCAGGTTTCCTAAAATAGAAAGTTTCCAAAAATAGAAAGTTTCCAAAATAGAAAGTTTCCAAAAATAGAAAGTTTCCAAAAATAGAAAGTTTCCAAAAATAGATTTACTGCTTAAAATAGATAAGTTTCTAAAAATAAAAAGTTTCCATAAATAGATTAGCTGCCTTAATTAAATAAGTTTCTAAAAATAGAAAGTTTCCATAAATAGAAATAGGCTGGATATTAAGCTAATTATATAAGCTTAAGTGTTTACTGATTAATATTCTAAGTTATGTAATTAAATTGTATAGTTTATTAATTATTTCATGTAAATTAAATAAACTATAGGTTAAAGTATTTAATTAAATATAACATGATTTAATTAAATAAAGATAAAAATACTTAGGTTAAAACATGTATTATTATCTACTAATAATATAACCTAAGTCATGTAAATTAATTAATTATAAGTCATGATTTCAAATATTAATTAATTATATAGTCTAATTAAAATGATAATTACTTAGGTTAAAATTCATGTATTAATAATAATATTAATAACCTAAGTCATGTATAAATTAAATTAATCATGTGCATGTTTTAGTTAATTTAATTTAATCTTGTAAAAATAAACTTGCAAATATAATTAACCTTGTAAAATAATTAACTTGCAAAAATAACCCATGAACCGACCCGTGTTTTAATCTAAACATGTCGTGAACCGGACCGGTTTAACCCGTGAACCGGCAACCAAATGCACCCTTAGTCTTGGCTAGCCACCGGCTAGCAAAAGTTCCCACCGGTTAGCCGGTGGTTACCACTGCTACCGCGGCCCAAGGTTCCCCCTGCTTTCCTTATTTAGCCACCGGTTGAAGCCGGTGGTGGTCCTTGTTCTTAGCCGAGACCCACCAAGCCAAAACACACCCCGACCGAGGTTGGGGTTCCCTTTGTTCCTGCGGCCGAGACCCACAACACACACCGAGACCTTGAGGTCTCGGTTGGTGTGAATCAAAAACAAGCCGAGACCCCCTTGGTCTCGGTTCCATGCGTTGGCCAACAACAAACACCCCTTAAACCCTAATTAATTTTACCCCATGATTTTATTAACATGTATTTACTTGTTTTATACCATTCATGATTTCAAGTGTTCAATAAATCAAGAACATAAAAGAAAAAAGAGGTTTAGGGTTTACCGATTACGTGAAACGAAGGAGAACGATAACACTAACACACTTGTAAGAAATCGATCACCAAAACTCACAAACACACCTCCTTTTGGTGTTCTATACCCGGCGGCCAAGAAAGAGAGCAAAAGAGATTTAGGGTTTTGTTTATTTTCCAATTTCTGTAATTATGAAAATACCTTTTTCCCTTTTTCCTTGTTTTAGTAAAAATTAAAATGGTCTTGGCCCTTTTCCTTGTGTCTTGCCGCGGGTAAAGGGGCCCACATGGGGTAACCCAAATGTTTTTTCGTGTCTAATATTATACTTGTTCTCGTGTTCGTGTTTTACGTGATTTAAATAGTTATCGTTCGTGTCTTATTATATTTATTCATGATCGTAATAAATATACATAAATACGTAATACTAAGCTCGTGATTATTTACGTTCATGATTTCATGTTTGTATGTTCGTGATTATAATTATTATCGAAATAATTATCGTTTCTTAATATGTATTAAATACTTATCATGTTATCACACGTACGTAATACTTGTAAATCTTGTTCGTGAAACGTAAACATGCTATAAAAGGAAAGTTCTAATCATGTACGTATGATCATAAGGGTACTATTCATGGTAAAAGCATGCTGGTTTTACAACTCTTCCCCCTAAAAAGAATAATTCGTCCCCGAATTATAGATAAAGTAAACTGGAAAAGAAGAACATACCCAAATTCAAAATATGAAATGAGGGTAAGAAGCCCGGATAGACTTCTCTGTTTCCCAAGTGGCTTCCCGCTCGGTACGATCCCTCCAAAGGATTTTGACGAATGGAATCGTCTTCCTTCTCATGACTCGTTCTTGTCTGTCAAGAACTCGTTGGGTTCTTCTAAGAAAGTGAGATCTTCACGAATCTGTTCCAGTGGATACTGAACCATCTGAAGGAGATGATACTTGTACCCTCTGAGTAAGGACACATGGAAAACATCGTGAACATGCGAAAGCTGCGGAGGTAACGCTAAACAGTAAGATACTTCACCGACTCGTTCAATGACATCAAACGGTCCGATGAATCGAGGACTGAGCTTCCCTTTGATTCCAAAACGTCTAACACCACGTGCCGACGAAACCTTAAGGAAAACGTGATCTCCTACGTTAAAATGTAAGTCCCTACGATGCTTGTCTGCATAACTCTTCTGACGTGACCGTGCCTCTTGCAGTTTCTGCTTAGCTACTACGACCTTCTCATTAGTAAGCTCTATCATTTATGGTCCTTCAAGTGTTCGCTCACCAACCTGATCCCAGCAGATTGAGGCGCGACACTTTCTACCATACAACATCTCGAATGGAGCACACTTGATACTTGCGTGCCAACTGTTGTTGTATGCAAACTCCACCAAACAGATATAATCGTCCCAATCGCCCATCCATTCCAACACACATGACCTCAACATGTCTTCCAATGTCTGAATCGTTCGCTCCGACTGCCCGTCTGTTTGAGGATGAAAACCCGTGCTAAGCTTAAGTTTTGTCCCCCAAGCGTTCTGCAGACTTTGCCTAAATCGCGATGTGAACCGAGGATCTCTGTCTGAGACGATGCTGGATGGAGCACCGTGAAGTCATGATCTCCCTCCTATAAGTATCAGTGAGTTTACTGACTGAATCTTCCTTGCGGATCGGTAAGAAATGAGCTGATTTGGTAAGTCGATCAACGATAACCCAAATTGCATCGTGCTTCTTCTTTGTTGGCGGAAGACCAGTAACAAAATCCATGATGATTTTGTCCCACTTCCACTTTGGAATATCTAACGGTTGAAGAAGACCGCCAGATCGCTGATGCTCGATCCTAACCTGCTGGCAGGTAAGACATTTGGAAACATAAGTAGCAACATCCTGTTTCATACCACTCCACCAAAATTACTGCTTGATGTCATGGTACATCTTGGTCGAACCAGGATGGATAGAGAATGGGGAGCTATGAGCCTCAGCTAACAATGCTTCCCGGAGTTCTTGATCATCAGGAACACAAAGTCTCGTGCCCTGCCATAAGATACCGTCTGCGTCTACTCAAAATTTTGTCTGCTTCTCCAAATTCTGAATTATCGCCCAGATTTCACCATCATCCTTCTGAGCTTCCTTGATCTTAGAGAGTAACTCAGGTTCTACTCTAAGATTAGCCCAGTAACCGTGTTGTCCACGTACCATGATCTCTATGTCTAGTCGCTCCAAGTCTCTTATAATTTCCTCCTCAATTTTAATGCCGTTTATCATTCCAGATTTTCTGCTAAGTGCATCTGCCACTACATTCGCCTTGCCGGGATGATACTGCAGATTAATGTCATAATCCTTCAACAGCTCTAACCATCTCCTCTGTCTCATGTTCAATTCACGCTGAGTGAAGATATACTTCAAGCTCTTGTGGTCCGTGAAAATGTCACATGATTCTCCATATAAGTAGTGCCTCCATATCTTTAATGCAAACACGACTGCTGCAAGCTCCAAGTCATGCGTAGGGTAATTTTCCTCATAAGGCTTAAGCTACAGTGAAGTGTCCACGATCACTTTCCCATGTTGCATGAGAACACAGCCAAGTCCCTTCCCCGATGCATCACTGTAGATCTGAAATCCACCTGTACCAGATGGGAGAGTAAGAATCAGTTCAGATACTAAATTTTGCTTTAGGTCTTCAAAGCTCTTCTCTCGTTCTTTAGTCCTGACGAATTTCTCCCCTTTCCGCATCAGTTTGGTCAATGGTAGTGCCAAACGGGAAAAGTTCTCCATGAATCTACGGTAATAACCAGCTAAGCCTAGGAAACTGCGGACTTCAGTCGCTGCTGTCGGCCTTGGCCATTTGGTAATAGCCTCAACCTTTGCTGGATCCATCGTGATTCCTTCTGCTGATACAATGTGACCTAAGAATGCCACCTTGTCTAACCAGAACTCACACTTGGAGAATTTAACATACAACTGCTTTTGGCGAAGAATCTGTAGTACTGTACGAAGATGGTTTTCGTGTTCCTCCTTGGACTTAGAGAATATCAGAATGTCATCGATGAAGACAATGACGAACTTGTCCAGAAATTCATGGAAGATTCTGTTCATCAAATCCATAAACACTACTGGATCATTGGTAAGGCCAAATGGCATGACTACAAATTCGTAGTGGCCATAGCGTGTACGGAAAGCAGTCTTGGCGATGTCCTGCTCCTTAACCCGTAGTTGATGATAGCCCAACCTTAGATCAATCTTGGAGAAATGTTTGGCCCCTTGGAGTTGGTCAAACAGATCGTCTATACGTGGTAGTGGATATCTATTCCTGATGGTAATCTTGTTGAGCTCGCGATAGTCTATGCAAAGACGCATACTGCCGTCCTTCTTCTTAACGAATAAGACCGGTGCGCCCCATGGAGATGCGCTCGGTCGAATAAAGCCTCATTCCAGAAGTTCTTGCAACTGATCCTTCAGCTCCTTCAACTCTATGGGAGCCATGCGATAAGGAGCCTTGGAAATCGGCTCAGCTCCTGGGATGAGATCGATATTAAATTCTACTTCACGTGCAGGTGGTATGCCCGGAAGTTCTTTTGGAAATACATCTGGAAATTTTGACACTATTGGCTGATTCTGAATTGATTAGGATTTAGCATCCATGTCATGAACAATAGCTAGATAACCCTCACAACCATGTGTAGTAATGCACGTGCTTGCAGGGTTGATATGATTTGTACAGACCTTCCAGGTACGAACCCGTTGTGAATGTAATATGGTGCATTAACATCATCGAAGATGACTCGATATGAATAGCAGTCTATGGTAGCATGATGCTTGGATAGCCAATCCATGCCCAAAATCATGTCGAATCATTCATGTCCAGCGGAAGTGCGTCAACAGGACGAATCTTGTCGTCAAACTCTAGGGGAAGGCTCTTGTACACATGGGTTATGCGTACAAAGTCTCTCAAAGGCGTGGAAATAATCATTATATTCTCTAGTGGCATGGGGAGTATCCTAACATTCTTGGCATAAGCAGTAGAAATGACCGAGTGAGTAGCACCCGTATCAAACAGAACACATGCAGCTTGGCCATACATATACAAGATTCCAGTGATGGTACCTATAGACTTGTTGGCCTGATCGAGAGATGTCGTGTAAACGCGTCCACTAGTAGGAGGCGGCTTGGTATCAGCATGTCCTGATGTACCCTCCATCTCGCCCTTGCGGCAGTCCTTCATGCGATGGCCAGGAAGACCACACTTGTAGCATGTGTCGCTGTCGCGGCGACATGGCACTAGGTGCCTACGGTGGCAAGTAGAGCAAAGAGGATGAGTATATGCTCCAGCAGGTGTCCTGATTGACTGAGAGCCCGATAAGAACAATATACATGAGACATGGTAAAAGGTACAAAGGACAATGCGGATAAATCGTAAGATGGAATACCAGTGATAGCTGGACGGTTAGGCTGTGAACCTCTCTGGTTCTGGTGCCTCCCGTTACACTGATTCCTGGTAGAAGATTTGCTAATGTGTTAGAATTAAGAATTTTAGCATGTAATCATAAGAAAATGAGTAAGTAGGACCTGCTGCTGTTGGAGTGTCCAGCGTTGCTACGGTAATTATCATTACCACCACGCCTATCCGTAGCAGAACGGTCGTGAGTCTGACCGTTTCCCTTGGGCTGATTAGGCTGTTGCTGTGTAGCCGGCTGACACCGGTCCCTAGTCTTCTGCCTGGAAGATACAATTTAAAGAGATGAAATATTGACATATACTGAAAGAATACGGATTGGTCAATACGAATGTTTACCTCTTATCGGGTCTCTTTGCTTCCCCGAACTCATCTCTTTCCTGCAGCATCTCTAGCTTACGTGCTGCATCGGCCACTTGTGCTACCGTGTTGAACGTAGCACACACCAAGTTGTTTGCGACCGATGTACGAAGAGCCCACCTGAAGTGGTGTGCTTGCTCTTCAGGAGTACCTGCTGCTACACCAAGAAAACCAGCCAAGCGAAGAAAGCTTTGCATGAACTCGTTGCTATTCTCCCCAGCTCTCTGTCGGATTCCATGGTACTCTTTTTTCAGCTTGTCTTGCTCAGCCTTGGGAAAGAACTGTCCCATCACCAAATCCCTGAACTGAGCCCAAGTCAAACCAGCCACCCAATTATCACCTCCCTCAGACTGCTTCAGTGCCATCCACCATGATAGTACATCACCTTCGAATCTGTAGCAAGCCAACCTCGACTTGAAGACGGGGTCACAACCCATAGCATCGAAGATCTTCTCGATGTGAGCCAACCAGCTTTCAGCTTCATTGGGGCTATCTGTTCTCTCGAAAGCTCGAGGGCGGAGCTTATTGAATCTCTCCAGCCATGTGACCAATGTTGTTGTTGAAGGAGGATGAGGTACTGGGTGTTGCTGCTGATTATTGGCAGCCTGAACCTCAGCCCTGATTTCGTTCCTCAGCTGAGGAAGCATAGCTTGCATTGTAGCTTGGATTGCTGCATTGAGTTGTTCCTGCTCACGTGTGAGAACCATCTGACAGTATAACATAAAATACATGATTAAACTGATCAAAACATAAACTATATACATGAAAAAATATTTATACCAATAAATCATGAGAAAAATTTTATGCAGGAAAACTAGTACATGAATGCATGATGCAGTTTTAAGAAAACTTTTGTATGCGCGAGAGTGAACGCCTATGGTCAGTTCACTAAAAAAAAAGACATGGCGAGGGGACGCCAATGGGTCGGTCCCAAAATTAAAAGTTTCGATAAAAGCACATGCGACTAAATAAGGCCAGTCCTATACCAACCATTACTTAGTCATAAACCTGCGACAATGACATATATATGTATGCATGAAAATGATGAATGCATGAAAACCGACTGTCAGTTCTAGGAAGACCATACTTACTACCCACTAATCACAGGTCGTGTTTTGAGAGCCTATAGGTCGAAGCCTTTGCTCTGATACCATAATTGTAACACCCCATTTTGATAAATGGAATGTCACGCGTGATTATGGCGTGTCATCAAAGCGTACAAGGATAATGTATTAAACATCACATGACCATAAAGGAAATACCGGAATCAAACATGGGTACCCCAAAAGTAGAACTCATCACACACAAACATAAGTACTGTAAATGAAAAGGACTAAACAATGTCCATGAACATGAGTATCAAAGTATAAAGAAATGCATAAAGTAAAGAAGGCTAGGAAGCTTCCAATCCATATGTACGTACGCGTAGAGTCTACAAGCGTCCTTGAGTACCTGCCGTTTGGGAACATGAAAAGAAAACGGCTGAGCATAACGCTCAGTGCACAGATACACAAATAAAGCATGAATAATTTAAGCATATAAGCATGAAGCAGCGGAAAAGACTAAGTCTTGAATAACCTAGCATGTCTTATAAAAATTGGTTTTATATATATATATATATATATATATATATATATATATATATATATATATATATATATATATATATATATATATATATATATATATATATATATATATATATATATATATATATATATATATATATATATATATAGCCTTATGTTTATATTATAAAAACTGTTTAACATGTTTACCATTAGCCAATATAGGTCATGAATTATAAACGTGCATGAATACTTGGAGGAGTGACTTCGTCAGGCAAATTAGAGGGGCTGCCTCTAATTTAATATACTGGTTTGGGTAGGAGGGATCAACTCCTTGTGAAGGATGCAAGGCACACACCACATTCACCTGAATAATCTGCTGAAAACATGTAAACTAGGATGCACCCATACGCCCCACATGATAATAATAATAATATGGCCAAAAGCTGAAGGGACACCACGAGCTATCACTCCGTCGTGGTGGAGTCATAACACTGGTGCCTCCAGTGTTATGGTTATGGTACCTCCTAATAACGCCCAAATCCAACATGTTTTCTTGAGCGTTATCCATATATTTTGCATGGTTTTTGGTTATACTAACGAGCTTTATAGCTCATATATGTGTAAATTTATGTTTTGTGTTGTTAGTTAGTCAAGATCAAGAAAAGTGAAGAAAAGACAAAGAAATAAAGAATAAACGATGATTCATGCATATACGAAGGAATCCCGACTAGCTACATGCCTTTGAAGATCAATTTCGGGTGCAAGAACAAATGTTTACAAGTCACTCAGCATGCAAGTTGCCACCATCAAAACACATCCAACTTGCCACCATCACATTGGAGCTGATTTGCCTCGAACATAGTTCAAGTTGCCACCAACATTTGTCTAGACAAAAATTGTGTCCACATTCATGCAAGCTTCTTTGGAGCATTCTAGAACTACTTTGGCTACAAGAATACACCTTTGGCTCTAAGTATTATTCTTTGGCTCCAAGACAAACATTGATGACAAAGGCTTGAATTCATCTATAAATAAGACCCTTGGGGGTCATTGTATCATATCACTTCATCTCTTTCATAACCAACTCCATTATTCATCAAGAGGATTCTCCCAACCTTGGTGAAGCCCCAATTCCCGGATTTAATATTGGTGTGCCAAAAAGTGACATTTTTGGAGCTCCAATCATCAAAATAACCTTGCCAAACTCTAAGGGATCATTACCCTTATCATTGGTAGTGTTTCTTGATACCTAAATCACCACCAATCTTCACCAAACCTCTCCAAAACCAGCCTCAAATATCAAATACGAATTTCCAAATACATAACCCGAAAGACCACATAACTTGTAGTCAATTGGAGGCCTAAGGATTGCTCTAATTCCTTCATTTACTTATTGTATTAGAAATTTGGTAAAACTCTTTTTATTATTTCAAGAATGATTATGAATGTTATGAATATTGTTCGTATGAGTTTTGTTGAAATAATTATGGAGTAGTTTTCTTATACTTGTTCGGAATAATTTAAACATGGATATGGAGTGTTTATTATTTTGCAATGTTGAATTATGATTTTTTAATAAGTTTGTTTGAATTGATATGAGTCTTGATAACTTGTTGGTAAACCATAATCGGGTCTAAAGGTCGAAAGGATTCCTTGTTATGTTTTGTTCCAAATGTTAATGTGCATATATGTTTGGTGTATCATGATTGACAACCATGAGTAAACAAGTTAAATGGATTTATAAAGATTTAATCTAGAGTATAGGTCGAAAGGGCTCTAATGAACAAGTTGGCTAAAATCATACTTCTCACAAATGGATTTAATTACCGGCTTGTAATATTGATCATAGGTCGAAAGGGTTCATTATTCTAAACCGTGTCATGTGCAATTCCATGATATTACCCATTGTCTTAGAATTGTATACTTATAATTTGTGTGCTATTGCTTAAATATCTACCCGATAATCTATTCACTCCACTAAAATGAATACTAGTTCCAAGCAAGTATCTTTATTATTATTGTTATCTAATCTTATTAGCTTAATCATCATCTTAAGTGTTACTTGTTATTTATTTGATTAATTGTTACTTGTATGGTAATTTTGGGAGTGACAACCATTTTTACCACTAACATTACATTGTTACAAAGATACTTTACAACCGAAAACACCGAAATCCTAGTGAACGACCTCGGCTTACCACAACAAGCTAGCTACAAACGAAAGGGTCATACTTGCCCGTGTGTTCTTAGCTTATTCGGTAATCCTTGTATAAATTTAAAACTTGTGTACACTCACAAAGAATGCATCAAGTTTTTGGCGCCGCTGCCGAGGATTTGTGTTTGTGTTTTTCGTGTGTTAGAATCTTTGTTTCTCGCTTCTTTTTTATTTGTGATTGCTTGTTTAGTTTATTTTATAGGAATTAAGTTCTATAATTTTGTGTTTGAATATCATAATCCGGCATCGCCACCATCAAGTTTTTGGCGCCGCTGCTGGGGATTTGTGTTTTGTGCTTTTCATGTTTTGAATCGTTGTTGCATATCTTGTATCGCTTAATCTTCTTTGTGCTTATTTGTTTTGTGCTTATTGTGTTTTAAGAAAATAAAAGTGTGTTTAGATTACGCTTTTTAGTGATTATTTCATCAACCCCACAATTTTTTTTAAGTGTTCTTAGGTTTTAGTTGCCAAAATCCAAAAAAAAAATAAAAAATAAAATAAAATCGTTTCTCAGCAGAAATTGGTTTTGCCGCCGGCAAACCAATTCCGCCGCCGGCAACAACAAAACAGTAACCATTTTGCCGCCCGGTAAACCCACTTTGCCGAATGGCAAAACCACCCGACACACCATTTGCCACCGGCAGAGCAAAGTTGCCGCCGGCAACTGCTTGACAGTTTCTATTTTGCCACCTGGCACTCCCTAGTTGCCGCCGACAACTCCTGAAATTTAAAAAAAAAAATTTAATTTTTATTTTCTTTTGTTTCTTTATTTGTTTACTTTAGCTAAAATATATATAAAAAAACAAAATATAAAAAATAATGCAAAAATATTTTTTATTTGAGTTCCTTTATATTTTATTTATCTTATCTTTTTTATTTTTAGTTTTAAATAAGAGCATTGCTATATCCTCCTACAACATATGCATACATATCCTCCTACACAGACAATAATATTAAATGTTTTTTTCCACTAATTCTCTCTCCGCATCTAAACCGTCCGTTCTGACACTTGTCAGGATCCTGTGAGTAGGAAGATTTGTAGGTTGTTTTTGTAGGAGGATATAGCATTTTTGTTTAAATAAACTCTTCGAATTATTTCGATTTTTCATAAACCCACGTCTTAGAGGTAAATGCCTCGTTAATAAATTCTATGAACTTAAATGTAAGTTCAAGAAGAAGACTCGTGAACCCGATAAAACCATATTTAATATCGAGTCACCCGAACCGTTCACCGATGAACGTGTTGTCATAATCGACATACTCGAGTCGAAATTCGAAAACCCATTCCATACCGAAGGAATCTCATCCTATGAAACCGAATCCAATTCCTCAACCATTGTTACCATTGATCCCGATGATCAACCGATGTGGTCAAACACTAGGATCGTTGCTCTAACACCTAGTTCGTCTATTGTTCAAATCCCTATTTTGAACAATTTCACTATCAAAAGTAACCACATACAAATGATTCGGGAAAACCAATTTGATGGAGAATCCCTATCCGACCCTCACCAACATGTATTCGATTTTCTCGAGATTAGTAGCCTTTTCCAATATGGTGAAAATCTAGAGGAAGCGATTAACTTGAGGATATTCCAATTCTCATTAACCGGAGAAGCTAAGATTTGGTTGAATGAACTAAACGAAGGAACAATTACTTCGTGGAATGAATTAAGAGAAGCTTTTATAAGCCGATTCTTTTCTTGCGCAAATTTTAAACGTCTCCTAAACGACATTCATGACTTTCACCAACTCGATGATGAGACTCTCGTTGAAGCTTGGCTCCGAATGAAACATATGCTTCGCGCTTGTTATGGACATGATCTAACCACGAGAACGATAATTGAAACATTTTATCGTGGTTTAGACGATCCAACTCAAGTATCCCTCGACGTTAGAGGAATCTTCCTCTACAATACTCCCAACGAAGCTTTCCAAATCCTCGAGGACAAGCTCCTTCTCAAACTCGATTATTCGAAGGATTATTATGTTGAACCTTATCCGAAAACCGTTGTTTCCGCCGGTGGAAACAACATCATCTCCGATCACACCGTGTTGATGGAGAAATTCGAAGCTCTCGCTAGACTTATCGATTACCAATTCCTAATCATAAAGAATGAAATAAAAGATATGCGAGACGATCATAGAGACGATCACGATTCCCAAACCACCATGAAGGATGACACGCCGATGTGTGAACCTCATGAAGTGAATTATGTCGATGAATATTACGAAGGATATCACGACCAAAATTCGAGGAATTCACATTCCTATCTTACCCTAAACCCGAACCGTCCCATTCCTCAATCTCGACCGCGAGATGTGACGACATACTCGTCACAAAATCACCAAAAACCCGAAGCCTCAACGGAGGAGATGATGAGAGAATTTATGGCTTGGCAAACGGGAGAAAATGAACGTGTCAAGAACAATTTGGTTGACTTGGAGTTTCAAATCAATCTAAACTCTGGAACCATACAGCCATAATCGAAGACTTGAAGACAAAAACCGATCGAGTCGAAAAGTTCATCCAACAAACCAAGTCCCTTCCTCAAATCACTAACACCAAATCAATATACGATCTACCCCCTATTCCAACTGTGCCAAAACCGAAACCTATCATTTCTAACTCAACTTTTCTCAAGGATTGCATCGTGCATATCCCAAACAAAAAGGAGAAGACGTATGAACATGATGTAATGTCAATTCATGACGTGGAGTTGAAATCAATGAATGGCGTTGGATGTAGAAGAATGATAAAGAAGGACGACAATGGTGTGACAAAGAAGCCTTTCAAAGTTTGGACTATAAATGGAGAATTGTTTTGGTTCAAAGATGATAATTATCAAAATCAATGGCACCCAACCAAAGTTCCCCATAATCGTATTATCAAAGAATCCTAACATCGAGGGGAAGAGTCTAGCTAACGACCTAATAATAAATTAAGCGCTTCTCGGGAGGCAACCCGTGCTTTAATTGTTTATGTGTTTAATTTTGTGTGTTTTAGAATAAATGCATACACCCCAAAAGTATTTTTCTAACTTGGAAAATCTTAAGTGTGAGGGGGTGTACTTTGCTAGTAGTGTTTTTATATATCTATGTGTGCTTGCGTGTTTGTTTGTTTGTTTTGTTTTGTGTGTTTTGTTTGAATAAATGCAGCAATAGGTAATGGAGGAGAATACATGGAGAAGGAAGGAAGTATCAAGAAATCGATTGATCTCACAAGCTTATGTTCGAAATGGTGTAGCCTTGCATCACATGGAGATCACTTGCAATTTTTAAACCCGGGAAGTTTCGTTTCTCTTTGACTATTTATTTATGTCCTCACTTTTCATACTTTGAAGTTTATATTTAACGTTGGGTCCAATACAAAACTTAAATATGAGGGGAAATAAATGGGAAAACGAAACCAGTTTTTGTTATAAAAATTAATAAGTAAAAAAAAGAATAAAACAAAAAAGGGAGAGTTTGTATACTTGTTTGCCCTTAGGATCTAATTGTTTTCACACGCTTGTTTGTAAATATATTTCAATAATTGTTTCCATAGAAAAAAAAGTTTTAGTAAGATCACACTTGTATGATATAAGTGTATATGCGTGACAAAGAGGCAACCTTAGGAATAAAACCCAAATATCCTTTTCCATTTTCTTCATTAGCTAGTTACATCTATTAGCTAACCTCCCATATTAACCCTTTTGTTAGCACTCTCGTCTAGTACTAGATACCCTTAGAACACCCGTTGAGCCATTCTTTTCATTTTTGTTAAATCCACTAAAAAAAGAAAAAAAAATGTCTAACCTTAAACCTTAGCCTAACCCATGTCGAAGTCCAAATGGTGGGGTGCTAGTTGCTTGGTATGTTGGATCGTTTTTGATGATTTATAGTTGCCACACTTCGCTATGTGTGTGTGCCATTCCAACAAAGATGAGGATTGATCACCTTTATATTTGTATTTTTTGTGGTGTGTGCTTAAGCGAAGTGTGAGGAGAGCATGTGATGTATGTTGAAAGAAAAACAAAAAAAAAAACAAAATTGAAAGAAAAGAGGAGGATAAGAAAAAAAAGAAAAGAGAAAAAGAAAATAAGTCATCGAAAAAAAGTTGATGATGACAAAAATAGCCAATGAGCTATATGTTTATGAAGATGAAGGAAGACGAAGTATATTTGGATATCGATTAGCCAATGTGCTAAGATGTGATATATGTGTGTTGATCGATATGTGTTGAATAAAGCTCGTAGCTATAATCATTTTTGGGCTTGTGATTTGTTCGGTAACTAGCAATATGGGACTTAGATTTTTTACCTTGTATATTCGTGATAGAGCTCTCAAAAAAAATATCCCATGTCTTATCCATACCCTATTAACCCTTAGCCTTATAACCCGAATAAAAGTCCTATTTAGATGTGTACACTTGGTGCTCACCCCATTTGGTTTAGTCTTTTTGTACTTGGTAGATTTGCATCTTATTTTTCAATAAACTATTTTCATGTACCATGTGGCAAGTTTTTCTTTTACTTGCTTGAGGACTAAGAAACCTCTTAAGTGTGAGGGGGTTTGCACCTTTAGCCATTTCTTATAAAAACCAAAAATATTTTCAATTTTTCTTAGAATTATCAATTTTTCATAAAATTTTAAAAATTTTCTTTTCTTTTAGAACCTAGATATTTAGTTTCTAACTTTATTTTTAGTTTTATTTGCTTGAGGGCAAGCAAAGTTTTTATTTTCCTTGCTCGAGTACGAGCAAAACTTAAGTGTGAGGGGATTTGATAACTACCAAATCCAACATGTTTTATTGAGCGTTATCCGTATATTTTGCATGGTTTTTGGTTATACTAACGAGCTTTATAGCTCATATATGTGTAAAGTTGTGTTTTGTGTTGTTAGTTAGTCAATATCAAGAAAAGTGAAGAAAAGACAAAGAAAGAAAGAATAAACGATGATTCATGCATATACGAAGGAATCCCGACTAGCTACATGCCTTTGAAGATCAATTCCGGGTGCAAGAACAAATGTTTTCAAGGAGCATACAAGTCACTCAGCATGTAATTTGCCACCATCAAAACACATCCAACTTGCCACCATCACATTGGAGCTGATTTGCCTCCAACATAGTTCAAGTTGCCACCAACATTTGTCTAGACAAAAATTGTTTCCACATTCATGCAAGCTTCTTTGGAGCATTCTAGAACTACTTTGGCTACAAGAATACACCTTTGGCTCCAAGTATTATTCTTTGGCTCCAAGACAAACATTGATGACAAAGGCTTGAATTCATCTATAAATAAGACCCTTGGGGGTCAGTGTATCATATCACTTCATCTCTTTCATAACCAACTCCATTATTCATCAAGGGAATTCTCCTAACCTTGGTGAAGACCCCAATTCCTGGATTTAATATTGGTGTGCCAAAAAGTGACATTTTTGGAGCTCCAATCATCAAAATAACCTTGCCAACTCTAAGGGATCATTACCCTTATCATTGGTAGTGTTTCTTGATACCTAAATCACCACCAATCTTCACCAAACCTCTCCAAAACCAGCCTCAAATATCAAATACGAATTTCAAAATACATAACCCGAAAGACCACATAACTTGTAGTCAATTGGAGGCCTAAGGATTGCTCTAATTCCTTCATTTACTTATTGTATTAGCAATTTGGTAAACTCTTTTTTTTATTTCAAGAATGATTATGAATGTTATGAATATTGTTCGTATGAGTTTTGTTGAAATAATTATGGAGTAGTTTTCTCATACTTGTTTGGAATAATGTAAACATGGATATGGAGTGTTTATTATTTTGCAATGTTGAATTATGATTTTGTTAATAAGTTTGTTTTTATTGATATGAGTCTTGATAACTTGTTGGTAAACTATAATCGGGTCTAAAGGTCGAAAGGATTCCTTTTTATGTTTTGTTCCAAATGTTAATGCGCATATATGTTTGGTGTATCATGATTGACAACCATGAGTAAACAAGTTAAATGGATTTATAAAGATTTAATCTAGAGTATAGGTCGAAAGGGCTCTAATGAACAAGTTGGCTAAAATCATACTTCTCACAAATGGATTCAATTACCGGTTTGTAATATTGATCATAGGTCGAAAGGGTTCATATTCTAAACCGTGTCATGTGCGATTCCGTGATATTACCCATTGACTTGGATTTGTATACTTATAATTTGTGTGCTATTGCTTAAATATCTACCCGATAATCTATTCAGTCCATTGAAATGAATACTAGTTCCAAGCAAGTATTTTTATTATTATTGTTATCTAATCTTATTAGCTTAATCATCATCTTAAGTGTTACTTGTTATTTATTTGATTAATTGTTACTTGTATGGTAATTTTGGGAGTGACAACCATTTTTACCACAAACGTTACATTGTTACAAAGATACTTTACAACCGAAAGCACCCAAATCCTAGTGAACGACCTCGGCTTACCACAACAAGCTGGCTACAAACGAAAGGGTCATACTTGCCCGTGTGTTCTTAGCTTATTCGGTAATCCTTGTATAAATTTAAAACTTGTGTACACTCACAAAGAACGCATCACCTCCATAACTAGGTGAAACTGGTCATGCATGTATATGGATTTAGGTATCTAATTAAACATAAGCAATTCAAAAACATATAAAATATATATTGGGGAAAACAGTTGGCTGCATACGGGAAATCCTAATAAGGAAGAATGTCCATACTGAGAGGACGGAGAATCCGTACCTTGTGTCCAGTGAACGAAGAAGACGAACGGAAGAGAGTCCTACTTCGGTATCACTAATGCTACATAAATACATACGTGTATAAGTATCTGATTACTGAGTACGTAACTGGTTTTATGTCATGTCTTAGCTTGTTTTATATGTTCATGTCATGTTTCACTGATTAAAGCTTTATACTGTGTTTATCATGTATTATGTCTATTCTGATTAAGTATTTCTTGTATTATTATACTTGTTATGTAATAATAAGTAACCTTCTAAAAAAATAGCAGGTTTCCTAAAATAGAAAGTTTCCAAAAATAGAAAGTTTCCAAAAATAGATTTAATGCTTAAAATAGACAAGTTTCTAAAAATAGAAAGTTTCCAAAAATAGATTTAATGCTTAAAATAGACAAGTTTATAAAAATAGAAAGTTTCCATAAATAGATTAGCTGCCTTAATTAAATAAGTTTCTAAAAATAGAAAGTTTTCATAAATAGAAATAAGCTGGATTATTAAGCTAGTTATATAAGCTTAAGAGTTTACTGATTAATATTCTAAGTCATGTAATTAAATAGTATAGTTTATTAATTATTTCATGTAAATTAAATAAACTATAGGTTAAAGTATTTAATTAAATATAACATGATTTAATAAAATAAAGGTAAAAATACTTAGGTTAAAACATGTATTATTATCTACTAATAATATAACCTAAGTCATGTAAATTAATTAATTATAAGTCATGATTTCAAATATTAATTAATTATATAGTCTAATTAAAATGATAATTACTTAGGTTTAAAGTCATGTATTAATAATAATATTAATAACCTAAGTCATGTATAAATTAAATTAATCATGTGCATGTTGTAATTAATTTAATTTAATCTTGTAAAAATAAACTTGCAAATATAATTAACCTTGTAAAATAATTAACTTGCAAAAATAACCCATGAACCGACCCGTGTTTTAATCTAAACATGTCGTGAACCGGCAACCAAACGCACCCTTAGTCTTGGCTAGCCGTCGGCTAGCAAAAGTTCCCACCGGCTAGCCTGTGGTTACCCCTGCTTCCGCGGCCCAAGGTTCCCCCTGCTTTCCTTATTTAGCCACCGGCTTAAGCCGGTGGTGGTCCTTGTTCTTAGCCGAGACCCACCAAGCCAAAACACACCCCGACCGAGGTCGGGGCTCCCTTTGTTCCTGTGGCCGAGACACACAACACACACCGAGACCTTGAGGTCTCGGTTGGTCTGAATAAAAAACAAGCCGAGACCCCCTTGGTCTCGGTTCCATGCGTCGGCCAACAAAAAACACCCACTTAAACCCTAATTAATTTTACCCCCATGATTTTATTAACATGTATTTACTTGTTTTATACCATTCATGATTTCATGTGTTCAATAAATCAAGAACATAAAAGAAAAAGAGGTTTAGGGTTTACCGATTACGTGAAACGAAAGAGAACGATAACACTAACACACTTGCAAGAAATCGATCACCAAAACTCACAAACACACCTCCCTTTGGTGTTCTATACCCGGCGGCCAAGAGAGAGAGCAAAAGAGATTTAGGGTTTTTTTTTATTTTCCTATTTCTGTAATTATGAAAATACCTTTTTCCCTTTTTTCTTGTTTTAGTAAAAATTAAAAAGGGCTTGGCCCTTTTCCTTGTGTCTAGCTGCGGGTAAGGGGGCCCACATGGGGTAACCCAAATGTTTTTCCGTGTCTAATATTATACTTGTTCTCGTGTTCGTGTTTTACGTGATTTAAATAGTTATCGTTCGTGTCTTATTATATTTATTCATGATTGTAATAAATATACATAAATACGTAATACTAAGCTCGTGATTATTTACGTTCATGATTTCATGTTCGTATGTTCGTGATTATAATTATTATTGAAATAATTATCGTGTCTTAATATGTATTAAATACTTATCGTGTTATCACACGTACGTAATACTTGTAAATCTTGTTCGTGAAACGTAAACATGCTATAAAAGGAAAGTTCTAATCATGTACGTACGATCATAAGGGTACTATTCATGGTAAAAGCATGCGGGTTTTACATAAAAATTGACAGTAAAATGTGAAATCAGGGATTTAACATTGTAGCCGTTATCGGTCTGGACTTAATACAATGTAAAGATTAACATCTTTAGGTCGAAATATTTAGCCCTCGGTTCTCGTTCCATTGATTCAAGTAAACTATTGTAAAAATACACGCGGGTGCTTTTAAATCAAAAAATTTGATTTAAATAAATATGGAAACATAAAAAAATAATTATTTTATAAATCCGAATAAATATTATCAATGATTAAAATAATATATAAGAGTAAAATAATTACCAGGAAAATACGAGATCTCACACTCTACCCCCTAAAGGAACTCTGGTCCCTCAGAGTTTAACTGGAGATGGAAGAAGAAGACGAGAACAAATGGGGATAATTAGCCTTGAACTGATCTTCGCTCTCCCAAGTAAACTCAGTACCCCGACGTAAATCCTAACGAACGTTAACGATAGGAATCCAACTACGTTTCAGCTTCTTGACTTGGCGATCCACAATCTCTATTAGTTCTTCAATGAAGTACATTTTCTCGTCCACTCTTATTTCTTCTAACGGTATTTGAACATATTATTCGGCTAAACATTTCTTAAGGTTGGAAACATGGAATACATCATGAACACAACTTAACTCCTGAGGTAACTTCAGTCGATAGGCTACCGAACCAACACGTTCAATGATCTCGAATGGTCCTACAAAATGTGGTGCATGTTTTCCTCGTTTACCGAACCTCACAATACCCTTCCATGGAGATACACGTAACAGCACACGGTCTCCGACTTGAAACTCAAGAGGTCTACGTCTTTTGTCAGCGTAACTCTTTTGACGACTTGATTGTGGTAAAAATTACGACCTCTTAGGAAAAAGGCGTAAAAGTGGTAAGTATCAAACAAATGACTTTAGGAAAAATCAAGTGTTAATGACCCTTGATGGTGTGAAAGTTCGTTTCCCAAGGAGGTATATGTGTGTGAAAAACTTGCCAAATGTTTGTGATTAAAGATTGGTTTAGAAGGGGATTAGAAGAGAAAATGACTAAGACGTAAAAATAAAAATTAACAAGAAAAATCACTATTAGAAAGTTAAGACGTAGAACCTTAAGAATCACCAAAATTAAAATAAATTCTAAAAATTACCAAAAATTCACCAAAAATCAAAAATAATAAACTAAGAGTTTACCAATGATCAAAACTTTTTCAAACCTTTTAAATAATTAAATATTCAATTTTTAAATGCTAATTAAAGCCCTAAAAATCAAATAAATTATCAAAAAGCCCAAATAAAGATTTTTTAATTGGTAAAACTCTAAAATGACCTAAAAAGATTAAAAACTATTTTTAGAAATTTTAAAACTAATAAAAACTATTTAAAATGATTTAAAAACTATTAAAAGTTAAAATAATTATAAAAATTAATCTAAAAGTGATAAAATTATTCTAAAAGTTGCTAAATTCCTATTTTAATGTATTTAACCTAAGAAAAACGTAAAAAGTTGAAAAAAGTGAAATTTTAAAAATAATATTAAAATAATAATAAAATAATATAAAAATCCAAAAATTATAAAAAATTCTAAAAACTTGCAAACTAGTTTATTTTAACCTAAATAATCAAAAAACCAAAGTGAAATTACCAAAATACCCCTAATGGGCCCTCAAATGGGCCAAATCCAAAAACAGTCAACACAAATGGGCTTTTGGGCCCAAAAAGTCAAACTTGGCCCAATTGACTTGGAAAAGCCCTATCTGACTCAAAATTCAATTCTAAAAACAAAACTCTAAAGGCCCAAAAGCTGAATATGAGCTTATCACAGCTTATTGAACACAAAGCTTATTCTTATTGGGCTTTTCAGCCCATTAAGCCATAAGCTAATGCCATAAGCTCTAATTTGACACACAACCCTCTTTTAGGATGCTTAAGAGATCTGTCAAAAGAAATTTTCAATAAGCTCACTCAATAAGCCAGAAAATAGAAAAGCAAAAATCCACAAAATGACAAAATAGTCGTTTTTGAGAAATAATGCACCTCAGAAGCTCTAGTTTGTTTCAAAAGCTCACAAATAGCTTAACTAAGAATAATAAATCAAGAAAATCACAAAAATCCAAGTAGAATAAGCTGTAAGAACAGATAAGCTGGCTGAAAAAGCCAAATAAGCTAGTTTCCTAGCAAAAGCTTAACCAAAAGACTTGTAAACTTCCAGACTTGATATTAAGCTAAGAAAAATGATTTCTATTACAAAAACTAAGTTGTTGCATGTACCAAAGCAAAACAGATTCAAATAAGCTTAAAACCAAGTTTGACCAAAAATCAAACGCTGATAAGTTGAAATTAAACGCTGACAGGAACAAAGTAGGCGTTGACAGACTTAATGAAGTGTAAGGACTTGTTTTTCACCCTGCTGGTCAAGGTTTGAGTGCAAACCTTGTGAATCAAGGCTTACCAATTGAGTATACTTGATGTGTTTTGGCACAAATAAGCCAATAAGCCAGTGGGCTTATAAGCTATGAACAAGCAATCTAAATAGCCAAATAATCTCACAAGCAGCACACAAATAGGATCCAAGCAACAATACAACAATCCTAATGCTAGAAATCACAATGCAACACCAAATGAGGTGGTCACTTTGCTGATGCAAATGACCACTTCAGCAGACTTTGATAAGCTATAAAAACCACAATAAGCCACCAAATTCAACAAGTAGATAACCAATAGATAATTTATCACCCAAACTATTCCCAAACCAAATTTCAGACCTTAGATCCAACTAACAAAGAAGTTATTGGATCGGATGTGTTTGACCAAATTCAAAACCACTTTTATCAGATTTTTGCAAAACTAAAAATCCCTTTTCCAAACTTTCAGAAAGTAAACCAATGACTAAAACTTGTATATTAGAGCTTGTTTAGACCTTCCAAACCCTAAGAACCAAGGGCACAAGGCCACAAGGCCTTATGAACCAGTAATCCCAAACAACCCTTAATCAACCACTTTTCAAACAAACTTTTGATTTTCAAACACAACCAACTGATTTTAATGATCAAATAGCTATACTAGGCGACAACTAACAGATACCAACCATAAAACACAAAGCTCAAACACAAGAACACCAAATCATATACCAAAGTACAAAATAATCAGAAACATGAAATTTTTAGGGGAATCTTAACAAGAGCTTATACCTGCCTTCCACAACATCCTAGGAAGGCCAGCAATGCTCCTTGGACCTTGTTCAACAACTAGAACAAGACCAAGGTACTTCAAATAAGGAGATGCAAATTGCCTTGGTTGATGGTTCAAAGTAGAACCTCAAGGACTTGATATCTTCAACACAAGCAGCAAACAACTCAATCAAGGGCTCTAATCCCTTCACAAGCTTGGTGTCAACAAGCTTGTAAGAGCTTATAGCAAATGGTCAAGGGTTAGTACACAAAATAACCAAAACAGAACCTAGGATTTCAAGGTTTTCAAACCTTAAAAACCTTATGAAACAAGACGTGCCTTAACCACAAGATTAAGGTAGGCCTTAGCAATCAAATGGAACTCAGAATTAGGCTACTCAAACACCAAACTTTTAACTAAATCAAAAAGCGATTTCATAATTTCAGAAACTCAAATTTTATTTAACTTAAAAAGGAATTACAAAGATTGATAGCCTAAAACTGGAACAAAGGGACTCTCACATGTTGAGGTCTCCTTTTATAGGCAAATGCCTGGCTAAACACTATTTATAAACCCTAGATGTGATTTCTCTATAATGCCCTTGGTCTTCTAGACGTTTTCTTGGTGTGAGCTGTCCAAAATGCATCCAAACCGTTTAAAATAGCTTTGTGATGAAGCAAATGATATGGGCTGTTGATCTTGACACGTGGCAAGCCTTGGTGAGGAAGTTGTCTCATGATGGTGAAACGGTTTTGGTGGTGGGGTCTCTTGGTGAGTGGGAGTGAGTGTTTTAAGGTTGGGAAGGGTTTCTAGGCGTGTGAATTAAGTGTGTGTCAAGGTAATTTAAATTAACCCTTTGTTTTAAGTGGTGTAAAATCTGGGTGGTGAAAAGGTAAACAGTAGTGTGTTTGATCCGTTTTTGGTGGATTGAGAAGTGTTTGGCGCAAAAACGTGTTTGAATGTTTCATTTGCACAACATTAGCCCTTCTATTTCCTTTCTTTTGTCATTTGGATATAAAAGTCTGTCAGCGCCCTATTATACTTGTAACAACTTTTACCATTTGTCACTTTTGGCACAAAACTTTGGAAAAAGGATTTCAAGGGTTATTTTTGCCATTTTGAGATATTTCAAGGGCTGATCTTGGACATTCTTGATCTTCAAAGGTATTCATTGTATCTTTGACTTCATGAGGGACCATTATTGGCAATTTTGATTTGTTGAGGGACTAATCTTACCATTTCTTCAAAGTTGAAGGACCTTTTATGTAATTTTGACAAACTTAAGGGACCAAACTTGTAATTATGAATATACAAGGGTTTTAAGTGTCATTTCTTTAATGAATGAGGATCAATCTTGTTTGTCTTCAAGTCTTCAAGGGTATTTTGTTGAGAATTCCATGATTAGGGCCCGGTTCTTTGTACGGCTTCGTTTCTCGTGTCCGTTTTTCCTTGTAACTTATGATCTTTTGTCTTTTTCACGATATCCATACCTAAAATACACAAGTAAACAAACACAATAATATATATGGTATTTTGTGACATTTTTATGCATTAAAAGCCCGAAAAGAACGATGAGATCATGTATAAATGCCATCTCATCACTCCCCCATACTAAGCCATTGCCGTGCCCTCACGCAATGCTAGAATAAAGTATCTAAGCAACTCCAAAGTTCAATTTTATTATCCTTTATTGAAAAGTAAAGAGACTAGCAACATACTACGAAGATGTGTAAAGACATAATGTATGATTTTCATCACAAAAAGTGACTTTTAGGGTCAAAGAATAGAAACAAGTGAATGTCCCTTAGAGTAAACTTCGTCATCCTTGATTGTCATACATTCCATGCTAAGTGCAAAAATGAGATCATTGTTGGTACAAGTCACAATGCTAACACTACTCATACGTCCAAATTGTGTAATACTTTTTCTCCCCGCAATCCTAGTTATTATAAAAGGAAATGGGTTACTAGCATTTTTTATCTAATTGTCATGGATCACAAGTGATTCATATTGACTTATTTGAGTAGTTATTAGTCCGAAAGCAAAGTAGCACGATTTGATCAATAGTTAGCCGAAGGACAAAATCTTTTAAAACGGCTTCTCGTGTATCTCCTTAAGTTCATATCTTGGCATAACTCGTTTCACGATTTGAGACCTTTCTCGGACCGATATTTGGCATGTACTTCATACTTCAAATCTTGGGAAGACGTTCTTGAAATTATGGTCTTCTCTTCATATATTTGGAATTTCTTCACTTGACGTTTTTGAGAGATTCTTTCATATTGGACCACGACTTCATCATTTTTCTTCAATCTTTACTTTGGATTTTGATATACAACGATCCGCCTCCTTTTCGGACTTGGATATATTTATCCTCATACCTCTTTAGGGTCTTTTTGGATAGACTTTCTCCATTCTTTAGGGGAGTAATAGCTTCTCGTCGTGTGTCTCGATCCTTCATATTGATTTATGAATAATGATACTTCACATCATCTTTGGATCTTTAGCAAAAATAGAGCTCCTCATGCCTTGTTAGGGCCTTTTTGGATGATCGCCAATCTTCGCGTCCCGCTTCAATAAGTTATGCCTTGGCTATGAACTCTATTTAACCCCGAGCAACTTTTAAACGATCTTGCGCTAGAGGCTAAGTAACCTTTCAAATCGTACGACCTTACTTATTGCAATTATGATTTATTCCTAATGCATTGATCTTATGGGAAGAAAAAGCCACAATTAAAAACATATGAGTTTTTGAAAGAACACTTTCATGTTCTACGTTTAGCATGATCACTTGTCTAACTCTATCATTTCTCGTTCTTCACTATATAAAGACCTCTAATTAAAGAGACTCGTGAATACTTAGCCATGCAAGTCAAAATTAAGCCAAATTTGGATTAGCTTTCATTAAGACTATATCAAATCAAAGTTTTGGGTTTTCAAGCCACCTATAGGATCTTGCACTTTCTTGGACTTTTTCAAGTTTAGAGAATGCGTTTTATAGTTCCCTTAATAAGTGACTTTCTAGAATCAATTATAGGAACTTGCGAAAAGTTCTTGTTCTTAACCCGTATGAATTAAGACTTTCCCGTTTTAAAGCTCCCTATATAAAAGTCTAGCAAAACTTGAATTGAGCGGGTTAAGGAATGTAAATGGCTCCAAATGCCCATCAAGTCAAAAATTAACTCTTATTCTACCCATCAGAAAATATACATTCGTGTCTTAAAAACACTTATGAAAACTAAGAAAATTTTTAAAATTTGGCCATTTTTAGCCTTATTAGCAAAACAAAACATTGAAAATTGGAAAGCGTGAGGGCGTAGCAAAGCAAGTACCTATTCACCCCCCATACTAAAAGTAAACATTGTCCTCAATGTTTCGAGTCTAGAGGTGGAGCACCCCCATACTAGAGACGAAGAGTTGAATGCTTAGGATCTAGCATGGAAAGGGTGATCAACAATATATCTAAAGCCATTTATTAAGTATGCTAAAAGATAATTGTTAGAACAATAAAGGATATGTCATGGAATCGTGAAAAACTTCTTCAAACGAACGATGGAGGCTCACGTAAACGAACACGAGAGTCTTCAATCGTAGATAATGATGATCTAGATAACACAATCACAAACAACCACGAGACAACGAGTTGAAAGGGTACAAGTCCCCTTATTAGTGAATAGTGAGCATAAAGATAAGCATGGGATCTCCCCCACGAGGCACCTCGTTTTTGATTACCGAGTCATGAGCTTGACTCGATCCCCTCAAAATGTGAACATTTAGGGAATATCATGGTATGGTCATTTTTAGTGGGGCTTACATGATAAACAAGGCCCAAAAAGCAACCGGTATAAAGGACTAAGTCCTTAAATGATGCAAAATACCGGGGTCGAAAATGGCGTTCTCGTTTTCTTTGGAAAAACAAATCAACGCCACTTCAACATGTGCCATAAACTCAAAGAGTTTGAAGAAAATAGATGAGAAGTAGAAGGGTGGGACAATTGGTAAGACAAACTTTTGAGCTACTCGAGGTAGACTTGCACCAATCAAATGAAAAGATTTTCCATTTATTGCATCGGTGGAAGACCGAGATTTCCCTTTACATGAAATTTCAGGATCGAATATCTCGTCCTCGGTGGACAAGGATGAGGGAACAAAAGGGGCTTCCCCCATACTAAAACCACACAAAGCATCGTCAAAAGGAGTAGACGAGCTTGTAGCACTCAAAACACGTGGTGATGACGGAGTTAGATTTGTAGAAAAATCAATTAAATCACATTTAAGATCTTTTCCTTTTTTATCTTTTAAACTCTCTTTATGAAAACCCTTTCTGATTATGTCAAAAATATTCGGTGTTTCTAAGACGATGTTAGTCACACTAAAAATTCTCACCTTTTGAAATCGTTTTGGTTTTGGTGGTGGCAAGTTCTCAAAACGTTTATCGACGAAGAAAACCTCCCCATCGAGGTCTACATATTCATCATCCGAAAGATCTTCCGTAGAAACCGGCAACTTATCAACACTTTTCAAGAATGAATGTTCTAGGTGAGGTGAAGGATTTTTCGATTCAAGTATTGACGGTTTCTTCTTTGTAGGCTTTACACTCATAACCTCCACCGGCGGAGGAAATGGTAAATTGTTTTTGGTGACATTTCCTAAAACTCTTGGTGAAAATTCTTTGCAAACGACATTGGGTGAATCACCATGGTTTAAAGTTGTAATAGAATAGACATGAGAAACATTGGAGTTTTGTGTTGCATTGATGACAAGTTCTTCCTCATTGAAACGAAGGGTGATTTTTCGAGCATGAACATCGATAAGTGCTCTTGATGTATCCAAAAATGAACGACCCAAAATGAGAGGAACTTTTCGATCGATAGGAATGTCTACAACGATAAAGTCAACGGGATAATAAAACTTTCCGACTTTAACGAAAACGTCCTCGGCTACTCCACATGCTAAAATCGTAGAATGATCGGCCATCTCGATAGACATGTTCGAAGGAGTAAGAGCCTTAAGTGAAAGCGATTTGAAAATCTCAAGAGGCATTAAATTAATACTAGCACCAAGATCGGCCAAGGCGTAGCATTCCTCCATATCTTGAATTGCACACGGAATCAAAAATTTACCGGGATCACCGACTTTTTGTGGTATGCGGCTAAGAAAAACCGATGAACAACTAGACGATTGTTGTAACTTCTCTTTGTTGTTTAGCATACTTTTGAAGTTTACGGCGAATCGAGGCATCATAATTAAAGCATCGGCAAAACTTATGTTAAAATGTAAATCACGAAACATTTTCATAAATAGCTCAAATTGATAATTGTTCCGTTCTTGTGCTTTCTCTTTGTTACGTCTCGAAGGGTAGGGTAAAGGTGGTGTGGGTTGGTCATTAGGCAATGGCCTTGGAAACTCGGGTTCCACAATTGGTATTGGTTCAACCGTAGGTATGGTTTGAGCGGTACTTCGTGGGATTGTAATGTGCTCCTTTTCGACCATCACCTCGGGTTCTTTCTCGATTTCCTTCTCCTTAGAAGTACTTGGACGAGAGATTGGTTCCTTGAAAGTTTTACCACTTCGTGTAGTAATAACCTTCATTTCTCCCTTCGGGTTGTTAATGGTATCACTAGGAAGACCAACCGAAGAAGAGGGCTTACACATGATTGCTTCAAACATCTTAGCCATTCGGTCCTCAAATTTTGATTGCCTAGCATCCGCTTTTAATAACTCTTGCTTAATCTCATGTTGTCCTAATTCCATCTTTTGTTGATTTTGTTGAAGACGTTGGACATTTCCTTCCATTTTGTTTGCATGAGTTTTAAGTTCATTAGCAAGTTCATTTTTTAGCTCGTTTTTCAACTCGGATCTTAAGCTAATCATCTCACGTTGCATGTTATCAAATTTAGCATCATTTGCTTTTGCATAATCCAAAAATTCTCCTTGCAAATTTTTAGTGTGAGCATTTTGAAAACCTTGTGTAGTGTTTTGAAAATCACGGTTTTGATTTTGATTAGAAATTTGTCCATTCCCACTTTGATAATTCCCCTTGTTGTAGTTGCGTGTGTTGCCTTGGTAATTACATTGGTTGTTGTTTCGACAATTATTAACATTTTGGTTTGGTGGAGCTTGATTTGGACGGGAACCTTGACCGTTTTGGTTGTAAGTTCCCGTTGCTACATAAGCACTCGAAGTGTTACCATCCGCGGTAATGCACTCGGAAAGATCATGAGCTCCCCCACAAGATAAACAACTCTTAGCAACCGCTTTAACCGAAGCGGAATTGGAAGCTTCTTGAGCCTTCCAATGGGACATTAGATTAGCAAATCTATCAAAAAACCGATTTTCCTCATTAGCTTCATCATGTAAGGCGTTAATGCTACGAGACGATTGTGACGAAGATGACGAACCCATATTGGCAACACTCGGTGTGTTACGAGGGTTATAAACCTTAGATCTATTCTCAATGATTTGTAAAGCCTCATTTGTCGTCTTGCACAAAAAATTACCACCCGCGGAGGCATTCAAATAATCTCGTTCATGATCATTAAGCCCATTATAAAAAGTATCCACTTGATGCAATTCCGTAAAATCATGGTGTGGACATTCATGTAACATTTCTTTAAAGCGTTCCCATGCCATTGAAAAACTTTCATTATTTCTTTGCACAAATCGTGAAATCTCATTTTTCAAGTGTGTTGTTTTAGATGGTGGAAAAAATTTGTTCACAAACTTAGAAACGAGATCGGCCCATGTCAAAATCGAATTTGGCGGTTCTTTCTCGAGCCAAATTTTTGCGGGTCCATCCAACGAGTATGGAAACAACATCATCTTAATGGCGTCATGTGGAACATCCTTAAACTTGCTAGTGGCAGTGAGACGGTTAAAATTCCTAATGTGGTAATGCGGGTTGTCTTTCTCATGACCTCTAAACTTATTTGCTTGCAACATCGACATTAAACCCGTCTTAATTTCGAAATTCTCCGCAAGGATGGCGGGAATCACAATAGCCTCTCCAAAACCCTCGGTGGGTGCTTGTAGCAACTCCATCATAGTACGATTAGCCATGACGACTTCTTGTTCTACAATAGGTTCAACAACTGGAGGTTCTTCAACAATCAACGTCTCTTGATTGGCTTGCTTTTGAAGTCGTTTACGAGCTCGTTTTGCTTGATTACGAGTGATCATAAACTTCACGAAGAATGGGGTGAGCAAAGAAGATTCTTTTTGGGTGTTTTGTGAATTTTCAATTTTTTTGTGTTTTTGATGATATTTAATTTTTTGGATTTTGGTGTATCTTCGTAGACAATAATCTACAAAATCTCTCCTCGAATCAAACTCTTGATTAAAGAAGCCTCAAAGGAATGAAAACGATCACGTGGAGTGAACGCCTTCGAATGACTTTAGAACTTTTGGTGAAAACCAAATTGTTCAAGAGGGTTTAATCACAAAGAAACCAAGCAAATATACTATACGTAATAATACTTTGGGCGGCAAAACCCTCGATTGGCCTTCAATCTCAAAATACTCACAAGCAAGCGGGGAAACGAGGCGGCGCGAAGCACTTAAGAGCCTTTTTCCTTAGGGTATATTTTATAATACCCGCCTTATACCCACCTTATAGTTTATATTTTTCAAAATCGAGCTTCACGAAAGTATTTATCTATTTTTGCCTTTTTCTTTTTGTTTGAGATTCGAATACAATAATTGAGTGATGAAATCCCAATTAAGGTTGTGTTTTCACACTTTTGGAGATATTGTAAATTTATTGTGATACTTAATACAATATAGTAATAATATTTGTACAAGAAAAACCAAGAAAACCGATAATACGTATTAGTAGAGTTCTACTAATACAAATACTATTTGGTTAATATTAAAAACAACAATGCAAATTAATCACGACACACCTCCCCGGCAGCGGCGCCAAAGTGATTGTGGTAAAAATTACGACCTCTTAGGAAAAAGGCGTAAAAGTGGTAAGTATCAAACAAATGACTTTAGGAAAAATCAAGTGTTAATGACCCTTGATGGTGTGAAAGTTTGTTTCCCAAGGAGGTATACGTGTGTGAAAAACTTGCCAAATGTTTGTGATTAAAGATTGGTTTAGAAGGGATTAGAATAGAAAATGACGAAGATGTAAAAATAAAAATTAACAAGAAAAATCACTATTAGAAAGTTAAGACGTAGAACCTTAAGAATCACCAAAATTAAAATAAATTCTAAAAATTACCAAAAATTCACCAAAAATCAAAAATAATAAACTAAGAGTTTACCAATGATCAAAACTTTTTCAAACCTTTTAAATAATTAAATATTCAATTTTTAAATGCTAATTAAAGCCCTAAAAATCAAATAAATTATCAAAAAGCCCAAATAAAGATTTTTTAATTGGTAAAACTCTAAAATGACCTAAAAAGATTAAAAACTATTTTTAGAAATTTTAAAACTAATAAAAACTGTTTAAAATGATTTAAAACTATTAAAACTTAAAATAATTATAAAAATTAATCTAAAAGTGATAAAATTATTCTAAAAGTTGCTAAATTCCTATTTTAATGTATTTAACCTAAGAAAAATGTAAAAAGTTGAAAAAAGTGAAATTTTAAAAATAATATTAAAATAATAATAAAATAATATAAAAATCCAAAAATTATAAAAAATTCTAAAAACTTGAAAACTAGTTTATTTTAACCTAAATAATCAGAAAATCAAAGTGAAATTACCAAAATACCCCTAATGGGCCCTCAAATGGGCCAAATCCAAAAACAGTCAACACAAATGGGCTTTTGGGCCCAAAAAGTCAAACTTGGCCCAATTGACTTGGAAAAGCCCTATCTGACTCAAAATTCAATTCTAAAAACAAAACTCTAAAGGCCCAAAAGCTGAATGTGAGCTTATCACAGCTTATTGAACACAAAGCTTATTCTTATTGGGCTTTTCAGCCCATTAAGCCATAAGCTAATGCCATAAGCTCTAATTTGACACACAACCCTCTTTTAGGATGCTTAAGAGATCTGTCAAAAGAAATTTTCAATAAGCTCACTCAATAAGCCATAAAATAGAAAAGCAAAAATCCACAAAACGACAAAATAGTCGTTTTTGAGAAATAATGCACCTCAGAAGCTCTAGTTTGTTTCAAAAGCTCACAAATAGCTTAACTAAGAATAATAAATCAAGAAAATCACAAAAAGCCAAGTAGAATAAGCTGTAAGAACCAATAAGCTGGCTGAAAAAGCCAAATAAGCTAGTTTCCTAGCAAAAGCTTAACCAAAAGACTTGTAAACTTCCAGACTTGATATTAAGCTGAGAAAAATGATTTCTATTACAAAAACTAAGTTGTTGCATGTACCAAAGCAAAACAGATTCAAATAAGCTTAAAACCAAGTTTGACCAAAAATCAAACGTTGACAAGTTGAAATTAAACGCTGACAGGAACAAAGTAGGCGTTGACAGACTTAATGAAGTGTAAGGACTTGTTTTTCACCCTGCTGGTCAAGGTTTGAGTGCAAACCTTGTGAATCAAGGCTTACCAATTGAGTATACTTGATGTGTTTTGGCACAAATAAGCCAATAAGCCAGTGGGCTTATAAGCTATGAACAAGCAATCTAAATAGCCAAATAATCTCACAAGCAGCACACAAATAGGATCCAAGCAACAATACAAAAATCCTAATGCTAGAAATCACAATGCAACACCAAATGAGGTGGTCACTTTGCTGATGCAAATGACCAGTTCAGCAGACTTTGATAAGCTATAAAAACCACAATAAGCCACCAAATTCAACAAGCAGATAACCAATAGATAGCTTATCACCCAAACTATTCCCAAACCAAATTTCAGACCTTAGATCCAACTAACAAAGAAGTTATTAGATCTGATGTGTTTGACCAAATTCAAAACCACTTTTATCAGATTTTTGCAAAACTAAAAATCCCTTTTCCAAACTTTCAGAAAGTAAACCAATGACTAAAACTTGTATATTAGAGCTTGTTTAGACCTTCCAAACCCTAAGAACCAAGGGCACAAGGCCACAAGGCCTTATGAACCAGTAATCCCAAACAACCCTTAATCAACCACTTTTCAAACAAACTTTTGATTTTCAAACACAACCAACTGATTTTAATGATCAAATAGCTATACTAGGCGACAACTAACAGATACCAACCATAAAACACAAAGCTCAAACACAAGAACACCAAATCATATACCAAAGTACAAAATAATCAGAAACATGAAATTTTTAGGGGAATCTTAACAAGAGCTTATACCTGCCTTCCACAACATCCTAGGAAGGCCAGCAATGCTCCTTGGACCTTGTTCAATAACTAGAACAAGACCAAGGTACTTCAAATAAGGAGATGCAAATTACCTTGGTTGATGGTTCAAAGTAGAACCTCAAGGACTTGATATCTTCAACACAAGCAGCAAACAACTCAACCAAGGGCTCTAATCCCTTCACAAGCTTGGTGTCAACAAGCTTGTAAGAGCTTATAGCAAATGGTCAAGGGTTAGTACACAAAATAACCAAAACAGAACCTAGGATTTCAAGGTTTTCAAACCTTAAAAACCTTATGAAACAAGACGTGCCTTAACCACAAGATTAAGGTAGGCCTTAACAATCAAATGGAACTCAGAATTAGGCTACTCAAACACCAAACTTTTAACTAAATCAAAAAGAGATTTCACAATTTCAGAAACTCAAATTTTATTTAACTTAAAAAGGAATTACAAAGATTGATAGCCTAAAACTGGAACAAAGGGACTCTCACATGTTGAGGTCTCCTTTTATAGGCAAATGCCTGGCTAAACACTATTCATAAACCCTAGATGTGATTTCTCTATAATGCCCTTGGTCTTCTAGACGTTTTCTTGGTGTGAGCTGTCCAAAATGCATCCAAACCGTTTAAAATAGCTTTGTGATGAAGCAAATGATGTGGGCTGTTGATCTTGACACGTGGCAAGCCTTGGTGAGGAAGTTGTCTCATGATGGTGAAACGATTTTGGTGGTGGGGTCTCTTGGTGAGTGGGAGTGAGTGTTTTAAGGTTGGGAAGGGTTTTTAGGCGTGTGAATTAAGTGTGTGTCAAGGTAATTTAAATTAACCCTTTGTTTTAAGTGGTGTAAAATCTGGGTGGTGAAAAGGTAAACAGTAGTGTGTTTGATCCGTTTTTGGTGGATTGAGAAGTGTTTGGCGCAAAAACGTGTTTGAATGTTTCATTTGCACAACATTAGCCCTTCTCTTTCCTTTCTTTTGTCATTTGGATATAAAAGTCTGTCAGCGCCCTATTATACTTGTAACAACTTTCACCATTTGTCACTTTTGGCACAAAACTTTGGAAAAAGGATTTCAAGGGTTATTTTTGCCATTTTGAGATATTTCAAGGGCTGATCTTGGACATTCTTGATCTTCAAAGGTCTTCATTGTATCTTTGACTTCATGAGGGACCATTATTGGCAATTTTGATTTGTTGAGGGACTAATCTTTCCATTTCTTCAAAGTTGAAGGACCTTTTATGTAATTTTGACAAACTTAAGGGACCAAACATGTAATTATGAATATACAAGGGTTTTAAGTGTCATTTCTTTAATGAATGAGGATCAATCTTGTTTGTCTTCAAGTCTTCAAGGGTATTTTGTTGAGAATTCCATGATTAGGGCCCGGTTCTTTGTACGGCTTCGTTTCTCGTGTCCGTTTTTCCTTGTAACTTGTGATCTTTTGTCTTTTTCACGATATCCATACCTAAAATACACAAGTAAACAAACACAAGCATATATATGGTATTTTTGTGACATTTTTATGCATTAAAAGCCCGAAAAGAACGATGAGATCATGTATAAATGCCATCTCATCACGACTTCTAGCAGTTTTCAGTCTTTCCCTAATATGTACAATCTTGTCTGTAGTTTCTAGGACTAATTCAGGCCCTATCAGTTGACTTTCACCTACTTTGTTCCATATCACTGGTGATCTGCACTTACGCCGTATAAAGCCTCGAACGCTGAACATTTAACACTTTTATGATAATTGTTATTATAGGAAAATTTGACTAAAGGTATATGAGTGTCCCAGCTACCACCAAAAGCCATAACACATGCCCACAACATGTCTTCCAAAGTCAGGATAGTGCGTTCACTCTGTCATCCGTCTTTGGGTGATATGTTATACTCATTAATACTTGCGTACCCAACGCCTTTTGAAGTGCTTTCAAGAAATGAGACGTAAAATGACCATCCCTATCAGAAATAATCGACACCGGTACTCCGTGTTTGAAACAATCTCATTGATATAAATTCGAGCTAATCTTTCAGTTTTATAATCCTCACGAATAGGGAGAAAGTGAGTAGATTTGGTTAATCTATCAACAATTACCCAAATTGCATCAAAACCACCACTGCTTCTAGGAAACTTTGTGACTAAGTCCATTGTAATCCTTTCCCATTTCCATTCAGGGTCTTCTGGTTGTTGTAAAAGACCTGAAGGTTTCTGATGTAATGCTTTAACCTATGAACAAGTCAGACACTTGTTAACGTACTCTGCTATATCTTTCTTCATACCTGGCCACCAATAAACATCCCTTTAATCGTAGTACATCTTATCTGCACCAGGGTGAATCGATTATCTTGAAGCACGGGCTTCGTCCATTATTACCTTTCTTATTCCTCCAACAAATGGAATCCATATCCATCCAACGAAGTAAATTGTTCCATCGTCTTTCCTTTCAAATTGTGCATCTAATCCTCGCAGCAATTCATTTGGAGCCATAAGGTCCTTTGCAGCTTCTTTATGTGCTTCTAAAATCTTAGTCTTGAGGCTAGATTGAATGGTTATACTCATAGCACGCGCTATCCTAGGTTTAAGTCTTTCCTTTCGACTTAGGGCATCTGCCATAACATTAGCCTTTCCCGGATGATACTTAATTTCACATTCGTAGTCACTAAGGAGTTCTAACCAACACCTTTGACGCATATTCAAGTCCTTTTGGTTAAAGAGATACTAGAGACTCTTATGATTAGTGTATATCACACTTTTCGTCCCATAAATATAATGTATCCATATTTTTAAGGCAAATACTACTGCACCTAACTCCAAATCGTGAGTAGTATAGTTCTGTTCATGGATTTTAAGTTGTCTGGAGGCATAAGAAATCACTTTTCCCTACTGCATTAAGACACACCCGAAACCTTGATGGGATGCATCACAATAAAATACAAAATCATTTGGTCCATCTGGAAGTGTTAACACTAGAGCATTACACAATTGCTCCTTTAAAAAGCAAAAGGCTTGCTCTTTCTCTTCATTCCAAATGTATTCCTTGTTCTTTTGTGTAAGCAGGGTTAAAGGCTTAGCAATCTTGGAGAAGTTTTCGATGAACCTGCGATAGTATCCGGCTAACCCGAGAAATGAACGGACCTTAGTAGGTGATTTAAAAGATTTCCAATTCTTAACTGCTTCAACTTTGCTAGGATCCACGTGTATACCATCCTGATTTACCACGTGTCCTAAAAACTGAACCTCTTTCAACCAAAATTCACACTTAGAGAATTTGGCATATAACTTTTCTTTCTCCAAAAGTCTTAAAATTGTTCTTAGATGGTTTTTATGATCTTTTTCAAATTTAGAGTAAATGAGGATGTCGTCAATAAAGACTATGACAAACTTATCAAGGTAGGGTTTGCAACCACGGTTCATTAGATCCATAAAAATGGTAGGAGCATAACGGTAAATTCAAAGTGACCATAACGGGTTCTAAAGGCGGTTTTGGAGATGTCACTTTCACGCACTCTTAACTGATGATAACCTGAACGAAGGTCTATCTTAGAGAAACAGCAAGCACCTTGCAATTGGTCAAATAAGTCATCTATACGAAGGAGAGGGTAACGATTCTTGATTGTCAGCTTATTCAATTCCCTGTGGTCAATACACATTCTCATTGCACCATCTTTTTTCTTAACAAAGAGCACATGCGCTCCCCACGGCGAATGACTCGGCCAAATGAAACCTTTCTCTTGTAATTCCTTAAGCCGATTCCATAATTCATTCATTTCAGACGGGGCTAAGCGATAAGGCGATTTGCCAACAGGCAGTGTACCCGGAATAAGGTCGATACGAAATTCAACTTCACGCACAGGAGGTAATCCTGACAATTCATCTCCCTGACAAGTCATCTGGGAATACTCTAGGAAATTCAAAAACGATACGAACGTCATCAATATTTTTCTTATCAGCCTTGATACAAAGAAGAGAATTCGGATTGTCATCCGGCTTCTTACCGCGAAGTTTTAAGGTTTTACACGAAGAAAGTGGAATACGCACGATTCGTTCAAAACAAACAATGACATCACGATGAGACGCTAACCAATCCATACCAACAATAACATCCGGCTTCTCATCGCGAAGTTCTAAGGTTTTACCTGAAGAAAGTGGAATACGCACGTTTCGTTCAAAACAAACAATGACAGCACGATGAGACGCTAACCCATCCATACCAACAATAACATCAAAACTGCCGAGACGCGTCGGTAAAAGGTCGATTAAAAAAATGACTAAGTAAGTAGAGGGTACAACCACGCAAGACTGTATTTGTACTAACAATCTTACAGTCTGCTAATTCTACTCCATAGCTAGTGTCTAAAGCAAAAGGAGTAATATCAATGAAATGAGTAAAGGCCGAAGAAATGAAACTTTTCTTAGCACCAGAATTGAATAAAGCACTAACATAGTGATCGTTAAGAAGATACGTACCCGCGACCACCTGAGGATTCTATTGAGCATTATTACCCACATGATGCACCCTGCCTCGAGCTCCATCGTTCTTCGGTTCTTTAGCCTTTGGACACCTATTCTTGAAATGACCTTTTTCACCACAACCAAAGCACACCACATTACAGTTCCCTTCCTTATGGCGAATCCTCTTACAAGTTGCACACTTAGGAGGACACACACCGACACGATGATGCCAATTGCATAGATCATACTTAGTTAGATTCCCAGTATAACCTCTTCTACCAGCAGGAGTAGCAGGAGCAATAGGAGCAACAAGAGTAACAGGAGCTGCAGGAGTAACAGGAGCAGTAGGAGCAACTGCATACATGGTTGCTGTCTATTGTCTCTTGTTGGCTTGTCGGTTATTGTTCCGGTTGTAGTTTCTATTGTTGCCTCGGTTTTTGTTACGGTTATTGCCCTGATTATTCCCTTGGCTGTTTCTTTTATTATCCTCCTATTTCCGCTTGTTATCAGCATTTTACTTAGCAGCTTTACCTTCCACAGACTGCTCGACCAATTCACGAGCCATGTTTACTGCTTCATGTAGAGAGGAAGGTTTTGATGAAGTAATGTGTCCTTTAATCCTTTCAGGAAAGCCCTTGACATACCTTTTTATTTTCTTCTTCTCATCTTGAACCATTTCGGGACACATTAAGACCAACTCATGAAACCTATTAGTGTAGGCTTCAATATCACCATTCTTCATTTGTAAGTTCCATAGCTTATGCTCCATCCGAGCTATCTTAGTCTCAGGGCAGTACTCAGTAGTCATCATTATTTTGAACTCGCTCCAAGGGATTTTGTTTGCATTATCAAGACCTCAGGTTCGAATATTCCCATTCCACCATGTAAGTGTAATACCTTCCAAAGTACTAGCAACATAAATTACCTTATCCTATTCAGCACATTTGCAAGTCCCAAACACTTTATCCATCTTTTCAAACCAAGGTGTTAACCCAAAAACGCCTCCGGTCCCTTTGAAGGAGTGGGGTTTTCTAGACATGAAGGTCTTGTGTGAACATCCTTTTACACTTGATGAATTTTCGCCTTTAACTTGAGTTTCTCAGCTCGTTTCGTATTCAGCAACAACTTTCTTTACCCTTTTTGCAATGATTCTCTCCATAGTAGCCCGGCGGGATCTCCTGGGTCCATCAGCCCTAGGAATTCTAGTAGGCGGCATGTTTCTGTCAACAACACAATGCCAAATTCAGTGAGAACTTGTATAAGTATGTTATTTCAGGATTCATGAAAATGAAGAAAATAGAATAATAAGAGATTTTAGATATGCATAACTGATTGTCAACAAGGAATGCAACACTAAGGAGTGGAGAATATATATATAATAAGCAAGGGGGTTTGGAAGGAGGTAATAAGAATCGTAATGAAACCAATATAATATTTCAAAATGAAATCAAGGTATGAAATATTATAAGAATAATTAAGGAAAACAATAAGGATTAGAGAGTTACCCGCACAGATACTAAACAACATTGGCAGATTCTGTGTTTGACACTAGTAAAGCATGAAATATTTTAAAATTTAGTTATAGACCATGTTTTGAAAATGACTCAGTTCCCTATAACCATCGCTCTGATACCAATCTGTGAGACCCCCAGAATCTGACATGGAACAACTAGGCAACGAGGCGGTCACACGTCAAGGTACAAGTGACAATGAATTATAACTGACACGAAATTGACGTAATAAAAGAAATATATATTACATCATGGTTTATCAGAGTTTTAAAGCATACTTCCCACAAGTTTTAAAACATAACAATATACCATTACATCATGGTTTTAAGATACCAAAAGATAAGCGGAAGACTTTTGACAATTTTAGCTACAACAAAAGCATAAATATAACACAACACAGAACATCCAAGCTGCCAACATCCAGCGGAACCTCATCCAATCATATTAAGAATTATTACCTGAGATTAAAATATGTAAAATCTGTCAACAAAAAGTGGAGTGATATTCATAGGTTTTGTAAACTAAGTAATGGAACACAATAAAGTTTGTAAAACAAGTAATGGGGGGATGACTAGGTACATAGTCCATAGTCATGAGGTATATTATTGCTATTTAGTTCATGAAACCGAAGCTTAACAATCATTGTAAGTTCCTCTAGTGAGTATTTAGCCTAATACTCAAGTATAAACAAATGTAAGTGCGTCAAGGTAATCGATACGGGGATTGTCAATCCCGATGGATCCACCCACAACATTCGCTCTTAGCACAAAGCCTACGGGACAATTAACGGTTCATGATCAAGAGAGGAAACTTAAGGCTATAGACTAAAAGCAATAATATCAATGAGTTCATCTGGCAGCATACAGTTCTGGATAGCATACCGTTTAAAAGATTGTGTTCCAACATGATAATCGCACCTTGCGGTTTGAAACAATGAACAAGTAGTTAAAGGGGATATGATCTCACCTTAGCTATAAGGTGAAATCAACATGGAACTGGAGGGCTTAGTAGTTACAACTGAAAATCAAGCAACCTTAAGTCATCCGAGACCTACGATAACGGGATGCGAAAGTTTAGAAGATATGAAAATAAATGTTTAGTAAACACTTGGAATTTAAATTAGTACATATACCAAGTTATGACACGTAAGAAAAACCATGCAAGTGATACTTCTAGACACCTCTAAGAGTTTACTTTTACTAGACAATACTCTCGATAAAAAATCTGCCGGCACATACCAAATGTACGGGCTGGTTTACCTTACTTAGACACGTCAAAAGTTTATGAAACGACTTGAGGAACTCACTTAGTATCTATAGAAAGTCCTCTAGAAAGCTCATCAAATATTTTTACATCTAAGACCACCTGTCCGACACATCTTCGAACTACAAATACCGGACAGATTTACGCCTTCGACTCGTAAAACCATTTTGACCTTTCTAACCAATTCGTTTACAAAACCGAAAATTGAGTTTGAAAATAGACTCATAACCCTAGGTTTAGAGCCCAAGAACAGCCTTTGACTATTCTTAAAACTCATTCTATAGTCCATGAGATTCGATCCAAATATCGACAACAATTTCGGATTGTGCCGATACTCGTCTCCCGGTACACGAATAATCAAACTATCGTAACTTCCTCCTCGTTACGAGTTAGAATCTCTAATTTATATCAAACCGAAGGCAACAAAAATCTCTCCAACACTATATAATTAGTTTAACAATAAACCGAGTTTAAAATACCCAAAATCTGCCTTAACTTACTACCTAAAACCACCACTCTAAAAATTTATCAAAACACTTTTTCAACACAAATCATCCATTTTCTACTAATACTAACACTTTAATATCAATCTTTATCAACCTTAGCCCTTGCATGCATCAAAACAAAAATCAAAATCAAAAACTTTAATTTTTTAAACATCAAGACATGAAAATCTAGCCATGATCATCACATATATGATGATCAAGAACCATCCCAACCATGAAATCATAAAAAACATGAAAACTTGTTGCATGTGTAAGATTATTACATATTTAGAATCACCTTTAAATTCTAGGATAGGGTCTAAATTTAGTTTTAGGTAAATCAAAGTAAAAAGTGATGATCAATGGTGGTTTTGGGCGGTTTGGAGTCACGGTAGAAACAAGGGGGGGTGATGTTGATTTTTTTTATAAATTTAGTATGTGTTTTAGTGGAAAGAAAGATGTATATATAGTGTTAGGTAGGGGTTAAACTTGACAATCTTGAAACCTTAGGACTAAAAAGTAAATACTTTGTTAAAAAGCAGGAAATTACTACTAGTAAAATTTACGAATATTTACGCGACTCGGGTTTCGTAAAAATACTTCTAAAAAGTTAAAACGCACCCAAAATAAGATAATATGGTCTCCCAACTCGACTTAACATGTCATTAAAAGAAAACATCGAAAACATCGAACATTGAAACAATTGATAGTAAAATGTGAAATACAGGGATTTAACATTGTTCCCGTTATCGGTCTAGACTTAATACATTGTAAAGATTAACATCTTTAGGTCAAAATATTTAGCCCTCTGTTCTCGTTCCGTTGATTCAAGTAAACTTTTGTAAATATGCACGCGGGTGCTTTTAAATCAAAATATTTGATTTAAATAAATATGGAAACATAAGATAACGATAATTTTATAATTCCAATTAAATATTATCAATGATTAAAATAATATATAAGAGTAAAATAATTACCAAGAAAATACGAGATCTCACACCAGCCGCAAGACCAAGAACCCCAAACAGTGGGGAACTTGGCCCGACAGTGGGAACCAAGACCAACCATGGTCTCAATGGCAAGGTTGTCGCAGCAGGGGGAACCCCAACGAAAGCTCGGGGTGTTTGGTTCGGGCAGCAGCATCAAACTAAGAGCCTGGCTCTCGGTGTGGGGTTGTTTGGCTCGGACGAGGCATGGCAACAAGAGGCCGCAGCCTTCGGGCTGTGGTACTCGGTTGTTGGGTCTCGGGTTTTGGGCTCGGGTACTTGACAATTTTTACAAGGCACGTAATTAAACCATTTAGATAAGATACTTTATGTTATGTTTTATTAATTAATTTTATTAGTTAATTTATGGTTTAATTAAATATGACTTAGTTTATAACGTTTATTTAAATAAGACCATGTTATGTTTGTATGTACATTTTATTTACCTAAACTTATGTTAAAATAATTAATAATTTAATTATTCATGTTTACTAATTTAATTAATTAAAACTTAGTTTAACTAATTACTATCTTTTAAGGTAAAGTTTAATTACATGAAACATGTAATATTATTAATTAATAATAACTTATGATAAACATGGAATAACATTATTAATTAATAATAATAAGTTAAGCCTAAATATTTATTATTTATTAAACTTTACAATATAATTATACATGACATAATATAAGCTTATTAAACTATATGTTATATCATTTAATTATTTAAAAAGCATAAAATGAAATATGGAAACACACTAAATATGGTAACATGCTATATATGGAAACACACTAAATATGGTAAAATACTATTTATAGAAACATGCTAAATATGGAAACTTTCTATTTTTGGAAACTTACTAGTTATGGAAACTTTCTATTTTTGGAAACTTACTATTTAAGGAAACTTACTATTTTCGGAAAGTTACTATATATGAAAACCTGCTATTTTTGGAAAGTTACTATATATAGAAACCTGTTATTTTTAGAAAGTTACTCATTATGATATAACAAGTACTGTAACACATAAAACATGAAATACATGAATCTAAAACACATGAAACCATAAGAAATATATGAGTTAAACATGAAATAATAAGACAAGACAAGAACAAGTATATTAAGTATGAACACATCAAGTAAACTAAATAACAAGTATGTATAACTAGAACCGACACTTATTCATGTCCCTTCATTATGTAGCTATTGTGAAGCCGAAGTGATCATCCTCATTTGTTTTCGTCTTCATTTACTGGACATAAGGTACGGATATTCCGTCCTTCAGTAAGGACATCTTTCCTATATTAGGATTCCCTATTTGCAGCCATCTGTTTTCGCCAGTAGTTAAGTGTCTTAAACACACCAGTATATGTTACGATTATTTTAGATTGTCTAAGGTATATACATGCATGCCAATTTCACCTAGTTATGGGGGTTCCATAACCATAGCACTAGAGGCACCGGTGTTATAACTCTTTCGCAGTAAGAGTGATTGCTCGCAGCATCCCTTTACGTTATTTGGACTTTGTTACTGTTATCATATGGGGCGAATGGGTGCATCCTAGGACAAGTTAGTAAGATTTCATGGTAACTGCGATGTGTGCCTTGCATCCATTACAGGAGATGATCCCTCCACTCATTTTAGATATTAATTAGAGGCAACCCCTCTAATTGCATGACGAGGTCACCCCTCTAAGTATTCATGCACGTTGATATAACATGACCTATATGAGCTCCATGCATATTTAAAATACAGATTTTCAAGATAAACTAAGCATAAGTCTTTTCAGAAATATAAACCAGTCTTATGAACTTAAACCAGGTTTTCCAGGACTAACACTTATTTCGCTGTTATTCATTTCATTTCATTACTTGCATATGTTTATGTTTACATTCATTGTTATATATCCGTGTTGGGCCAATGAAAGTTTTAACTATGGCTCAGTCTAGATTTGTTTAATTAGACTAAGTGTTTGCTAATCGCTGAGAGGACCAGCGACTAAGACTAGACCAGTGGAAGGCAAAGCCTCAGCTGGCGCACCAGGAACATTCAAGTTAAAGACAACGTCAGAGAAGTCGAAGACAATCTGAAGTCAGACTCACCAGCGATTATGGATAGCTGGGATGTTGAAGGAATGTACTGGTGTTCAAGGATCTCTGAGTTGACAACACTCAGAGATCACTTAAGAACCCTAGAAGTATGGGATAAGCAAAGCTTATCCAATCCTTTATAGTTTAGGCGGGAGAATCTTCCAAGTGTTTTGAGCGGGACAAAACAAGAGATTCAAGATAAAGCCTAGTACGACCTAGTGGGACAAAAGGTGAACAGTTGGCAGAACTGTTCACCTAAAGATGTTTAAAGGTATGTCTTGATTTGGACATACATTTAATACGTCATACTCTTCCATTCAGAAGGTGACACGTATCAACTACTCTCACTAAAGAAGCAACCTCGTACACTATAAATAGGAGTGAGAAAGAAGAATTAACTAAACCCTTGTGCTTGGATATTTTATCTAAGTTCTTTCTCCCTTGGAACCGCTGAGCCCCCAGCTGTCTACCAGCGTCTCATTGGTTCCCTTGTAAACTTGAGTCTCGAATCTAGTTTACTTGTTTCTAGGGTTCATATCTTGTTGTCATTCAACGAGTGTATTCATAGCACTTTGTAATAATTTGTTTATAATACTTAATAAAGCATTACGCGTTTGAAAAGTATTTCATTGTGTTTCGTGGTTACAAGAGTTATAGTTTATCAACAATTCTCATATTAAGGGACTTTCAATTGGTATCAAAGCGGTTTGATTTATAAAACTTTTCATAAAACGTTCTAGTTTTTAAAATCAAGATCTTAATATGGCTGATACTATACCTCCTCCACCTTTTGGTCAAACCAGTTTAGTTACTAGTTCGACCACCATACCGGCCACCACATCTACTACCATGCCTACACCAGTTGTAAGCACTGGTAATAATGATGATGACCTTCCCCAACTACTTGATGTTCGAGGGGGTCACATGTGTCCAATGTACCAGCATTCGATGAAGATGATTTCTCAAGTTGGAAAAGTGAATTTCTTATATATTTAGATGGCTTAGAACCCTTCTTGATAGAAATCTTAGAAAATGGTCCATATGTACCACGGGCCGTTTCCTCTACCCCTGAGAGACCCATTAAGAAACCTGCTAAGCAATGGTCTCCAGCGGATAGACGTCTGGCTAACCAGGACAAGAGACTCAAAAGTATCATAGTATCTTGCCTACCCAAGAACATTATGAAGTCCATCATTAAATGTAACTCTGCTAAGGAGATGTGGACTAAATTAGTTCTAGGGTATGAAGGTCTAGAGGAAACAAAAGAAACCAAAATCGAAGCCCTTAGACTTAAGTTTAATGCTTTTAAAGCTTTGGAAACAGAAACTGTTGCACAAACTTATACTAGGCTTAAGATTTTGTTGAATGATTTAGGAAACAATGGACTTGTTCTACCTAAGGCTGAGGTTAATGCTACTTTTGTCAATAGCTTACCTAGAAAATGGCTTAGCCTGAATCAGACCTTAAGAGCTAATAATGCTATAAAGAATGATACTTTAGCCCAATTGTTTGGTAGATATAACTATGAAGAAGGGCTAATTGACTCCATTTATAAATCAGAGTCTGACAGATTTACCACCAGTATCACTGGTTCAAAAGCTCTTGTTGCTAACCGTTCTTTTCAGGACAGCGACTCTGACATTGAAGAGGATACAAGAAGTAGTCAAGAATTTCTTGATGAACTACATGCTGAGTTCCATGACAGAGCTCTTTCAGCTGATCAAAAGAGGTACTACAAGAGATCTGGTAGAGTTGGAGCTGCAAAGGTTGATAAATACAAGGTGTCATGCTACACTTGTGGAAAGACTGGTCACTATAAAAAAGATTGATGGTCAAACAAAACCTCCTCTCCAAGCTTCCCTTCATCCAACAACAACAACAGCAAGAATAAGTTTTCCAACTCTCATTTCAAGCAAACCTCTCTCTCTGACTCATAAGGGAAGAAGGACTACAAATTCAAATACAAAGCCTTGAAAGCTGAGTTGCTAAAACTCAATCAGAAAGTCGATGATGCAGCAAAGAAAAAGGATGTTAAGAAGACTGAAAAAGGTCTGATCGCTGCCTCATTCGACTGGGATGATGAACCTCTCACTTCTGAGGATGAAGGTACCACCACCGTTAGAGCCTTTATGGCTGTCTCTGATGAAGAACCCGCTGTGGGTAAAAGTGAAGCAAGATCCGGTCAATGGGTGGATATCACCATGAAAAAGGTACAAAGAATGTTATCTATGACTGAAGGTCCTGATAGAGACCATGTAAGTGACTATACCTTGGTTGACCTCCACTTTGTGGAAGAGCAAAGAAAAAACCTGTTAAACAAATTTCATAGTCTTAAAACAGAGTAAAATCTTTGCCAATCTGAATTAACAAATCTTAAACCATTTGTGAATCTTGCTAATCAACTTCAAAATGAAGTGAGCAAATTATCCATTGAAAATGAGTCTTTGTCTGATGAAAATTCTGAACTTAGAAAAACCATTAAGAAATGGAATTTGGCTCAATCCATAGTGGAAGAAATAGTCGCTGAATCCATACCTGGTGATGTGGTTCAGGCTATTGGGGGAAAGGGTAGATTCAACAAACATATTCCTGTTCCCAATGTCAAATTTGTCCCTTCAAATGTCTCTTCTCCTTCTTCCACCTCTGTGGATGAGAAGAACTCTGACAAAGAATCAGAGGTACCAGCTCCACCAAGACTCGCCGGCGCCAACCCATCTGATTCCTTTCTTGGCCCAAAACCTCAAACTAAAACCCCTGGGAATTCAATTCTCAAAGTCGTTGACAAAGCGAATAAAAAGGTTTTTGTGGCTAAGGACTCCAACAAACCCACTCCTCCCCCTGAAGAGCTTTCTCCCACCAAGCAACTTCTACTCACCCTGATGGAAGAGGTAAAAGGGTTGAAAGAACAAATCAACCCCATAGTTAATAGTTCCTCTGTTAACTCTCTTGGTGAGGGTTCTAGTAGCTCCAAGGGGAGAGCTTTGTTCAGACCTTGCAAGCATTGCGGTTTCAAGAATCACTCATCCGAGGATTGCTCTAAGAAACCTAAATGTATCACATGTGAGTCCACTGAACACACATCTAGAGAGCATGAGGAGATCATAGCGGTTCAAAGAACCAGAACTCAAATAAGATCTAAAACTCCTCATCGACCCTCAAGAAAGGCTGAGCCTAAACCCAGAGATAACTCTCAGGGTTACAGACCTAACCCCCCTGCAAGTACTGTGGTTTCTTCGACCATCACTCTGATGAGTGCGAGCAATATCCTGGATGCGACATCTGTGGAAGCATGCGTCCTGAACCCAGGGATTGCAACCAAAGAGGGGGAGGTAACCAGAGAAGGACCAATATCGCTTGTCAACGACAGCATGGACCCACTGGAAAGTAGGTTCATCATAGAAACTAATCTGGATTTGTTATATCTATACAGGAATATCTGAAGAAATCTATTTGGTATCTGGATAGCAGGTGCTCCAGACACATGACAGGGGTTAAACAATATATCCATAGATATAAAAAGGAGTCTGGTCCTAAAGTAGTCTTTGGAGATGATTCCTCAGGGGCTACTGAGGGTTATGGCTTAGTGGATTGTAATGGAATAACCTTCACAAGGGTCACTTATGTCAATGGACTGAAGCACAACCTAATCAGCATTAGTCAACTCTGTGATGCTGGCTTCAAAGTTCTGTTCACCAAGACCTAGGGAACAATCTTCAATGAAAATGATGATGTTGTAATGGAATAACCTTCACAAGGGTCACTTATGTCTTGTCCAGAGGGGATAAACACTTGTCTCTATGCCAAAGCATCTGATAGTGAAAATTGGCTAAGAATAAGAGACTCTCCCATCTCAACTTCAAAAACATTAACAAACTGGCCAAGAATGATTTAGTAGTTGGGCTTCCCTCTCTGACCTTCACCAAAGATAGACCCTGCTCAGCGTGCGAGAAAGGGAAGCACCACAGAGCCTTATTCAAGACTAAACAATCATTCTCAATAAATAAGTGCCTCCACCTCCTTCACATGGACTTATTTGGACCAGTAAAACCTCAATCCCTTAATCACAACAAGTATACACTAGTCATTGTAGATGAATTCTCCAGATTCACTTAGGTATTCTTTCTCAAAAGAAAGAGTGATGCTGCTGAAAGAATAATGTCCTTCATCAGAGAAATAGAGAATCTCAATGACTGCAGAGTTAAGGCTATCAGAAGTAACAATGGCATTGAATTCAAGAATCATGCCATGGAAGCCTTTTGTGATGAAAAGGGAATATCCCAGAACTTTTCTAACCCAAGCACCCCTGAGCAAAATGGTGTCGCTGAAAGAAGAAACAAAACCCTCATAGAGGCTGCTAGAATAATGCTCAGCGAATCAAGACTTCCTAAACAATTTTGGGGTGAAGCTATAAACTCCGCTTGTCACACACAAAACAGATCCATTATTGTGAAGAGACATGGCAAGACCTCTTATGAAGTATATAGGAAGAGAGCCCCTGATGTAAGCTACTTCCATGTCTTTGGTTGTCCTGTTTTCATTCACAACTACAGAGATCACCTGGGAAAATTTGATGAAAAGTCTGATGATGGATTCTTCGTTGGTTACTCTCTCACCTCCAGAGCTTACAGAGTGTTCAACATCCACAGACAAGAATTAGAAGAATCCATTCATGTCACCTTCAATGAAGCAGATGTTGTCATCAACCACACCAACTCAGAAGAATGTGACATTGACTTCAATGAAGTTAAATATTATCCAGAGGATGATTTCTCACATCCCAAGGAATCATCCAAGGGCGGTCACAAGGACTTCCCTTATGTTCATGCATTTGATCCTCATTCAATCTCTGACATCACTCCAGAAGTTGAAAATGCTGAACAAATCACTCCATCCACTCTGTGAATGCTTATCTCATCGAACCAATCTCTCCTCCTGATGAAGAGATTATGGATGAAGAAATAATTTGTGAAGAACCCTCAGCATTCATTGAACCTGTTTTGACTCCTGAACCCACAGAGACTCCTGCTCCTCAATCCAAATGGAGTAGGAACCAAGATATTCTTCTGGTGAATATTCTTGGTGAACCCTCTGAGGGAGTCACCACCAGAGGTAAATTAAGATCTCTGGAAACTGCCTCAGCGAATGAATGCCTTTTCGCTGATTTTCTCTCTGAGGATGAACCTAAGAATGTGGCTACTGCGCTTCTAGATGAAGGGTGGGTTGTTGCAATGCAAGATGAGCTGAATCAGATCAAGATAAACAAGGTGTGGACTCTGGTAAAAGCTCCAGTTGGAAAGCAAGTGGTTGGAACTAAATGGGTCTACAGAAACAAGAGGGATGAAGTTGGCATGATTGTCAAAAACAAGGCTAGGCTTGTGGTGCTGGGATATAATCAATCTGAGGGGATTGACTATGATGAAACGTTTGCACCAGTAGCCAGATTGGAAGCTATCAGAATCTTCCTAGCCTTTGCAGCTTATATGGGGTTTACTGTGTATCAGATGGATGTGAAGAGTGCTTTCCTCAATGGGAAGCTTGCAGAGGAAGTATATGTCTATCAACCCCCAGGGTTTGAAAGCAGTGAGTATCCTGATCACGTCTGCAGACTTCACAAAGCACTCTATGGGCTGAAACAAGCGCCTAGAGCCTGGTATGAAACCCTATCAAAATTCTTACTTGAAAACAAATTTGTCAGAGGTACCATTGATCAAACCCTGTTCACTTATAGGTCCCAGGGTGATGTCATTTTAGTACAGATTTATGTGGATGATATAGTTTTTGGTTCAACCAATATTACATTGAGCAAACAGTTTGCCAAATTAATAACCAAAAAATATGAAATGAGCATGATGGGGGAATTAACTTTTTTCTTGGGTTTTCAAATTAAACAAAATTCAAAAGGAATTTCCATTTGTCAAGAGAAATATGTTAAGGATTTGCTCAAGAAGTATGATCTGTCTGATTGTGCATCAGTGAAATGCCCCATGCTTCCTCCCAACAACTTGGGAGCTGATGACTCAGGGGTCTCTGTTAATGAGACCTTATATAGAGGCATGATTGGGTCACTGATGTACCTCACAACAAGCAGACAAGACATACAATTTGCCACATGTCTCTGTGCTAGGTACCAAGCTAACCCCAAGGAATCCCACCTTGTAGCTGTCAAAAGAATTTTCAGGTACTTAAAAGAATCTCCCACATTGGGTCTTTGGAATCCAAATGGATCAGGCTTCGACCTCAAAGCCTACTCAGACTTTGACTACGCTGGGTGATATCTTGATAGAAAGAGCACCTCTGGGAGTTGTCAAATCCTTGGAGGAAAGTTAGTATGCTGGAGCGCCAAGAAACAAAACTCTATGGCCATGTCATCAGCCGAAGCTGAATACGTAGCGGCCGCTGGTTGTTGTGCTCAAGTTCTCTGGATGAAAAGTCAGCTGGCTGATTATGGGATCATTTATGAAAAGGTTCCCATATTCTGTGACAACACAAGTGCTATAGCCATCTCAAATAATCTGGTACTTCATTCCAGAACTAAGCATATTGACATCAGGTATCACTTTATCAGAGACCATATTTTAAAAGGTGATATTGAGCTTCATTTTATACCCACTGAATACCAGCTCGCTGATATATTTACCAAACCTCTGGCTGAGCCAAGTTTTACTAGGTTGGTTGCTGAGCTGGGTATGCTCAATATTGGTAAACAAATCTGATAAATGATCTCTGACCTCTGTCTCTGGGCATTAAAGGGAATTGAATGTAACGAGGTAGTTACATTCCAATGGGACTTAATATATTCCCATATTTAATTCAAATGATTAACCTTTATTGTCAACAACTTTCCCGCTTTCCAAGGGAAAGAAATATCACATGAAGAGTCAAGGGGTCCCACTTTTCCTAAAAGGTAATTTTTTACATTAAATGCTTTAATTGTAAAACGGCTAACCCTTTTATCAAAACCCTTGACTCACTTTTCAAAACTCACATTCTCATAACTTTCACACACACACAACTATTCATCTTCTCAAAACCTTCATTTCTTCCACACTTCAACAATGTCGTCTTCATCATCTAACACCGCTTTCACCGTTCTGGCCGCCTCGAACGTTGATTTTGGGATACACGATGGCAAAATTTCCTTGAACAATTGTGTAGCTCTCTTGGAACACACCAATTCACTTTACCAACCTTTGTTCTCCTTCCTCAAAAACTCCACTATTTTTGAAGCCATAACCAGAGTACCCTCTACTTGCTACCACCAATATTTGAAGGAGTTCTGGTATAGCGCGGAAGTTGATCCAACCTCTTCACACATCACCTTCAACCTTTCCACACATCCCCAACCTCTTACCTTTGATCTTCATACCTTTGCCAAAGTCATTGGACTTCCAGTCAATGAAGGCATGTCCGCTGTGCCTGCCAGCGCCACTATGAAGAAGGCTCTTGCTACCCTTCGTCCTCATGACGACAATGATAAACCCTTCACCACACAAGGTTTCCAGACCAAATCCCTGATCAAAGTGAACTACTTCTCACCTATTTGGAGGACGCTGATGTTATATATTGTGAAATGTCTGGGTGGAAACCAAGGGTCTCATGATCAACTTAATGGAGCCCAGCAAGCTATTGCCTACAGCTTAATTTGGGGACAAGATATAGGGATCACCCATATACTTTACTCTGACCTCATTGCTAAGATAGAAAACAAAGGGAAGAAGAACAGACTGGCCACCATCTGCTACACAAGATATATCTCTCTTTTCTTAGAAGACATGCTGGGTGAACGATACACAAATGATGAACTTCTCTCTTTCTCTCCTTATCACATCACTGCTGCATCACTAAAGACCCCTCTAGAAGACGAAGTGCCTCTCAGCAGGCACATGATGCAGGTCACTGGGTTACCGGTTGCTGATGGAGAGCCCTTGATCCCTCATAATGAGGTGAATGCTGAAAGAGCAACTGACAAGTCTTTGTTAAATACCTCTGTGCAGTCTTCTTCTCAGCCCAAGGTGCCCAAGGAAAAGAAGAAGAAGAAGAGGAAAGACATCCCCCTTTCCTCTGAAACCCCTTCTGTTAATCCTTCCAAGTCCAAGAAGACCAAGAAGAACCCACCCCCTTCTCTGGTGGATGTGGTTGAAGAGCCTTCCGCTGACAAACAACCAGAGTCTAGCGTCTCCCAGTCAGCAGAGACGACTAAGAACCTTCTCAACGCTGATATTTCTCAGGTATTAGTTTGCCATTTTATTCTCTTGGAGGCTCGCATACAATCACTCTCAACATTCTGTAGGAGAGAGTGATGAAGACTTAGGGTTTTCCTCAACCCATAGAGTGTCTGTGTCAGCACCTAGAACACTTAGGATTATCTGTACACTCTGTCTTAACACAAGGATATGATTCATTTGTGCTTATAACGCACCCCGATGATCCTTCACCCTCTGGACTGTGCTCTTGTCCATACCAACTTGAGCATGCTATAGGTCCCGACCCAGAGTCTCTGCACTTCACGCAATCTCTGGGTTCCTTCATTGAAAAAGAGTCCCAAAGAATTTATTCTTTTGGGGGGACTGAATAATCACCCTTAGTCTTCCTAGGGGCAGCGATAAATAGCGACCTTTAACTTCCATGAATTCACAACTATAAGAGTCCCAAGGAGCAATCCTTTAGGGGGAGCTGGATAATCACACCCAGATATCCTAGGAGCAGTGAACGGCGACCACTCACCACATAATTTTCACAACTCAAAAGAGTCCCAAGGAGTAATCCTTATCGGGGAGCTGGATAATCACACCCAGCTATCCTAGGGGCAGCGAATGGCGACCCTTCAACATAACTATTTCACACTTAAAAGAGTCCCAAGGAGAAATCCTTAGGGGGGGGGGCTGGATAATCACACCCAGCTTTCCTAGGGGCAGCAAATGGCAATCTATAACTTCATATTTTTTCACAATTGGTTACTAACAAATGTCATAACAGGCTCATAATCTTCATGAAGAATAACAGAATGATGATGCCTATTCTATTGCTGGTGATGACAATGCTGAAGTCCCCCACATAGATCTTGATGCCATGTCAGACATTGATTCCATGCCTGAGGTCTTCATTATCGAAGAGGACTTGACCATTTCAGATTACGCTGATATGGATGCTGATGATGACCAAGTTACATCAGAACTGAAACCCATCTCCTTCCCATCATTGCCCAATGTGCAAGAACTAGCTGCTAAGTGGCTATTGGACCAGAGGCTCTGTGCACCAACCCCAGTTCCCTTCCCAACATTACCAAATGTCATGGAACTAGGGGCCAAGCAACACTTAGAACATTTACGAAAGCTCAAGCCTGTCCATGTTCCTCGAATGAAAGATGTTCAGGAACTCGCTGCTGAGGCTCTCTAGATTAAGAGGGGTGACATCAGTAAAACCAAGCCCAAAGTCACAAATGATGTCATCCTCTCTGAATTACAAACCCTAACCCATGCTGCTGAGGAGCTCACCACAACACTAGAGACTTCACTAACTTCATCTGTGGAGTCCTCTATGACTGCCTTACTTCCGCAACTACTGGGAAGTGCCTTGCAAACTTACCTCCCAGCTGTCAAAGCAAATGTTGCAGCTATTGCTAAGGCGTCCGAGCCTTCAAGAAAACTTCTTCAAGAGCTGTTACAAGAGGAACTTAAGGAAATCTGCCTATTTGTTCATCAAGAATTCAAGAAGTTCCTTACGCCTGGTTCAGGCACAGCTACTACCGGCGCTATGCCTGAGGGGGAGAATTCAGCAACCTCCACCTCGGAAGAAGAAGAAGACACTGCCTCACCTAAGGGGGAGCAGTCACTCAAACAACCAAAACCTTCAACAGTGATTCCTACACCACAACCTCTTAGATCCTTCAACCCCAGCACTAATGTAATAAAGGATAAGGGAAAAGGAATTGCTATTGAACAACCTGAAATAACCCTGCACTCCCTCTAAGAAGAAGGTGGATCTACAGCAAGGCTCTCCAAAGACTCTGATCTAAACAAATTCAAGAGCGCTGATGAACCGCCACTCACGCCAGAGCAGGCAAAAGCTCAAATCTTGGAACACCAAAGGCTGGCAAACATCAGAGCGGCTGAACTCAAAAGCAAAGAAGCTCTGAACAAACTCTCTCCTACTGTAAACGAAGCTCAGCTGGTGAAGCTCAAAGAATTGGAGGTTAAAAGGAGCAACCTTCTAAAGGAATATGAAAGACTTGTAAACCAGAGAGCTGAACCTGGTCAAATCACCAAGTATGCATGTTACACTGACAAGAACAAAAAGGTGGTGATGACCCTTTACAGAGAGAACCAACTAACCAACTATAAAGTCTCTAGTGACTTTAAACTCAGAGATCTGGGCCTCTCTGAATGGTTAGAAATGCTGGCTCTTGCCCAAAAGAAGACTGGGTCTGGTGCTGCCCAAATGGTGAAGAATATTCAAGCAAAGCTAAATTGGGTAAGAGACACGGCAAAGAAGCTGAAGGTACCCCTGCCTCCTCAACTTTTACAACAACAACCTTCTCAAGGACCAAGGAAAAGGAAAACCCAAATGGGGCCTCTGGTGGAGAAGTTGGTTACTGAAAACATTGTTGTTGATGGGATGCACAGAAACTTGGTTTTACCCAAAGAGATCACCAAACCAGTAGGGGGCCAAATATACTCAGAACCAGAGACAGGTATGGTCTTTATGAATGGTAATTGTGAGTATTGCTTTCAGCAGATGAATGAACTACATCTGGCATCAACCATCCAACTTATCAAACTCAAACAGGGCATCCTAAGGAATTGCAAAGCAGCTAAGGATTTTGAGTTTGAAGTTGAACTTCTCATCAACTCTAGGAATGACAAAGTTGAAGCCTAGAGAATCTATGATCAAGGCCTCGATCGCTGAAGAACCTTTTTACTTTTTTATGTTTACACATCTAGGTGTTTTTGTAATAGACTAGGTTCTTTATGTTTAATAAAACTTTGAGGTATGTTTGTTAAATTATGTGTAAGAAGAAGATGTGTACTCACTTACAATAATTTTAGACTTAGTATAATTTATAAACAAATAGGGGGAGATTGTTGGGCCAATGAAAGTTTTAACTATGGCCCAGTCTGGATTTGTTTAATTAGACTAAGTGTTTGCTGATCGCTGAGAGGACCAGCGACTGAGACTAGACCAGTGGAAGGCAAAGCCTCAGCTGGCACACCAGGAACATTCAAGTCATAGACAACGTCAGAGAAGTCGAAGACAATCTGAAGTCAGACTCACCAGCGATTACGGATAGCTGGGATGTTGAAGGAATGTACTGGTATTCAAGGATCTCTGAGTTGAAAACACTCAAAGATCACTTAAGAACCCTAGAAGTCTGGGATTAGCAAATCTTATCCAATCCTTTATAGTTTAGGCGGGAGAATCTTCCAAGTGTTTTGAGCAGGACAAAACAAGAGATTCAAGATAAAGCCTAGTACGACCTAGTGGGACAAAAGGTGAACAATTGGCAGAACTGTTCACCTAAAGTTGTTTAAAGGTATGTCTTGATTTGGACATACATTTAATACGTTGTACTCTTCCATTCAGAAGGTGACACATATCAACTACTCCTACTAAGGAAGCAACCTCGTACACTATAAATAGGAGTGAGAAAGAAGAATTAACTCGACCCTTGTGCTTGGATAATTTATCTAAGTTCTTTCTCCCTTGGAACCGCTGAGCCCCCAGCTGTCTACCAGCGTCTCATTGGTTCCCTTGTAAACTTGAGTCTCGAATCTAGTTTACTTGTTTCTAGGGTTCATATCTTGTTGTCATTCAACGAGTGTATTCATAGCACTTTGTAATACTTTGTTTATAATACTTAATAAAGCATTACGCGCTTGAAAAGTATTTCATTGTGTTTCGTGGTTACAAGAGTTATAGTTTATCAACAATTGTCATATTAAGGGACTTTCAATCCGCACACTGAGCGTATTGCTCAGCCGTATTTTCTTTCCATGTCCCAGTACAGTAGGTATTAAAGGACAAAGCTAGGAACCAAAAGTACGTGCATGGAATGAGGCGCCAGTCTTCTTTCCTTTTTAATGCATTTACATAATTTTGCTTTGCTGGACATTAAAGGGAAAAGTTAAAACACCCGCTTTAAAAACCCTAAGATCATTAAATACACGAATTTACGGTTAAATTTAAACTCTATAATCAATTAATATATGACGTGAATCATGAATATTTAATACGAACATTATGTATATTTATTAATTATTGTAGGTATTACGTATGTAAATATGCATGTAAATGCACGATAAGTATTCATGTATAATACTTAATATATGCAAGACATAAAACACGAACATTAAACGAATACACATGATAATAATATAAAGCACGAAAAATAAATGAATTGACATATGTGTGTGTGTTAGCCGACGTCCAAACAAGAAAGAAAGAGGGGCCCAAAGGCCTAATCCAATATAAATCCTTATGTAAACAAATAAGGATTTCATAAACATAAATACACAGGATAATAACAAAACCCTAAACACTTTTTCTCTTTCATCTTCTCTCTTCGCCGCAGCAAACAAGCAAGAACCACAAGGACGATTTGTTTTGATCTTTGTTTAACAACGGTATCGTGTTTGTGTTCGTTCCTTTTTAATCACGTGTTTAGTATCACTCGAATCCTTTTCTTTGTTTTTATTTAATTATGTTATGATCTTTAAAAACAAATCAAGAAACATGTAATTATTGTAGATCCATCAAGAATAAAACAAACCATGGGTTGGGGGTTGTTTTTTGTCCCGATCGTAGCCAACCGAGACCACATAGGGTTTCGGTGGTGTTGTTGTTCTAGAACCGTAACCCCATATGGGGTCGGTGTTGGTTTTGAACCACCAGCCGTAACATTAGGTTGGCGATGGTGTTTGGTTGCTGCCAGCCGCAAGACCAAGAACCACAAACAGTGGGGAACTTGGCCCGACAGTGGGAACCGAGACCAACCATGGTCTCGGTGGCATGGTTGTCGCAGCAGGGCGAACCCTAACGAAAGCTGGGGGTGTTTGGTTCGGGCAGCAACATCAAACCGAGAGCCTTGGCTCTAGGTGTGGGGTTGTTTGGCTCGGACGAGGCACGACAGCAAGAGGCCGCAACCTTCGTGCTGTGGTACTCGGTTGTTGGGTCTCGGGTACTTGATAATTTTTACAAGGTATATAATTAAACCACTTAGATAAAATACTTCATGTTATGTTTTATTAATTAATTTATGGTTTAATTAAAATATAACTTAGGTTATAATGTTTATTTAAATAAGACCATGTTATGTTTGTATGTACATTTTTTTAAATAAACTTATATATGTTAAAATAATTAATAATTTTATTATTCATGTACACTAATTTAATTAATTAAAACTTAGTTTAATTAATTAATATCTTTTAAGGTAAAGTTTGATTACATGAAACATGAAATATTATTAATTAATAATAACTTATGATAAACATGGAATAACATTATTAATTAATAATAATAAGTTAAGCCTAAGTATTTATTATTTATTAAACTTTACAATATAATGTATAAATTATTGATTTGAAGAAGATAAAGAAGTATAAGAAATTACCTTAAATCTTGTGTATTATCTTTAGGTAATTTCTGATGAAGAATGTGATTTTCTAGATTGGAATATCTTAAAAAAAATGATGCCAGTGATAAGATTAAAATTTAAAGAACAATAATTAAATCTTGAGTGTAAATTAACTAAAAAACAAAATTCACCGGATTAACATACTTGTGAACATGGATGATAGATCAATTATACCGGATTCCCTAATTTTTTATGCTTAATTGTTTGGCGTTCCATCATTTTGGTGTTTGTAGGGTTTCCCCAAATCGGATTATCAGCAATTATACCGGATTCCCCAATTAATTTTTATGCTTAATTTGTTTGGAGTCCCATCATTTGGTGTTTGTAGGGTTTCCCAAAATCGATTTTATCACCATTTTTCCTGTTTTCCCCCAAATATTTTTCACAGAATGTTGAGGGAGAATGATGTGTTTGCCTATTTTTCATTATAGGTCCTTCTTATTGTAACACCCCCATGGTCAAATGCAGCGGAATAGTACGTGGGGTGTTACTTTGGTGGATCGATAGCACACAGTATATAGAGCAATGATCATAATAGTCATTTAAAAACATATCACATGAATTATATTGAACACATTTAGTATCTTGTCTGAAAACAACATTTATTAATAATGTGAAAAATATCCTAGCCTGATGGTAACATGATGCTTCATTGATGCTGGAATACAATGCATGAACCTGTTTATTTTCCTGAGAAAACATATAAAATAAAATGTGGGGGTCAACACGAGGTTGGTGAATTTACAGGTTTAATTTAATAAATAAATGTACTGATATGCCAAACACCACGATCATAGTAGGACAATCACAGTCAATACTATAGAAGTTCCTATTGCCCTGTAATAGAAGCTAGACATGATGCTCAGGCGCCATTATGGTCAAACCCGATGTTGTTTCCCTCAGTCCGACAATGAAATAAACCTGTTGCTTGGCCTAAGCGTTTCGTGATAGAAAGTCACGCAGGCATGGTGTTGTCAATACCCGAATAGATCTATTCATTAAATTTCGCGCTACACTACTAACTATTACAGTCCACGGGAATGGGGCAAACAATAGGCAATAAGTTGTTATGTGCTGATGTTATCCGTGAATGTTTGCATATAAAAAGTTGAGTATGTTTTCTTCCCCAGTTATAAATACAGTAAAGATGGGGTCATGAACTCACCTCAGTGGTAATGATCTAGTGATGATGTCACTGAATAGACTGGCACAGTATAATCACGAAGTGGTAGAAATACCTAAGTAAATTATGCCTGACTCAGTAAATGCACAATAATAATGGACAAATAAATGTAACTGATGAAAATGCATGATCACAAATTAATAAGTCATTACGATTTCTTAAGTGCTTCAATTTATAGTGAGCTTTCCATAATATAATATATATTTTTAGTTTCTAAAAATATATTTAGATTGTCCAATAAAAGGGTAAGAAATTAAATAAATAGATTTTTATTTAATTTAATCAATTTTAAGAAAATAATATATTCCATTTAATTCTCTTAAGGATCTAAATATATTTAACATGGTTCGTTTGTTTATTAAGTCTTGTAAATAAATCTTAGTAATTTATTTAATACCCAAAATAAATAATTTAATTTATTAATAAAATACTTTATTAATATTTTTAATTAAATTAAAATTACACGTAAGTCCTTGCAATATAATAACTTCCAAAAATAACCTTTAAGGTTTCATTCGTAATGTGTTTCACCTCGTTAGCCCTCGCTCGTTAAGTTTATTTCTAAAACACACTCCTAGGGCTTATAACACTTTCAAAATATGACAGTTTGGGTCCCTAGGGTTTCCTAGTCTCGAAATAATTACAAACCAAGTCCCTAGGGCTCGGTTTATCTTTGTGAAATGGAAAAACACCCCCCTTAAGTCTCGGAAATATTTAATAAGATTCTAGGGCTTGTATTGATTTTCAACAATGACACAACTAGTCCCTGTGTCTCGAAAATATTTATTTGAAGCACAAAAAGTAACCTAGGGTTTTATATAAGTTTCCAAAGTGACAAAAATAGTTCTTATGGTTTGGTTGGTTCTCGGTTTAAATACAAACGCACCCTACACTTTTAAAAATGACAAATTTGATCCTTATACTTCTTTAAAGTCACGAAAACTATATACTTGTTTTATAATTTTACATTTGTGACTATTAATTTCACCATTTTACAAATATGACCCGAATAGTCTCCCCAAAATGGGATTGGGCTTGGTTGGCCCAATAAGGTCACAGTTTGGATTTAATGGGCCTAACGGGCTTGTTTGAGTTACTAAAAATTCTTATTAGGCAAAACTAATAAATCCAATAGTTAATTGGGCTTATGGGCTTATAGGGCTCTAGGCTTATAGCTTATAGCTTATTTGTGTCTCGGCTTAATATAGGCTTATGGCTTATTTGTCTCGGCTTATGTAAGCTTATGACTTATTCGACTCATGGATTATTCAAGGCTTATACAAGTGGGCTTATATTAATCTACCAAATTATTAATAAGTTTCTACTACCCCTAAACCTTATTGTCGAGCTTAATATTTCAATGTTTATGCTCGGCTTAATAATAAGCCGAGACTTATGGCTAGATTGTTTTGGCTTATAGATTTCTTCCTTAATGTTAAAAATATGTTCCTACTAAACTTAGTTTTGTTAGCATTTCTAAAGCAAGACTCCTATAGGCATTAGATGTAGATTCGTCTAGTCCTAACATGAAATCAAGCCAAGGGTTTTACTAGATAAGTTTTTGGTATACATTTTACGTGTGCATGCATTCATAGTTTCGTTTTCTAGGTTTCTACATGCATGACATGTAATGAGAAGTATGAAAGGATTGAAATGGAGCCATGGAGGTTTAAACTTACTTGTTTTGGTTGAGAAAATGATGTTTGATCAAAACTAGGGCTTCTATGTGTCAGTTCTTCTTAGACGTTACCTAGGAGGGACTTCACTTGTCTTGAATGCTATGAATCTTGTGTAGACTAGCTATAAATGCCTTGGAACCAAGATTTTGGTGTAGTAAATGTTTAGTGTAAGAGTTTGTTGCGTCTAGGTGATATGTGGAGTTAGATGATCCGAATTTTGAGTGTGTGAGGGTGAGGAGTGATAGTTTAGGTTGATAAATATCTTTGATGAAGATGATGTGTATGGTCTAGGGTTAGGCCACGACAAGAAAGAAGTGAGCAAGATTTTCTATGATCTTCAATGTACATGGTGGTAATAGGTTTTAATTACACTTGATGTACACTTGCCTTTTGGGAAGCCCCCATCCGTTGCATCTATGTATGTCAAAGGGGACAAATTGGAGTTGCATAGTGTAACTATAATGAGGGTGTTGTTAATAACTGGGTTTTTAGCTCGTATGAAAGTTCGTTGAACCGATCTTTTCGAATTGATTATTGGTAGAAAGTGTGACTCAATTGTTCTTGGTGGAATAATAAATGGATTGGTTGATTATCTATTTTAAACTAATAGCAAATATGTAAATGTCGTTGAGTAAAATAAGAGCTTTAAAGATTAAACTAAAAGGACGAGTTAAAAATAAATGCTTGAAAACTTGAAGACAAGATTAGAAAAATACTTGAACACTTAATAAATCTAAAACTTGAAAACTTTGTCAAAACAAGAAACTAATCTCATCGGAATACCCAATCGGAATATACTGATCGGAATGTGTAACAGGTAGTGATCAGAATATACTCAAAAAGGGAAACAATCGGAATGTGTAAAAGGACGCTGATCGGAATATCAATAAAGACTTGTTGTCGGAATAAGGCAAAACTTAATTCAATCGGAATACATCTAAAACCAACAATCGGAATACATGAAATCGAGTCAAATCGGAATGTTAAAGAAGATACTCACGTCGGAATGTCAAAGAATCCCCTCGATCGGAATATTAAAACCCTACTCCGATCAAGTGATCGGAATAACAAGGTGCAAATCGGAATATGAAACCCTAATCCAATCAGGTTGATCGAAATGAGGGGGTAGTAATCGGAATGCTTAATCGGAAAAGGGTTTACCCTTTTTCGATTATTGTGTGATTCGAAAATAAGCTAGTGATAAGCTATGTTTGATAAGCTAACACTAAAACTTCACCAAATCAGCAATGAAATAAACTAAATAAGCTCGAATAACAACTTTCCCAACTTAAAATAAGCAATCTTTTAAATCAAACCATAAAAAGATGAAACTTTTTAAGAAAACTTTCAAAAAGTAAATAAGCTAAACATACAAATAAGCCAATAAGCACAAAGATCTTAAAGCTTAACCGTTTGAAAGCTTATGTAGGAATAAAAAAGATTAACTTTTTAAGCACGAAAACATCAAGATCAACACGTATCATAAATATTTCGTACCAAAAGTAAACTAAAATCAAGAAAGGTAGAAAGAGATTAAAGAACAAAAAGCTTAACTTGAACTTGATTAATGAAATCCAAAATACAAAAGCTTAATCTTGAAAGATTAAAGGAAAGAAAAGCTGAAAAATTAGTGAGAGAAAGTTTGGAACTTTCTCTCTCTAAAAACTAGAAAGGAAAAATGAAAAGATTGAAAAACTAGCTCACTCCCCTCCTAATGTGATTAGGAGGGTATTTATAGGCTAAGTGGGAAGTGCATGTGTGGTGTGCTTCCTTCTTTCTTTTCTTGTCGACTCAATTTAATTCTTTGTCTTTTCTCGACGTCGTCTCGGGATTTGAACTTGTCTTAATAATTTTCTTCTTTAATTTAGACTTGAGTTCTTCGACTTCATTAAAACTTCCGTCTTTAGACTTTTTCTTCGATAAATCCTCAGAATAGGTCTTGGACATCCGTTCTTTAAGCACTCTTGATCTCTTGACTTCGTCTTTTCTCGTTTTCTTCGATAAAAGCCCGTGAAAGCCCGTGTTTTCTTCCTTTTTCATCTTTTGGTCCTAAAACACAATAAAAACACAAACCATGCATAATTCTGACTTTTACGACATAAAATACACGTTTTGGTCATGTTATTATTGGAAATAAGTGGTAAAAGGATAAGTGTTTTCACACTTATTAAATCCCCTACACTTGACCATTGCAATGCCCTCATGCAATACATTAATTTTAAAGCACGATTTACATTTTCCATCATAAATAACCCACCTTGGCCTTTATAAAATACTAAACATAAAAAGATAGAAACAAGTAAAGAAATCAAAGACTTACATTGGGTTTTGGTTGCCATGAACGTTTATCATCCTCAAGTTTCACGTTCCCCATACCAAGCTTAAAAATGAGATCATTGTTATTATAAGTTAGCAAACTAACACAAATTCATGTGGGCTAATTATTTACTTAGACTCCCTTATTCCTAGGTGTATCTCTTATATTTTATTTTTGTCTTGAATGATCACAAGGATGCATTGTTTGACTTATTTCGATAGTTATTTAGGCCGAAAATAAGGCGGATGATTTAATCAATAGTTAGCTAAAGGACAAAATCTCTTAAAACTGCTTCTCGGGACCTCATAAAGTTCATATCTTGGCATAACGCGCTTCACGATTTGAGACCTTTCTCGGACCGATATTTGGCAGCGACTTCATACTTCAAATCTTTGAGAGACGTTCTTGAAATTATGGTCTTCTCTTTATAATAGAAATTTCTTCACTTGAAGTTTTTGAGAGATTCTTCATACTTGGACCACGACTTCTTCATTTTTCTCCAATCTTTATTTTGGACTTTGATATACAACGATCCGCCTCCTTTTAGGACTTGGATCTATTTATCCTCATACCTTGCTAGGGTCTTTTCGGATAGACTTCTCCATGATCTTTTGGGGAGTATTTTCTTTTCGTCGTGTGTCTCGATCCTTCATATTGATTTTCGATAAATGATTCTTCACATTACTTTTGGATCTTTAGCAACAAACTGTAGCCCTCATGCCTTGTTAGGGCCTTTTCGGACTCGCCAATCTTCGCATCCCGCTTCAATAAGTTATGCCTTGGCTATGAACTCTAATTAATACCGAGCAACTTTTAAACGATCTTGGGCTAGAAGCTAAGTAAATTTTCAAATCGTACAACCTTATTTATTGTAGATAAATTTATTAACAAGCGATGGGAGAATAGGCTCACAATTAACTCACATAAATTCACGAAAGAATACCAAACTTATAATTGACTCTATCATCTCTCGTCCTCCACAGTTTAAAATCTCAAGGAATGAGACTCGTGGATGCTTAGCCAATTAAATCAAAGTTTAGTTTTGGGTTTTCGAGTCACCTATAGGATCTTGCAACTTCTTAGACTTTTTCAAGTTTAGAAATCGCATTTTAAAGTTCCCTTGATAAACGACTCTCTAGGATCAATTATAGGAGCTTGCGAAAAGTTCTTGTTCTTAACCCGTGAGAGTTAAGACTTTCGCGTTTTAAAGCTCCCTATATAAAAGCCTAGCAAAACTTGACTTAAACACGTTAAGGATACTAGCTAGAGTAAACTTAGATAAGTAAACTCGGGTTGAGTCAAAATGTTCACGACTATGAAAAATTTAAAACCACTTTATTTTAGCAAGGAAAGAAAATAACCATAACAAAGGAAAATACAACTATACAACTAGGCCAAAATAGATTAAAAATTTTGAAAAATGTCGAAAACAATCAAATTTTCCGGTTAAAATGAGGGCAAATTCATGGAAAAGACCACTCACTTACTTCGATACAAGTCTCCCCTACACTTGATATAAACATTGTCCTCAATGTTTAAGCATGTGGGAGTAAACTCCCCTACACGTAGGACATTGTGCACTTTGATTAAATCTTGCTAAGGAAAGGACAACTAAAGTGATTTCAATGTGAACATATAAGATATGAATATTGAATCACGACAGTTTAGGATAGAACCAGGAAGACGGGTACACGGGATCACGGTTCGTCAAAAGTCATCGAGGTGCTCTTTGAAGCTTGAATCCCTGTAGAGAATAAGAAACAAGACAACAAACACATACGGGGCTCCCCCTATACTTATTATGAAAACGATAAAGGATAGATCACGGGTTGCCTCCCAAGAAGCGTTTGTTTTTTATAACCGAGTCACGAGCCTGACTCGACCCAAAATTAGTTCATGGGAAATGTGGTGAGGGATGGAATCATCTCATGAGAGATGTCCTCACCAAAGTACAGCTTGAAACGCTGGCCATTCACCTTGAAATTAGGCCATTTGATTGAGAAATCTCAATGGTGCCATATGGAAAGACTTTGGTGACGGTGAATGGACCAGACCATCGGCTCTTCAACTTGCCCGAGAAGATCTTCAACCGAGAGTTAAAAAGTAAGACCTGATCACCAACGTGGAACTCTCGGTTCTTAATTCTTGCATCATGGATGATCTTGGTCTTCTCTTTGTAGATCAGTGAGTTCTCGTAAGCTTCATTCCTTAGTTCATTAAGCTCATTGAGTTGAATCTTGCGAAGATCACCGGCTTTGTTGATGTCGAAGTTAGCCCACTTCAAGGCCCAGTATTCCTTATGTTCCAGCTCGATAGGGAGGTGGCATGCTTTCCCGTACACAAGACGATAAGGTGTACAACCAATCGGGGTCTTATAAGCTGTACGGAAAGCACACAAAGCATCGTCTAACTTATCGGCCTACGCGGCACGATGCTCTCCCACAGTACGCTCCAAAATTCGCTTCAATCCACGGTTGGAAATTTCGGTTTGCCCATTGGTTTGGGGATGATAGGCGGTGTAAAGACGATGATTAACACCATACTTAGCCATGACTCTTGCAAATTGATCATTGCAAAAATGAGTCCCGCGGTCACTGATTATAGCACGAGGAACACCGAATCGAGCAAACAGTTGCTTCAAAAAGTTCACAACCACCCTCGCATCGTTCGTAGGGAGAGCCTTGGCTTCAACCCATTTAGAAACATAGTCAACGGCTACGAGGATGTACTTGTTCCCTTTGGATGATGGAAATGGCCCCATAAAGTCGATGCCCCATACGTCAAAGATTTCACATTCTTGTATGAAATTTTGAGGCATCTCATCTTTATGTGTGATCTTGCCTTGGCGTTGGCAAGCATCACAATGCTAAACCATTTCGTGAGCGTCACGATAAATGGTGGGCCAATAGAATACAGAGTCAAACACTTTCTTAGCGGTGTAGTTGGGACCAAAGTGACCACCGGTGGGTCCTTTATGGCAAGCATCAAGGATTTGTACCGCTTCCGGCCCATCAACACATCGACGAATAATCAGATCAGCATATTGTTTGAAAAGGTAAGGGTCGTCCCAGAAATAATGTTCAATATCTTTAAAGAACTTTTTCTTTTGTTGGGACGTGAACCCTTCCTTGAGAATTACACCCGCTAAGTAGTTTGCAATGTCCGCAAACCATGGGGTGTCATCGAGATTTGGATTGATAGACATTAAGGCCTCAAGGGGAAAAGAGTCATTGATCTCTTTGTTCAGATGATCCCCTTGATAAGGATCCTCAAGTCTACTGAGATGATCCGCGGCTAGGTTTTCAGCTCCCTTTTTGTCTTGAATTTCAATGTTGAATTCTTGAAGGAGCAAAACCCAAAGAAGAAGTCTTGGCTTAGAATCTAGCTTAGTCAACAAGTACTTCAACGCGGAATGATCGGTATACACGATGGTGGTAGAAAGGACAAGATAGGGGCGAAACTTTTCAAAAGCATACACTACAGCTAAAAGCTCTTTTTCGGTAGTGGTATAATGCAATTGAGCCCCCGTCATTGTCTTGCTAGCATAATGAATTGGTTGGAAGTGTTTGTTCACTCGTTGGCCCAAAACTGCTCCAATAGCAAAGTCGCTAGCATCACACATCAACTCAAAAGGTAGCTCCCAATTAGGGGTAACCAAGACCGGTGCCTTAGTTAGCTTTTCCTTAAGAAGATTGAAGGATTCAAGACACTCTTTGGAAAAGATGAAAGGAGTATCTTTTTCCAAGAGGTGGGTCATCGGGCGAGCGATTTTAGAAAAATCTTGAATGAATCAGCGATAGAAGCCTGCATGACCGAGGAAACTTCTCACACCCTTCACGGTTGAAGGTGGAGGCAATTTTGCAATAACATCGACTTTAGCACGGTCCACTTCAAGACCGGCTTTGGAGATTTTGTGTCCTAGCACGATGCCCTCTTTTATCATGAAATGGCATTTTTCCCAATTTAGAACAAGGCGAGTGTCTTCACACCGCTTAAGCATACGTTCTAAATTGGCAAGGCAAGCAGAGAAAGAATCGCCATAAACCGAGAAATCATCCATGAAGACTTCCATAGTTTCTTCAACCATGTCATGGAAGATAGCCATCATACACCTTTGGAAAGTCCTAGGAGCATTGCATAAGCCGAAAGGCATTCTTTTGTAAGCAAATGTTCCGTAAGGACAAGTGAATGTTGTTTTCTCTTGGTCTTTGGGATCGATGGGAATTTGAAAATACCCGGAGAAACCGTCTAAAAAGCAGTAATAGTCATTACCTGCTAGACGTTCAAGCATTTGGTCCATGAAAGGAAGGGGAAAATGATCCTTTCTCGTAGCATCATTGAGTTTGCGATAGTCTATACAAACTCTCCACCCTGTAACGAGACGAGTAGGAATCAACTCGTTGTTTTCATTGGGCACAACGATGATTCCGCCTTTCTTAGGCACACAATGGACGGGACTAACCCACGGTGAATCCGAGATAGGATAGAACAAGACCGCATTAAGAAGTTTGATAACCACTTTTTTGATTACGTCATGGATATTAGGATTCACCCTTCGTTGCTTTGAATAGTGGGTTTAAAGTCGTCCTCCATGAGAATTTTATGTGTGCAAAAGTGAGGATCAATTCCACGAATATCGGAGATCTTCCAAGCAATAGCTTTCTTGTGATTCTTCAACACGGCGATAAGTCGGGATTTTTCTTCTTCTTTCAAGTCCTTAGCGATGATCACGGGTGACTTCTTGTTGTCTTCAAGGAAAACGTACTCGAGATGAGACGGTAGGTCCTTAAGCTCTAAATCCGAAGGATTTTCGATGGAAGGCGTAGTCAAATTCGGTTCATCGATAGAGATATCCTTAGGAGATGGTAGAGAAGTATGATCCTCATTGAGAAGTTTCTCAATGGTACGAATGTCTTCATCCCAATTGGAGGGAGAATCGTCATATTTTAAGTCCACATCTCCCAAAGTTGCTTCAAATTCTTTCAAGATGAAATCACTTTCTCCAAATGGAGTTAGTGATGGAGCAATAGAGGCAACGGTCTCAACAATGGGTAGAGAAGAAGAACCACTTTTACAAGCGTCTTTGAAATGTTCTTCACAAGCCTCATCAAGAACATCAATGAAATTAACACTCTCGTTTTCCGAAGGCTGCTTAGAAAGTTTACCCATGTTGAAGACGATTTTGTTGTCACCAACTCTCATGATTAATTCGCCCGCGGCTACATCGATGAGAGTGCGACCGGTCCTTAAGAACAGACGTCCAACGATTAATGGAACACGAGGGTCCATCTCGTAGTCAACGACAACAAAATCCGCCGGAAAGGTGAATTTTTTGACAACGACAAAGACGTCTTCGGCTATCCCCACTGGATAAGCAACCGTACGGTTGGCTAATTCCAAAGTCATTCGTGTGGGGACTAGCTCGGGGAGAGATAATTGCTTCCAAACACTTAATGGCATTTAGTTAATACTGTCACCTAGATCGGCTAGGGCCATGCAATTCTCTACTCTCGGGAAGTTGCAAGGAATCAAGAAACGACCCGAATCACCAAGTTTGGTTGGTAATTTCCTTAAGAGCACTGCGGAGCAATTCTCATTAAGTTGGGTCTGAGCGATGTCGAGGAGTTTCTCCTTATCACTGAGAAGATCTTTAAACATCTTAGCGTATTTAGGCATGTGAGCGAGAGCCTCAGCAAAGGAGATATTGAAATTCAGTTGTTTAAATATTTTAAGAAAGTTCGAAACCTGAATATCATCCTTGTTCTTCAATTTCTCTTTCCTCAACCTCGAAGGATAAGGTATATTGGGTTGAGATGGAGGCTTTGGGATAGAATTCGTACTCACATCCGTGGGTGGTGGAGGGGTAGAAGTAGAAGGTGGTGGAATAGAGGAGGGAGGATTTGGAGAAGGAGACTCGTTTTCCTTTGTCACAATCACCAGTGTTGGTGTAGGAAGCTCGGGTTCCTTTAAACCTTTTCCACTGCGAGTGGTGATTGCTTTCATCTCCCCTCTTGGATTAGCAACGGTGTTACTCGGAAGAGAATCCGATCCAGAGGCTTGATTACTAGGGAAAAAACTAGCCATCATATTTCTCAAGTCATTCGTTTGACTTGCCAAAGTGTTTCGCATATCAGCTCGAAGATCATTCCCTTGCTTCACCATATCTGCTTTCATGTTGGCCATTTCCCGGTGAAGGTTTTGCATGCTAGTCCTCATGTAGGTTTCGACATCTTGGTGTAATGCGGTGGGTTGGTTGGGAGGAGGAGCATGATAGGCGGGTGGTTGATAAGCAGGTTGTTGTTAATCTTGGTTGTTTCTTTGAGGTGGATATGGGTTTCTTTGGTTTTGATATGGAGTTGGAGCACGTGGTTGGTTTTGATTGTTGCGATTGAGGTTGTTCGGGTTTTGTGGGGGAAAACCGGGTGGTTAAAGAAAGTTGTTTGAGCGATAGCTGAGCAAATTGCGGTCACCTTGAGGACGTGCTTGATAGCCTCCCGTAGAATAGGTACCGTTGGCGACATACACATTTTCCGGGTTGTCATGAGTCGAAGGACAATCGGTGTATGAGTGGGATCCCCCGTATATATCACAAGATTGAGTCATAGCATTGGCTTGGGCAGTGATAGCTTTGGTGTAATTGGCGGCTTGGAGAGCAAGTGATTCAACAAGCGAAGTAAGCTTATCAAGTCTCTTGTCGCTCTCATTAGTGCTAGCACTAGCCACATTGGTCCGAACACTCTTGGTTTGAACTCTAGACTTGTTCTCAATAATATCCCAAGCGGCATTAGAAGACTTAACCAAAAGATTACCCCCCGAAGCACTATCTAGTGAATCTTGGTCATTCATGCTTAAACCATTATAAAAAGTATTAATTTGGTGCACTTTGGTAAAACCATGTTGTGGGCACTTTCTTAAAAGTTCTTTAAAACGGTCCCAAGATTCACTAAAAGTCTCATCGTACTTTTGTTCAAAAGTAATGATTTCATTCCGCAAATCGGTAGTACGAGAGGGTGGGAAAAAGTAGTTTATGAATTTGGTCTCTAAGTCCATCCATGTAAGAATACTTTGTGGAGGTTCCTTATCAAGCCAATGTCGGTCTTGTCCCTCTAAGGAGAAAGGAAAAAGTTGCAAGCAAATTACCTCTTGTGAAACCCCATTGAATTTGACCGTATTCGTGAGTTGAAGGATCCTTTTGATGTGGTCATGAGGATCATCAATGGTACGTCCCAAGAATGGTTGAGCAGAGACCATTTGAATAAAGCCGGATTTGAGCTCAAAGTTGTTGGCTCCAATCGCGGGTATGACAATAGCATCGTGGTTGCCCTCTACATGTGCTTGCAAAAGTTCGATCATTTGACGATTGTCCGGTAGAGGTTCATTGTTGTTATTATTAATGTTGTTTTGAGGTGGATTATTATTATTGTTGTGTACACCGGCCATGTCTAAGTTATCGAGAGTCTCAGGCTCTTGATAAGACGTTGATTGAGTGCGCATACACCTGCAAAAGAACTAACAAAGCAGAAATATTTTTGGTTTTTTATGTTATTTAATTTTTTTGTATTTTTGAAAATTTTATATTTTTTAGGATTTTTTGAAAATTTTAAAGCAAGGAAAATAACGTTCACAGATGAACGGATCCCAAAAGCCAACGCGTCTCTCACTTAAAACCTTTAATCTTAACGAAAAGAGCCGGTAGCGGCGCCATTTAATAACTGGGTTTTTTAGCTCGTATGAAAGTTCGTTGAACCGATCTTTTCGAATTGATTATTGGTAGAAAGTGTGACTCAATTGTTCTTGGTGGAATAATAAATGGATTGGTTGATTATCTACTTTAAACTAATAGCAAATATGTAAATGTCGTTGAGTAAAATAAGAGCTTTAAAGATTAAACTAAAAGGACGAGTTAAAAATAAATGCTTGAAAACTTGAAGACAAGATTAGAAAAATACTTGAACACTTAATAAATTTAAAACTTGAAAACTTTGTCAAAACAAGAAACTAATCTCATCGGAATACCCAATCGGAATATACTGATCGGAATGTGTAACAGGTAGTGATCGGAATATACTCAAAAAGGGAAACAATCGGAATGTGTAAAAGGACACTGATTGGAATATCAATAAAGACTTGTTGTTGGAATAAGGCAAAACTTAATTCAATCGGAATACATCTAAAACCAACAATCGGAATACATGAAATCGAGTCAAATCGGAATGTTAAAGAAGATACTCACGTCGGAATGTCAAAGAATCCCCTCATTCGGAATATTAAAACGCTAGTCCGATCAAGTGATCGGAATAACAAGGTGCAAATCGGAATATGAAACCCTGATCTGATCAGGTTGATCGGAATGAGGGGGTAGTAATCGGAATGCTTAAACGGAAAAGGGTTTACCCTTTTCCGATTATTGTGTGATTCGAAAATAAGCTAGTGATAAGCTATGTTTGATAAGCTAACACTAAAACTTCACCAAATCAGCAATGAAATAAACTAAATAAGCTCGAATAACAACTTTCCCAACTTAAAATAAGCAATCTTTTAAATCAAACCATAAAAGGATGAAACTTTTTAAGAAAACTTTCAAAAGGTAAATAAGCTAAACATACAAATAAGCCAATAAGCACAAAGATCTTAAAGCTTAACCGTTTGAAAGCTTATGTAGGAATAAAAAAGATTAACTTTTTAAGCACGAAAACATCAAGATCAACACGGATCATAAATATTTCGTACCAAAAGTAAACTAAAATCAAGAAAGGTAGAAAGAGATTAAAGAACAAAAAGCTTAACTTGAACTTGATTAATGAAATCCAAAATACAAAAAGCTTAATCTTGAAAGATTAAAGGAAAGAAAAGCTGAAAACTTAGTGAGAGAAAGTTTGGAACTTTCTCTCTCTAAAAACTAGAAAGGAAAAATGAAAAAAATGAAAAACTAGCTAACTCCCCTCCTAATGTGATTAGGAGGGTATTTATAGGCTAAGTGGGAAGTGCATGTGTGGTGTGCTTCCTTCTTTCTTTTCTTCTCGAATCAATTTAATTCTTTGTCTTTTCTCGACGTCGTCTCAAGATTTGAACTTGTCTTAATAATTTTCTTCTTTAATTTAGACTTGAGTTCTTCGACTTCATTAAAACTTCTGTCTTTAGACTTTTTTTTCGATAAATCCTCATAATAGGTCTTGGACATCCGTTCTTTAAGCACTCTTGATCTCTTGACTTCGTCTTTTCTCGTTTTCTTCGATAAAAGCCCGTGAAAGCCCATGTTTTCTTCCTTTTTCATCTTTTGGTCCTAAAACACAATAAAAACACAAACCACGCATAATTCCGACTTTTACGACATAAAATACACGTTTTGGTCATGTTATTATTGGAAATAAGTGGTAAAAGGATAAGTGTTTTCACACTTATTAGTTGTACATGGTGAAAGGTTTGTGTGGCTTGGGTACCTCATACGTCTAACATAGAGAGATATGTGCTAGTTGTTTTTGTTTCACTACTTGCATATCTAAGCATTTAGATATTCCTAGTACACTCCATAAATGCAACAAATGTACACATTGCCTCTTCCATTCCACCTAGCCGTCGCATAGTGGTCTTAGGGGGACACGTTTGTAAGTAATAGTGCTAGTTTTAATTGCCTAAGTTTGTATAAGTTCAATTTATGTCTAAGGTAGTTTTGTAAGACTCATAGTTAGTATAGTTTGTGAGTGGTGTAATATTCGGCTAAAATGTATGTCTAGGATAGTTTAAGGTTTGATTGTAGTGTCTTAGTATGGTTACTAGGAGTCTAGGTAAATATAGTAGGAGTAGGTTCAAGTCCTAAGTCAATTTGGTTAAGTTTTGGGATCCTTGGTGAAAGTATAGTCATAATTAAATAAATGTATAATTTAATTTATTTAAAATGTAAGACATTTGTGAAAATGAGTTAAAGTGGATAATTGTAGTGTTTAATGATAAAGAGTAGTTTACGTTGAATAATAGTAATGTTTATGAGGCGAGGAAAATATATAGTTATATATTTTGAAGCATAAAATAGTTCTTTGGTAACCGTCAATAAACTGTGATCATGAGTTTAGATTTTTATAAATCAAATTGATGTATGCATATGATCAAGTGTTTCAGGTGACTTAATAGTCCCAATGAATGATTGTTTAAAACCTCGTATGCTCATATAATGTAGTCATACAAATGTGACTGTGTCCTTATGATTAAATACTCATAATCATAATATAATGTCATATGATCAAATGTTTCCATGTTCTGATGATTTAAATGATGTATGCTCATGTATGATGCATATGATTGCTCAAAGATTTCATGCAAAGGTGGTAATATATAGATATCATGAGGTGACGTGTACAATGATGTCATAGTCAAAACCTGAAAATTACAGGTTTTACAGCACTATCTCGTTATTTTAGCTTTGTCCTCAAAGCTTAAGATGACGTTACTGCTCAGTGAACAGGTGTGTGTACTTAGATCTAAATGAGTCTTCGTGTTCCCAGGTGAACTCAAGACCTCTCCTAGAGTTCCAACGTATCTTAACTAACAGGATTTGGCTTCGCTTTAGTCTCTTGACTACTCTCTCCATGACTTCAATAGGTTCTTCTGTGAATTGGAGTTTGTCATCAAAGTGGACTCCCTCTAATGACATGGCTAACGGCTCATCCGCGTAACACTTCTTTAAGTTTGAGACATGAAATGTAGAGTGTACCCAACTCAACTGCTGGGGTAACTCTAAACGATAAGCGACTTCACCGATTCTGGCGATCACTTTGAATGGTCATACGTAAAGTGGATTTAATTTCCCACGTTTTCCAAATCGTACAACGCCCTTCCAAGGTGATACCTTGAGCATAACACGGTCACCTACTACGAATTCCATAGGTTTCTGTCTGTGATCTACATAGCTCTTCTGTCTGTCTTGTGCAACTTGAATTCTTTGTTTGATGAGAGTGATTTTCTCCGTAATCTCTTGGATCAGTTCGGGTTTAGTCAGCTTAAATTCCCCAACCTCTGCCCATCACACGGGTGATATGCACTTGCGGCCATAGAGGCCCTCAAATGGTGCTGCTTTGATGCTGGCATGGTAGCTGTTGTTGTAGGAGAATTCAACTAATGGTATATGTTCGACCCATACTTTTCCAAAGTCGATCACACATGCCCTCAGCATGTCTTCCAATGTTTGGATTGTTCGTTCACTATGACCGTCAGTCTGTGGGTGATAAGCAGTACTCATGTCGAAGTTTGTTCCCAAGGCTCGTTGAAAATCTTTCCAAAAGTTTGACGTAAATCTACCATCTCGATCACAGATGATTGAGACTGGTATACCGTGTCTAGTCACAACTTCCTTTAGGTACAGTTTGGCCAACTTGTTCAGAGAGTCATTTTCTCTGATGGGCAGGAAATGGGCTGATTCTGTGAGTCGGTCAACGATTACCCAAATTGTATCGTAACCGTGAGATGAAGTAGGAAGTTTGGTAATGAAGTCCATGGTGATGTTGTCCCATTTCCATTTCGGTATCTCGGGTTGGACTAACAAACCTGATGGTCTCTGATGTCCTGTCTTCACTCTGGCACAAGTCAGACATTTCTTCACGTATGTGGCAATGTCTGCCTTCATGTTTGGTCACCAATATAACATCTTCACGTCCTGATACATCTTTTCAGATCTGGGATGTATGGAGTACTTAGACTTATGAGATTCGTGCATGATCACGTTTCTCAAGTCTCCGTAACATGGTAACCAACTTCTCCCGTGTAAACATAACGTTTTGTCTGCTCTGTCTTCTAACTTCTCCTTGCTTAGATCGGTCCTAAGCATTCCTCTTATGTCCTCCTTTCCAATGTTTTCAGGCTTCTGTGCTTGGAGTTGAGCCTCTAATATCTGCTTGGGTAGATCTAAGCTAATGGTTATAACTAGGGCTCGAACTCTAATGTGAGGATCAGTTCCCTTGCGGCTTAGTGCATCTGAAACTACGTTGGCTTTACCTGGGTGGTATTTGATATCACAATCATAGTCACTGAGCAATTCTATCCAACGACGTTGCCTCATGTTCAGCTCCTTCTGGTCTAGAATGTGTTGCAAACTTTTGTGGTTGGTATGCATTTTGTTCCATATAGGTAGTGTCTCCAAATTTCTAAGGCAAAAACTACGGATCTAAGCTATAGATCATGAGTAGAGTAATTTTGCTCGTGCTGCTTCAGTTGCCTTGAAGAATAAGCAATCACTTTCTGTCTCTGCATTAACACAGCTTCTAAGCCTTTGTGTGAGGCATCACAGTAGACAACGAAATCTTCGTTGCCTTCTGGTAAGGCTAAAATAGGTGCACTACACAAATTTGTTTTATGGTTTGGAATGCGGCTTCTTCTTTTCTCCCCAATCAAATTTCACGCCTTTCTGAGTAAGCTTCGTCATAGATTTAGCTATCTTAGAAAATCCTTCTATAAATCTTCGGTTGTGACCAGCAAGACCTAAGAATTGGCGAATTTCCTTTGGCGAAATGGGTGCTGCCCAATCCTTTACGGATTCGACTTTTGTGGGATCTACCTGAATTCCTTTGTTGTCGATCACGTGACCAAGAAAATGTACTTTAGGAATCTGATAGTTCTAAAATACGTCTTTTAGGAAAAAGAGCGTAAATAGGGCAAGTATTAAGTGTCGGTTTAGGAAAACCAAACACTAATGACCCAAAGTGGGGATCGTTCTCAAGGAGGCTAGTGTGTTGTGTAAGAAATGATTAATGATGTGATTATAATTTATGAGAAAAGAAAAGAAGAAAAGAGATTAGAAGAGATTGACGGTTACGATTCCAAATTAAACTAAGACGATAAGTCGTGCACGTAAAACCGTAGAAAGTGACAAAATTAAAAGTTTACCCTAAAAATTCCTAAAAAATTGCAATAAATCCTAAAAAAGGTAATTAGAGTTTATAAAAAATCAAAAATCGATCAAACCTTTTATTTAGTTAAATAATAATTTTTAATGCTAATTAAAGCCCAAAAAATCAATTTAATTAACAAAAGCCCAAAATGAGACTTTTTAACTTGTAAACCTCTAAAATGACTTAACTAAATTTAAAACTATTTTTGAAAATTTTAAAATTAATTAAAACTATTTAAAAACATTTAAAAACAATTAAAACTTAAAATAATTCTAAAAATTAATCTAATGACAATAAAATTAATCTAAAAATTGTAAAATTCCTAACTTAATGTATTTGAACTAAGAAAAATGAAAAACTTATAAAAATCTAAATTTTAATTTTTAATAACAAAATAATAATAAAATATTAATAAAAATCCAAAATTTATAAAAAATTCTAAAAAGTTGTAAACTAGTTTATTTTAACTTAAATAAAACGGAAATGCACTTGAAATTACAAAATACCCCTATTTCGCCTTAAAATGGGCCAAAAGTCTAAACAGACCCCTTAATGGGCTTTTTATGGCCCAATAAGAAAAATGTCATCCAAATAAGCCCAAAATTTCCTATCTGACTTAAAATTTAATTTTAAGAACAAAACTCTGAAGGCCCAAAAGCTGAAAATGTGTTTAAGCTAGCTTATTTCAAAGCAGCTTATTCTTAATGGGCTTTTTGGTCCATTAAGCTCTAAGCTGATGCCTAAGCTAAGATTTGACACACAAGCCTCTTTTGAGTTACTTAAGAGATCTATAAAAATAAAACTTGAAAAAAGCACAAGAAATAAGCCTAAAATAAGCCAAGACTCTCTTCATAAAATGACAAAATAGTCGTTTTTGAGTTCTAGACCACCTTAAGTGCTGATTCAAGTTTAAAAAGGTTTTAAATGACTTAATTAAGCAAAATAATCAAAAAGTTTTCCAATAAGCACACTAAATAAGCCAGAATAAGCAGATAAGCACTTATGTAAAAGTCAACTTGATTGGTTTTCTAGTAAAAAGTCAAAGTCAAACCCTAATAAGCTCCAGATCAAATCAATGGGTCAAATAAGGAAGATCTATCACAAAAAATAAGTTCTTGCAAGTCTGGATAAGCCAAAATGGCTTATGAATAAGTTGTTTGATGTTTAACACTAGCAGGGGCTAGTTTTGGAGGTTCAGCAGTGGGAAAGTTTCCACTGCTTGACCTTTTTGACTTTTTGTCTTTTGTGACTTTTTTGTGGATTCAGGTTAAGCAAAGGCACCCAAGTGATCAGTTCATCACAAGGAGTCAATAACAACAACAAAATCACAATTTCAATTAGCCAATCAATATAGTTTAACCAAAACATCACCAGATATGCATCAGACATGAACATTAGCAGTTATGAACTCAATAAGTACTTATAGCAAGAATAAGCCAGCCAAACTTCACAAAATGCATACACAAGCTATAAATAATTCAAATGAACAAATATAAACAGGTTTCATGTAATGGTTAAAGGTCTAGATCAAGATTCAAGCTCAAAAATGTTACTGACAAACAAAGAACATGCAGACTATATACTTTGCTGATATACTTGACCACAAATCTAATTTCGAACACTCAAATCTTCTTAACAGGTTATATCAAGTATGTTTAATCACTTGTTATCCCTAAGCATGCATACAAACTAAGTGTTTCCAAAATCTTATGTCAAAACAAGCAGATTTCCAACTTTTATAGCACAATCAAGATTTTGATGTTTTAAAACCAATAACTTGCAGCAATGAGCACTCAACCAAGCATATAAAAGATACCAACTCAAACAAACAACAAACAATAACTCAATAACAACTTATGCACTTAAACAGGTTAACTCAAACACCCCTTTATCTTTTTCAATCCAAGATTTAAACAAGTATAAGTGTGATTCAATGTTACGCAAGCCCAATCAAACACAATAACAGATATATTATGCAGTATCAAGCAAGATTAAGCCACAAAACAACAAGAACAATAGCAGAACTCAGAATCACAAAATTCAAGTATTTTGACAGATTTTTGGGTTCAAGAACTCAAACCTCATGAATGTACATCCACACTCATGAATGTTTGAGTTGTTGTGCCTAGCAAAACAAGGCACAAGCTTCTAAAAACAAGCTGCTAAGATTCAACAAGGTTAGAACAAGAATAAGAAAATCAGAAAAGTGACAAAGCTTGATTAATGCAACCTTTGTACCCACTTCTTGATTATCCCTAAACCACAAGCTCCCAATACCTTGATAATCTTCTTATCAGGGTATTTAGATCACTTGCAGCCCAAAAATTCCAAGAATGTACCAAAGACTTAGCAAAATATCAAGTTTTTGGAAAATTATGCAATTTCTTACACAATCTTTAAAAACAGGTTTTAGGATTCAAGATTCATAAACATTAAACATAAACAAGCATGAAATAAGATTGGCACATGGATTTCTTCACAAATTCAAATTCTATTTCATAAAACAGAAAGTATGATTTACAGAATAGTGAACAAGGAAAAACCAAGAGCAAGCCTCAATGTGTGAGGTCCTATGCCTTTTATAGGCTACAATGACTATCTAGAAAACATAAAAAATGTAAACCCTAAGCTGGGGAAGTCCCTATTTTCCCTTGAGGGTCTTTGAAAATCTGCTTGACATGTGATCTTTCTTGGCTGTATGTGTGAGGTGTGAGCTATTGGAATTGCATCAAAGGCTCACAAGGAGCTTAAGTTTGAAGCTAAAATCTTGGACGTTGGATGGCTGGCAGCTTTTGGCATTTTCTCCAAAGGTGGTATAGCAGGGGTTTAACATGTGACAATGGGGTGATGTGGCAAGGGTTTTAGAGGTTGGGTTATGTTTATGATTAGCTTAATCATAAATCTGGATACTTTGGTGGCTTAATTTCAAGTAGTTTAGAAAAACCCAATTTGGATTATGAATGTCAAGAACATGGGTTTGATCTGTTTTTGTGTTTAAATGTGGTGTTTAGCGCGAATTATTAATTAATCTGGATTAGTTAAAAGTTGTTGTGAGTGGAGGGTGACATGGCCAAAAGATGGGCTGTGATTGGCTGAAACAAGTTAGTGGGACACATGTCAGTATTTGGTTGGTTAAGGTAAGTATCTTGTCTGCCAGCTTTAGTCCCTCAATTCCCTTCTTTCTTTCATTTGCAGATTAAACAAGCCAAAACGAATTTCCTTTGTTATAGAAGTTTTCTTTTTCACACTTTTCCCCAAATACTTTTCCAAAGTATTTTCAGGGGTATTTCTTGCCATTTCTTGATATTGAAGGACAAAACTTGTTCTTTCTTATATCTTGAAGGTCTTCATGGCATGTTTGAATTTAGGGAGGACTAATATTGACAATTTAGTTTTGTTGAGGGGTTAATTTTGCTAATTCTTCAAAGTGGAGGGGCCTTTTTGTAAATTTGACAAACTTTAAGGACCAATCTTGTAATTATGAATATACAAGGGCTTAAAGTGTCAATTCTTCAATATTGGTGGACCCTTCTTGTACAATCTTCAATTCTTCAAGGTTTTTTCTTGGAAAATCTTCATTAGGGCTTCGTTCATTGTGCGGCTTCGTTTCTCGTGTTCGTTTTTGCATGTTTCTTGTGATCTGTTGTCATTTTCTCAATATCCGTACCTAAAATACACAAGTAACAAACACAAGCATATATTTGGTCTTTTTGATGATATTTAATGCAGTTAAAGCCCGTTTTGGATGATGAGACTATGTATAAAAGCAGTCTCATCAGAATCAAAAAATCACATCTGGAGAATTTGGCGTATAGCTTCTCTTCCTTAAGTAATTTCAGTACTTGAGCAAGATGTTCTCCGTGCTCTTGCTCATTCTTGGAATAGATGAGTATATCGTCGATGAACACGAGGACGAATTTATCCAGATACGGTCTGCACACTCGATTCATGAGGTCCATGAATATGGCTGGTGCGTTGGTCAATCCAAATGGCATGACCTGAAATTCGTAATGACCGTAACGAGTCCTGAAGGCTGTTTTTGGTATGTCCTCCTCTCTGACTCTTAGCTAATGGTATCTAGATCTTAAGTCAATCTTGGAGTACACACTTGATCCTTGTAGTTGATCAAATAGGTCGTCGATTCGTGGTAGCGAATAACTATTCTTTACAGTTAACTTATTCAGTTCCCTGTAATCGATGCAAATTCGGAAAGAACCATCTTTCTTTTTGACAAAAAGAACTGGAGCTCCCCAGGGTGAGGAACTGGGTCTGATAAAACCTTTCACTGATAGTTCTTGAAGTTGTTCAACGAGTTCTTTCATCTCGGTCGGTGCTAATCGGTATGGTGCTTTAGCTACAGGTTCAGCTCTTGGTATCAAGTCAATTTGAAATTCCACTTGACGAGTCGGAGGTAAACCAGGTAAGTCGTCTGGGAAAAATTCAGGATAATCACGGACAATTGGCATGTCCTTGATTTGTTTCTTCTCTGATTCCTCTTCTTTGTCTGTCTTTGAAATATGTGCTAAAAAGATAGGGTATCGTTTTAGTATATACTTATGGACTTTGGTGCATGAGATAACACTTAGTCTGGTGTCTGTTCTATATGAATTTCATTCTCCTCAAACAATTAGATTTTCCTTTCCCCACGGTATATGAACTAGCTTTTCGTCACACACAATGGTTGCGTGATATTTTGCTAACCAGTCCATACCAATAATGACGTTAAAACTACCCAAATTTACAGGTATCAAATGAATGTCGAATGGATGATTTAGAATATTTAAGGTACAACCTCTTAGAATAGTGTTAGTTTCGATGATTATACCGTCTGCTAATTCGACTCTATAACAGTCGTCTAGCTGTGAAGGAGTGATGCCTAGTAAACTACTAAACTCGGTGGATATAAAACTCCTATCGGCTCCCGTGTCAAAAAAAATAGTTAAATAACGATTGTTCAGAACAAACGTACCAGTAACCACGTTGGAGTCAGGGTTGTCTTGGTATCTCCTATAACATAAACTCTTGATGGTGCTCCTCTTCTGTTCTCGTTCCTAACTGCTCGCTTTGGGCACTCAGGCTTGATGTGTCCGATCTCCCCGCAACCATAGCAACGAACTTCCCTACGTGCTATACCACCACTGCTAGTGTGCTGGCGGTTTCCATATGTCCACTTTCGCGGAAGTTCTGACTGTTGCTATTGTTGGGCCTGTAGTTGGTACTAGAGTTGTTCCTGATGGCCGGAGCATGTGTGTTCGTCTGTCCGGGCCTTCGACATTCAACAGTAGGGTAGTGATGGAAATTACACTTCGAACACTTTGGCTTGTTACCTACATATGGAGGTGGTACTGAGGAAACATCACTACAGACCTGACCCAAGTTTTGTCTCTTTGGTTGCTGGGTCTGGTGATGACTACGGTAGTTCTCATAAACTTTCCTCTTGTACTCTGACTGTCTAAGCAAGTGATCACGTCCCCGTTTGTCCATCAACTCTGTGCAAACTCTATGGCACTCTCGACCGTAGTGGGTCGGGATGCGAGTACACTGTCATGAACAAAATCAGGAAGTCCACTAACGTACTTCTCTATCTTTTCTTTCACGTCAGGGAACATTCGAGTACACGTCAAAGTCAAATCCTGAAACTTCTTATTGTAGGCCGTGATGCCATGATATGTGCATTTGAGGTTCCACAAGTCAATCTCTAGTTTCTTGATTTCACCGAGAGGACAATATTTCACGGTAAGTCATTCTTTAATCCAGTCCAAGTCATCCCATTGGCTTCATCATGCCCAAGGGTAGCAACTAGCGAATTCCACCATGTGAGAGCATGTTCCAAAAGAGTACATGTGGCAAATTTCACCTTGTTTTCTTCAGTACAATCACTAATGCGGAACACAGTCTCGGTTCTCTCGAACCAGTGCATAAGTTCCACTACCCCTTCCTTGGCCTTGAAGTAACTAGGCTTGCATTTCAGGAAGTCAGGGTAGGTACACCCTCTGGCAGTTCAATCTCTAGCATTTGAGTTTTGGTTGTTGATATGAGCAAAATCTCATATCAATTTAATCATATTAAACCCTAAAACACGAAGCAAAATACCAACTTTAATGTGTCAAAACAGAATTACGTGGTGTTTTTGTGTTTGTGTTCACTTGTGTAGGTAATTTGATACAAAATGAAGAAATCATGGAAATCAAGCTCATTTGTGAAGAAAAGACAAGAAGGATGCTAGATGACAAGCCATTTGAAGATAAAGGACCTATCTTGACAATATTTAAAAGATGAAGGACTAAAGTATAATTTTGATAAAGTCAAGATCCAAGTCAAATCTGGTCAACTCTCAAGTCAACCAAGTCAAAGGGCTCAAAGGTTTAAGAATCCAAGTCAAATGATTAATTTTGCTAAAGAAATGAAGTCCTAAGCCAAAAACATGAATCTACCAAAGTTCAAGGACTAAAGATGACAAATTTTATACTAATTTGGAGATTAATCCGTATCTAAACATGATAGCCAATGGGAGGCCAAGAAGTTTGATACACGGATCACCAAATCATTTGCCAGCTGGGCCACTAGCGCTGTCTCATTTATTAACATATCCTAATAGTGCAAGCGCACTCACTCTCTTTTCATCCAACGGGAAGTCACCACCTCACAGTCCACTTCAGCCAAATAATTAAAACTGGATAGCGATCCGTGTTTTAATTATTGGGCAAATCATGGTTTGCCACGTGTCCTCTTCAACGTATAAACAAGCCCAGAACTGATATTGAGCTAGAGGAAATTTCAGGGGAAGTGTTCTACATGAATCTTGCTCCAAATGAAGAGACAAAGACAACCCCATCACTTAATTAGACTGAAATTCATCACATCAAAAACCCCCAAAGGAGTTCGTCACTCAAGATTTTTAATTGAGCAAATGTGTACACTTGGCAGCTTGTCATTGGTTGAAACACGTCACCAACTCCAACAAATCTTCATCCTCACTCTATAAATAGGACATTGTTAGCTCATTTGTACAAGTAGCTTGTAGGTGTAAAAAACACACACTAAACTCTTTCTCTCATTTCCACTTATCCAAAGTAGTTAGTAACTACTCTTAGGTGCTTGACAAACACCTAAGAGTCAGTTAGGTAGTTAGCAACAGATTTGTAACCAACTTTCTTCACCATTAATGAAATTCAGTTCTTCATTTTAACTCATTCTCACTCTCATACCTACGTACTCAATTCCTGTGATGATGTGTTGTTTCTGTTGATCTTCCATGATCAATGGAATCCCGTTGATGCTTTAAAGTTTTATAGCTGTTCAGAATCCATTAGAAGATCATTTTCAGTTCATATTGAAGCACTTGTAGCAGGGTGTTTGATTGTAGCTGATAATGGTGATGATAATGGTATTTGGTGTTTGATAATTGGTTGTTTAGTGTTTATTAGAAGGCTCATCGCCTCTCTACTCCATCAAAGGAGGCCTTGTGCTAAAAGGTTCCAAAATTCTGTTTTTAGTTCCACTCAACAGTTATGCCATGCTCAATTTTTAGCTATAGGACTTAATTGCTTGATTCTGTTATAATTGTGTTAGTTTTGATGCATATGTGTTGATTTGATTAGGTTTTTGTAGTTTACTCAGTTTGATTTTTTAGAGCTTGGATAAATTTGTATTTTGGTAACTAGTTCTTGCATAGAATTCTTAATAGCTTGTTAGCCTGAGAGATTGTTTGTTATTAGCTTGATTTGTGTGTGATTGATGATTAGTAATATGTACTGAGTGCCAGTAGTTGATTGATTAGCATGTTATTTGATTTAGCTTTCTAAGAATTAGTCCAAAATTGCATTTAACTGTCCTAGTTGTCTAAACTTCTTAAACTGTCATAAACGTGTGAGTCAAAAGTATTTTGTTGGTGCATTTGGTAGAAGTAATTAGTTCACATAGCTGTAAGTCCATGTTGTAGCCTAAATTTCATAACGCTTTGTTAAAATTCTCAAAAGATCAGTTAAGGAATGTTTGGTTACATGAGAATTTGATTTGTTAATCCAAGTTTTTGAGTAAAAGGAGTTTAAATTTGTTTCTTAGTCTTGTAGGAGTCTGGTTTACAAGTTTTCTAGCCAAAATTTCTAGTCAAAAGCATTTTGAAAAAAAAAATTGTCCAGTTCTCATTACAAGTCTCTGGATTCTTTGCATGTCTTTAAAATCTTCATTACTGCATGTTATGATTTGTTCTTTGGCTTTTTGAAATCCTTGAGTCACAAGCTTTAAAGATTGCATAATCATTTTGTCCAGTTTTAGGTGTAGCTTATTGGAATAAGTAAAATCCATTCTCTGATGTACATGTAGCTTTAGTACTAGTTCATTTTCAATACAGCAATATCTACTTCATAAATCTTTCCGTTTTCTTCCACAAATCAACTTAGAAACTTGTTTTAAGCATTTCTGGAGATTTTCAGCTTTTTTAGATTTTTGGTCAACGTTGGTCAGATAAGCTCACTTTTGGCTTATTTATACTTTCTAGCTTATTAACCCAATCATTTTCAATTCTAAAAGACATTCCAAGCTTCGTGTGACTTGATTAATTAGATTTGATAAAAAAATCATTTTGTGGATGTCTAGATTTCAAATGAGCTTATAGTTGGCTTATTGAAATAAGCTATCAAGAGTTATACCAGCTTTTAAGCAAATTCCTTTTGCAAGGCTAGCTTATTTTCAATTCTAAGCATTTCAGTGAAAACCATTTTAATTTTGGTTGAGTAATAAGCTCTATCCAGCTTATTCGAGTTGGTTTGCCCGTTTTTGGAAAAGTTCTAGTGTTATTTGCAATTTGGTCCTTGCTTTTTTAATAAACTTTGTAATCAGTCTCTAAACTTCATATTTTTTAGGGTTTGCATAATATAGTCCTTGAATTTCAGTTTCTTACAATTTCAGTTAGTAGTTTTGGAATTTGTTAAGTTTGTTACCTAGTTTGTTACATTTTACATCTTTGGTCCCTATTGTTTCTGATTTTACACTTTCAGTCCCTATACTTTCATTTAGTTTACTTTTCAAGCACTTTTACTTTTATGCATTAAATTCTTGTACTTTATGAATATTAATTGGTACTTGCACTGTGTTTTACGGATACGTAGCTTTAATATTTTCATCTTTTTACGTGTTTGATTGAATTAGACATAGAATCCAAGTAACCTTTTACAACCAAGAACAATTTAAAGCTTGATATTAGTAGGCCTTTTAATTTGTCATTGAGTCGAGAATAAACGAACTTGCAAATACTCAATATCAAATGGCACCGCTGCCGGTTCATGACATTACGAGAGACTATTGATTGACGGTTTCGATTGGATTTTGGGATCCGTTCCCCGAGTGGATGTTATTTTTACGTATCATAAATCCAAAAGATATAAAAATAAAAAATATAAAAATATAAAAACTAAAAAATAACAAAATCAATTCTTTTCCTAAAGAATTGAATCAAAAAAATAAAAAAATTCAAAAAGCAATCTTTTTCCTAAGAGATTGCAACCAAAAATATATATTATTAGTTTTCATCGGTTTTTACGTACATATAGTATTTTCTTTAAAACTCAATAAATACAAAAATATTTTTGATATATTATTATATGTAGATACGTATACGTATACGAACACTCAATACACATACTTCCATAAGTATTGCTTTTGCAATACACCGTGTTCGGTAGCGTTCCGGTCCTTGACACGTGTATCGATCAAATTTAATTAAAGCAAGAATAGATAAATACTTCCAATAGGCAAGAATTCAAAGAATACAAACTACAAAGTGAATAGAAAGGCGGCGTGCTATAAAATTCCTTCTAAGGGTTAATAGGTACTTAAGTGCTTCGCGTCACCAAACCCCCCGTTCACTAGTGCGTATTCTAAGAAGGAAAGTTTGATTGGGGGTCTTGCACCCAATTATTACTTACATATACTATACTTTCTTGTGGATATTACTTATTGAACATAGGAAAGGATAATCCCTTCTTTTCCAAAGTCGAAAGAGAGCTTCTCTCTCACTCCTTGATTTGAGTTGCATGCTCACCCGCGGGCGTGCACAAATACCTTTTGGTGTACAACCCCTTCCTCCGAAAAGGAAGAAAAAGAGAAAGAGTAAAAACAACACCGTCTATCAAGCTGATCCCGAGAATAGTGCTTTGATCCACACACAAGAAGCCATGGCCGCCGTTGATAATCGACCATTGATTGAGCACCTTCAATCCAATGTGCAAGGATATGACGATGCTATTGTTATACCCGAGATACCCGCAAACACCTTTGAGCTTAAGACATCTATGATTACCTTGGTTTCAAACACACCATTTTTTGGGAGACCTAGTGATGATCCACACGATCATATCAAGAAGTTTCTATCCATTTACAATACCATTAAGTACAATGGAGTTCCCCATGATGCCATTAAGTTGATCTTGATCCAATTCTCCTTAGAGGGAAATGTTAAGTATTGGCTTAATAAGCAACCACTTAAGAGCATTACCACTAGGGATGACTTTACTAAGAAGTTTTTGAACAAGTTCTTTCCCCCATCTAAGACCACGGCTTTGAGAAACCTAAATATTGGATTTCAACAAAAACCTAGCCAAACCTTTAGTGATGCTTGGGAAGAGTACAAGGAGTTATTGAGAAAAAGCCCCAATCATGGATTTAATGAAGTTCACCAAATCAACACTTTCTACAATGGATTAAGACCACATCATCAAGATTCCCTCAACTCCTCCGCGGGCGGGAATATTCTTTCCAACTCCATTCAAGAGGCATGGGACATTATTAAGACTAAATCCATGGTGCAAACTAACAGTCAAATTGATGAGAGGGTCCATGGGTGCAAGAAGGTGTTACTCCACAATTTGATAAGATTTTCTCTCAAAAGTTTGATACTATGAATGATACACTCTTGAAACTTTGTGAAATCACCTTGAACAAATCATGCACCAATAATGTGAATGCCATTGCTACATCATGTGAGACTTGTGGAGGTCCTCATTCTTATCTACAATGTGACAAGGTTCAAAATTATCAAGTTGAGTGTTATGCTTATCAAGATGAACAAAGAGAGCATTTCAAACCTAACATCAACCCAAACAATCTCTCTTACAAACCAAATAACTACCTTGCTCCACCCGGCTTTCCACCCCATCCACCCACCCAAAATCAACTCAACCCTCCTCAATTGCTTCAACGAAATCAAGGGCCTAGGCCAAATTACCAAGGACAAAACAACTTCAGAGCACCCAATACTTTTCACAATAAAGGAAATCACTTTCAAGGCAACAACGAAGGGTTTTACAATCAATCTCCTCCTTTCCAACCTCAAGATTTTCAAGGGAATGTGCCACATGATTTTAACACCATTGAGCTTCTTCACAAAATGAATCAAGAGAATGAAAGGAGGTTCCAAGACAATGAGAAAAGAATGAGGGAAATGCATAAGGAAACAAACAAAAAGTTTATGATGCTTCTCAATCCAAGGCCACAAGATGCTTTACCTTCAAACACTCAAACAAATCCAAGGGCTAATGTCAATGCTATCACAACAAGGAGTGGAAAGAAAACTCATGATACTACACCTTATATGGTTAAGCCTACTATAGTTCCAACTTGTGATAATCCATCAACATCAACACTTTCAAGCTCTACAACTGCAACACCTACACCTTCTCCACCCACACCCACTTATCCTTTACCTTCCACACCTACTAATGAAGAAACCAACAAAGAAAATCCTTCATCAACCACTCAACCTCAACTAAAACCAAGTCTCCCATACCCATCAAGATTAGAAAGGAAAAGCTTAAGAATAAGGATGATATTCAAGTCTCAAACTTTTTGAGGATGTTCAAGCAACTTAACATAAACATATCCTTTGTGGAAGCCTTAACCAATATGCCTAAATTTACTAAGATGATCAAGGACCTTCTTTCTAACAAGGAGAAATTGATGGATTTGCCTAATGCTTCCTTAAATGAAAATTGCTCTGCGGTTTTGCTTAATAAGTTGCCTACTCAGCTTGGAGATCCGGGGAGGTTTTTAATTCCTTACAATTTCCCGGGGGTGGAAAATTGCATGGCACTAGATGATTAGGGGCAAGCATAAATCTCATGCCATTATCGGTTTGGAAAATACTTCACTTCCCGAACTCACTCCTACTAGGATGACTCTTGAGTTAGACAACTGTACCATAGCTTATCCGGTGGGAATTACGGAGGATGTTTTTGTTGGGGTGGATAGATTTACCTTTCCTGCGGATTTTGTGGTGGTTGATTATGATATGGCTCCGAGAGTTCCTCTAATTGTTGGTAGACCATTTTTTAGAACACGTCGTACTCTTATAGATGTGGCAAAAGGTGAACTTACAATGAGGGTAGGAGATGAAAGAGTTGTGTTTAACATGGGAAAGTTGTCAAAGAAATCTAATGAGCCTGAAACGGTGAAGCATATTGATGTTGTTAATGAGGAAGAAACTCAAGATGATATCCTTGATGAAGTTTGTGATGAATATTTTTATGAAGCATGCACAAGTGGAGATTATGATCTTCCTTATCTTGAGACCATTTCCTCCATTACCTCATCCTTGGATTTTCATGAACCTCAAGAGCTTAATTTTGGTAATTTTGTGATTCATTCCAATCCTCTCTTTGAAACATCATTTGATAACCCACTTTTCACCCATGATGAAGAAACCAATGAGGATTTTAGTGATGATGAACCTCTTCTTTGTGATTCACCAATATATGATGATTTTAGTGATGATGAACCTCCTCTTTGTGATACACCAACATATGATGATTATAGTGATGATGAGTTCTCCACTTGTGAATCTCCATTCTTTGATGATCACACTTCCTTGAGTTTTGAGGAGTCAACAATCTTTGACATACCACTTTATGATGTTTATGGTGATGAGGAGGATTCTATTATGGATGAGAATGATGAGTTTTTAGAGGTTGATATACCTTTTGAGTACACTCTTGGTTATGTTGACGAGGAGGGAGACATACTCTTTCTATATTCTCTATTGCATGAAGATCCTTTACCTTCTCTCCTTTCCACCTCAACCTTTCTTTCAAAGTGACAAAGAAAAACAAGTCACGATGTTTCCTTCAAAGAGCTTGTTGTTCCCATTACTCCACAACCTTTCTCTCAATATGTGATCTATAAGGGGGAATCTTCTAAGGAAACTACCACTCGTTGTTTTCCCATCAAGAAAAGGATTATTGATCCTGGTATAGAGCTTGCTAAACCATCTTAGTATCCGCCTGATGCAATAAAAGGAAAAGTTGTGAGAGATTTAAGAGTATCACCTTATCACCTTTTGAAGAGCATATGGGCAACCATTTTGGAGAACAACACCTCACTCTTTTCACCTATGCTTGGGGAGTTAGTTGTTGGATTGTGTAATAAGTAGGATGGTAATTATGTATTTGATCCAGGGGGATATTTATAGAGTTTTGATAATTGAAAACTTGCTTTACCTCATCATTGAGATTTTTCTTAAAAAAGGTAAAACTTTTGCTCTCCATGATAGGTTTTAGACACTTTTAAGTGTGGGATGAGTCGAGCCAGAGACTCCATAAATCAAGCTTGAATAACTAGGTTTAGAGTTTTTAGACTTAGAGTGTGGTAGGATATTAATAAGTGTATAGAGTTGAGGATAAGTGTAGGGGGAGACCTTCCTTTTGTCTTCATGTTGTTTGTAGGGTTGCTCTCTTATCACGTGCATTGGAGCTTATGGAGGAGGCCCTTGTATCCGGTTCACTTTGTTACTATTGTGATTTTTCATAACCACATTATGCTTAAAAATGAATTAACTATAGTTGATCTTTCCTTAGCTTGGGTTAAACAAAGTTGTCAATGTCCTAAGTGTAGGGGAGTTTACTCCAATACTCTTAAACATTGAGGACAATGTTTACCTTAAGTGTAGGGGGTCTTCTATCGAAGTGACCTTACCTAGACCTTTGTCATTGACCTTCATGATAACTTGGAAATTAATTTTTCAAACATTTTTCAAATTTTTGATCTACTTTGGCTACCAAAAATATGCATTCATAATTTTTGCATCAATCATTTTTCATTTGCATAACACATTTGCATTGTATATATTTCTTCTTTTAATATTCATCAAAAATATATAAAAAGGAAAAAAATATAATAAAGGACATGGTTTAACAAATTTAGACTTCTTTGACATATTAGGCCTGCCATGGATACTTTGACTCAACCCGAGTTTGCTTATCCAAACATTCTCTAGCTAGTAGCCTTAAGCATGTAGACCTTTATTGGTTTATTAGGCTAAGCATCCACTAGTCTCATTATTTGAGATTTTAAACTGTGGAAAACAAGAGATGATAGAGTTTGAAATAAGTATAAAGGGCTAGATAAACCTCATATTAGTTAATTGTGGCTTTTATATCCCCTTTCGTAACCTTTACTTTCTTGCCAACGCATGTATATATGTTAATAAATAGTCAAGAACGGTTTTAATTGGTTTCTAATCTCTTATGCATTTTTGACTAATCATTCGTGGTTGGTATAAGTACGTCTTAAGATTCTAAGTTAGAACGTTTTATGCGTACTAGACTTATGTCATGCTTAATACTTAGCGGGTGTTTTTCCTTTTATTCTTTTCAACTTTCTTTGTGAGGAATAAAGAAAAATAAGAGCGGCTTATAAAAAAATGAGTGGCTAGAAAAAAAAGGAAAGAAAAAAAATTATTATACAAGACTCCCAAGAGGGGCAGTGAAGTGTTAATTATAGTAGCTATTGAATTTCAATATTACCTTGACGGGTTGCGGGGATTTGATAGTTGCTCCAATCCAATATTACCTTGACGGGTTGCGGGATTGAAGATCCAAAGTCTCAAAAAGGCGGCAGACATAAATTATTGCGTGAGTTTTATTTTTCTTTCCTTAGCGAGTGTGTTGCTACTTATTAATGCATGACATAAGGATTTAACACATAAGGCGAATGACTTATTACTCTTGAGTCGGACTTATATTAATTGTGGGCGATTTTTCAAGTAATGGATGAGAGGATTACTTAGGATTAAAACTGTGCTTCCTTATTTTGAGATTTTACATTTCTTATATTTCACGCTTTAAATAATGACAAATTTGCTTTCAAGCAATTTGCTCAAATAATAACCGGTCTTAGAGGCATAATAAGTGAGGGTATAAGAGTAACATAATTAATCTTTATGAAAAATTCGATGCACTTTCACCTATGGATAACAATGATCTTGTTTTTTAAGCTTGGTATGGGGAAAGTGAAACTTGAGGATGATAAGTGTTCATGGTACCAAAAGCCCTAATCAAAGTCTTTGATTTCTTTATGAGTTATTTCCATCAAAACCATTTCAAGGAAGATCAAAAATACATAAATAGAATTGTTTTCCTTTGCATTGCATTGTATAAAATCAAAATCATGCATCATATAGTGTAGAGTAGTGTAAAAGCATTTCATATTGGCCAAGGTGGGTTAATTATGAGAAAAGTGTAAATTGGTGCTTTAAAATATGGCATTGCATGAGGTCATGACAATGATCAAGTGTAAGGGATTTGATATGAGCAAAATCTCATATCAATTTAATCATATTAAACCCTAAAACACAAAGCAAAATATCAACTTTAATGTGTCAAAACAGAATTATGTGGTGTTTTTGTGTTTGTGTTCACTTGTGTAGGTAATTTGATTCAAAATGAAGAAATCATCAAGCTCATTTGTGAAGAAAAGACAAGAAGGATGCTATATGACAAGCCATTTGAAGATAAAGGACCTATCTTGACAACATTCAAAAGATGAAGGACTAAAGTGCAATTTTGATAAAGTCACGATCCAAGTCAAATCTGGTCAAATCTCAAGTCAACCAAGTCAAAGGGCTCAAATGCTCAAGAATCTAAGTCAAAGGATTAATTTTGCCAAAGAAATGAAGTCCTAAGCCTAAAACATGAATCTGCCAAAGTTCAAGGACTAAAGATGACACGTTTTATACTAATTTGGAGCTTCATCAGTGTCTACACATGATAGCCAATGGGAGGCCAAGAAGTTTGATACACGGATCACCAAATCATTTGCCAGCTGGGTCACTAGCGCCGTCTCATTTATAACAAATCCTTACAGTACAAGCGCACTCACGCTCTTTTCATCCAATGGGAGGTCACGACCTCACAGTCCACTTCAGCTAAATAATTAAAACCGGATAACGATCCGTGTTTTAATTATTGGGCGAATCATGGTTTGCCACGTGTCCTCTTTAACGTATAAAAGAGCCCAGAATTGATATTGAGCTAGAGGAAATTTCAGGGGAAGTGTTCTTCATGAATCTTGCTTCAAATGAAGAGACAAAGACAACCCCATCACTTAATTAGACTGAAAGTCATCACAGCAAAAACCCCCAAAGGAGTTCGTCACTCAATATTTTCAATTGAGCAAATTTGTACACTTGGCAGCTTGTCATTGGTTGAAACACGTCACCAACTCCAACAAATCTTCATCCTCACTCTATAAATAGGACATTGTTAGCTCATTTGTACAAGTAGCTTGTAGGTGTGAAAAACACACACTAAATTCTTTCTCTCATTTCCACTTATCCAAAGTAGTTAGTAACTACTCTTAGGTGCTTGACAAACACCTAAGAGTCAGTTAGGTAGTTAGCAACAAATTTGTAACCAACTTTCTTCACCATTAGAAATTCTGTTCTTTATTTTAACTCATTTTCACTCTCATACCTACGTACTCAATTCCTGTGATACTGTGTTGTTTCTGTTGATCTTCCATGGATCAATGGAAGCTTGTTGATGCTGTGAAGTTTTGTAGCTGTTCAGAATCCATTAGAAGATCATTTTTCAGTTCATATTGAAGCACTTGTAGCATGGTGTTTGATTGTAGCTGATCATGGTGATGATGATGGTATTTGGTGGTTGATAATTGGTGGTTTAGTGTTTGTTAGAAGGCTCAGCGCCTCTCTACTCCATCAAAGGAGGCCTTGTGCTAAAAGGTTCCAAAATTCTGCTTTTAGTTCCACTCAACAGTTATGCCATGCTCAATTCTTAGCTATAGGACTTAATTGCTGGATTCTGTTTTTAATTGTGTTAGTTTTGATGCATATGTGTTGATTTGATTAGGTGTTTGTAGTTTACTCAGTTTGATTTCTTTAGAGCTTGGATAGATTTGTATTTTGGTAACTAGTTCTTGCATAGAATGCTTAATAGCTTGTTATCCTGAGAGATTGTTTGTTATTAGCTTGATTTGTGTGTGATTGATGATTAGTAATATGTACTGAGTGCCAGTAGTTGATTGATTAGCATGTTATTTGATTTAGCTTTCTAAGAATTAGTCTAAAAATGCATTTAACTGTCCTAGTTGTCTAAACTTCTAAAACTGTCATAAACCTGTGAGTCAAAAGTATTTTGCTGGTGCATTTGGTAGAAGTAATTAGTTCACATAGCTGTAAGTCCATGTTGTAGCCTAAATTTCATAAAGATTTGTTAAAATTTTCAAAAGATCAGTTAAGGAGTGTTCGGTTACATGAGAATTTGATTTGTTAATCGAAGTTTTTGAGTAAAAGGAGTTTAATTCTGTTTCTTAGTCTTGTAGGAGTCTGGTTTACAAGTTTTCTAGCCAAAATTCTTAGTCAAAAGCATTTTGCACAAAAAAAATAATTGTCCAGTTCTCATTGCAAGTCTCTGGATTATTTGCATGTGTTTAAAATCTTCATTACTGCATGTTATGATTTGTTCTTTGGCTTTTTGAAATCCTTGAGTCACAAGCTTTAAAGATTGCATAAGCATTTTGTCCAGTTTTAGGTGTAACTTATTGGAATAAGCAAAATCCATTCTCTGATGTACATGTAGCTTTAGTACTAGTTCATTTTCAATACAGCAATATCAACTTCATAAATCTTGCCGTTTTCTTCCATAAATCAACTTAAAAACTTGTTTTACGCATTTCTAGAGATTTTTAGCTTTTTCAGATTTTTGGTCAACGTTGGTCAAATAAGCTCACTTTTGGCTTATTTCTACTTTCCAGCTTATTCACTCAATCATTTTCAATTCAAAAAGACATTCCAAGATTCTTGTGACTTGATTAATCAGATTTGATAAAAAAATCATTTTGTGGATGTCTAGATTTCAAATGAGCTTATAGTTGGCTTATTGAAATAAGCTATCAAGAGTTTTACCAGCTTTTAAGAAAATTCCTTTTGCAAGGCTAGCTTATTTTCAAATCTAAGCATTTCAGTGAAAACCATTCTGATTTTGGTTGAGTAATAAGCTCTATCCAGCTTCTTCGAGTTGGTTTGCCCGTTTTTGGAAAAGTTCTAGTGTTATTTGCAATTTGGTCCTTGTTTTTTTAATAAACTTTGTAACTGTTAGTAGTATTTAAAGTGATGGTCATATAATATACCATTGCGAAGCTCGTGGAAAATGCTATTCAACGGTGTCGAGAGTTCTATGTTATTGTTATGTATGTAACGAGAATTAGTCTCGAACACACAATTGAGGAAGGTCTCCTAACCTTGTAAGCCTTAGTATAAAAGGCAGATCCAACCTCATTTGTGTGTGTGTCTCTCATAGTGTTACCTTCCTTCTTGTTGTTAGAGAGAGAAACTCTCCTTAGTTTCTCTCACTAGGAACACACTCCTTGTATCCTTCTCTTTCTTCTTCATCTAATCTAATATTCCATTCTTAGTTTTAATCTTGTTCTTCATCATCTCTATTTCTTGTTATATATATAGTTGTGTGTATACGTCTTACAAGTGGTATCATTCGCCAAGGGATTCGTGGATAGCTCTTTGGTGTTGTCCTTGTTTTCTTGAAATTCGTGAGTTTTAGTGATTTGGGTGCTTTGGGTTGGTTAAAATCATGGATTTCTTGTCAAAAAATCTCACCTTTTTACCTATTTTTCTCGGATCAGTACCATTATTCCAACAGATTCTGTCGGAAAAGGGTTTATATATTCCGACAGAATCCATCAGAAAAGGGGTTAATATTCCGACACATATTCCGATAAGGATTCCGATAAGTGTTGCAAGCTATTATTCCGATACATATTCCGATATGGATTCCGATACGGATTCCGATAGATGTTGAACTCAGTTATTCCGACGGTTTTTCCGACGGTTATTCCGACAGTTATTTCGACGGATATTCCGATATCATTCCGATACCATTCCGATAGAACGTTCCGACCCACATTCCGATAGAACATTCTGATGGATATTTTGTTCGAGTACTTTTCAGACTTAGCCACTATCTAGATGTGTCCCGGAACATAGTTTACACAAAGATTAAAAAAAAGAGTTTTTTGGCGGGATAACCCAAGTAAAATTTATTTCTTACTAGACCATTTTTAGGCCATTTAAGCTTCGATTTCAAATTTTGGCGATGCGAAAAAATTTTCAACCAAAAAATTCAAATTTTTAGGCCATTTTTCAGTTTTATTTTTGTCAAAATTTTTCCTTTTTCAAAATTTTTCCCTACTAGTTGTTGGCTATTTCTAACTTGAATTCAAAATTCTTTCGGTTTATTTTATATCAGACTGAGGTAATTTTTGTCGGGCTAAAATACTTCGGCAAAGTTTGATTTTGTTGAGACTCCAAAACACGCTTTCTACGAATTGAGATCCTGTCTTTCACACGACTTCTACTCAGATGTATCAACAATATAGTGATGCTGCGGGTATTGAGCATCGTGATAGCCATGCAAGAAAAAAGAGGAATGCTTCCCATCTCCAGTCTCAGCTTCTTATAGCACAAAAGGAAGAAGCAGAAATTCCACTTCTAGCTGAAGAGTTTGGTCTCATGGCATCTGCAGCAACATATGATGAGGAAGAAGAGGTGACTACCAACTCCATCTTGATGGCTAATTCGCAGCAAGCATCAACATAGGTAATTCAGGCTGACAGAGCTCCTGTGTATGATTCAGACGGTTCATATGAGGTACACCCATGTCTCAATGATAATGAGTTATATAATATGTCTAATCAGGAGGAAGAGTATACTGAGTCACTTTAGCCTTCCACTGAGACACATGGGGATCAAACGAATAATAGCAGTATGATTTCTAATGCACCCAGTGTGGACCTTAGTGGAGATCAAGTAGCCCAACCGACAACCCTTCCTGTCGAGATGCATGCGTATTATAAATCATTATTTGATAAGCTTGCCAAGGATGTTGCTCATACGAATGTGGTTAATAATAAGTATAGAGAAACTAATGTCAAACTGACCACTAAGCTTGCGGGGTATAAGGAAAGGGAGAAAAAATTTGAAATCCATCATGCTAAAATTAAGGAACTTGAACAAGCTCATGCTACATCGGTTTATCATGAAAAATGCACTACTCAGAAATTAAATGCCTTACACTTAAGTAGTGCTAAAAAGATAAGCGAATTGAATGATGAAATCACCTCACTTAATAAACAACTTTCAACTGAAAAATCTATTGTTTTTTATTTAAAAGAAGAGAGGAAAAAGCTGAAACATGATTTCAAAATTCGAGAAGATGGGCTTCTTGAGGTTTTTTGCAAAGCTCAGGATACGATTAGGGAATTAGACAACCTTTTGGTAAAACGTGGCCAATCTATGCAGATGATAAATATGCTCGCACCTAAACTGAATGAGATAAATTACACCCGTTACAAAATGGCTTTAGGTTGTCCTCTTCCTCCCAATCCCGAATATCTTAAGCAAGTTCAGGCCACAAATCGAACTCTATATAATGGTAGTGTGCTCTTGTCTGATGAGCATGATCCTCCTAGTGTGCATGATTATGAGGAAACTACTGAACTTGCTGTAGAGACTCGTTTAAAAATGCAAAAGCTTAATAAAGAAGTGACACCCGTTTATTATCCGAAAGTCAATCCTCCAACTATTTTTGTTTGATCTAAAACGAGTACTGAAATGCCTTAGCTACCAAGTGAGGAATTGTCTGATGACCCTCCGAAACCGAGTATCACAGGAAGGTATCTAAACGAGCTCAAAGATAATTTTGTCATTCTCAAACAGGTTGTTAACGCCAAAATGACTCGAGGAAACTTTACTTCACCCGTTTACACTGAAGTTCGAAAAATTCTTCACAACGAGATTAATCCGCTTATTAATCAAGTTGATGCTAGGATGAGCAATCTTGAAAATGCTTTTCTAAAAGAATTAGCCAAATTTGTTGAAGACTTTAAATCTTTGGCGAAGGAGGCTGATGAATCTCTTGATAGAATTAAAGTTCTAGAAAGCGATCTTGCACGTCTCTCGAAAGCAAGTGACAGTGGTGATTGTGATGAGAGTAATCCCATTGCGGTAAACATCTCTGTGTCGGATAATGAAACCCTCCAAAATGAGCTTGATCGTATGAAAGAGAAAATGGAGTCATATGCCATCAAAATGGACAACGAATTCACCGATCTTTGGAATAAATATGTCAAAAAATGTGATGAATGTAAGGATGACAAAATTTCGTATGGTAAAGCTTATAATGAAATACAACAAACAATCGAACAGCTGCCAGCTCAGTTAGGAGGTAAATGTCCCAACAGTGAGCCTTCAGCAAATATTAATCAAAAAGAGTTCACGATTCTTCAACACCAACATGATTTTCTTCAGAAACATTGTCATTCTCTTGAACTTGCTTTGCAAAAAAAAGTTGGAAAAGTTCCAAATGATGGTAACTTGCAAGTAAAACTCTCTGAATCATTTCGCGAATTGAATGAGAAGAGTTTGGAAATTACTAACTCGAAAGCGCAGTTGCAAGAAAAGGCCATCGCGATTGCTGAGTTGAAGAAACTTGTTGGAAAGATGGGTGGAAAAACTATGGAACCTAAGGTTGTAAAATCTGTTGTTAGACAACCCAATGCGTACAAACTACCAAAGCCATCTATCTTAGGAAAACCGCCTTCTAATGTTTCTAGGTTACCTCCTAATACCGATGTGCAATCAACTGTTCCAAAACCAGCCATATCACCCTATGTTCCACCATTTAGAAAACCCACTTTTGCTAAATCCAACCATGTGAATGCACCTTCCACTACTCCTAAGAGTACTCCCAAGCATGTGATTCTTACGCCCACAAAGGAATCTAAAGGGTCAAATGTTGTTGTTCACACCAACAATCTAGGGAAGGGTATGCCAAAAGGGAACATTCAGAAAGTAAACCTTGTGTATTCACCATCTAGTAAACAACCATCTACTAGAGTTCAACACACTCCTAATGGTAGTCAATCAAAACCTAGAATCCCTTACCAGCAACCTAGGAATTGGCAACCACCAATGAGTAGTCGTGTATCGAACAAGGTGCCTGAACGGACAACAAAACCTAGGTACACAAGGACTTTTGAGAATCCCAAATTCCCTGTATGCCCCACGTGCAAAAAGAGCATTCACTATGGAAACCATGCTCATTTCATTCTGCAATACCTCTATGAGGTAAATTCTCGTGCCTTCTCATAGAGAAAGAATGCAAAATCCCATAAGACAACACGGAGATTCACACCCGTCACAAAGAAACGCAATGACAAGAAATATTCAAGGTGGATCAATGTAGGACCTAGTATCTCTCTAAAGAAGTCTTCTGCTGTGCAAGAGAACACTACTCCTAGATCTGGTCTTCAGTGGAAACCAACGAGTAGGATCTTCAAGGAAGTTGGTCTTAAGTGGATTCCCATCAAGAAGAGTGATGACACCTGCTCCAGCACTAATGCAAGTGTTCTGAATGTAGAAAATGCATTTGTTACTCCTAAAACTAGTATTTGTGCAAAATCTTCTTCTGTCATTACAGGTACTTCAGCGGCTTCTAAATCCATTTCTTCAAAGGGTTCCAATTCTGTACATTCGATATCACCTTCTTCTGTTGTACAAAGGTCTATTTTGGATTATTTTCGAAAAATTGAAAAAATCAAAATACAAAAATATAAAACCTATAAAAACAAAATAAAAAACGAAAAAATCTTTCAAAAATACCAAAAATATTCTCCTCGACATGTCTTTCAGCTTCGATAATATGGATGTGCCTAGAAATGTCGCTCAATAACGACACGGGTATGTACATAAAGCTTGAATGAAAGTTCATATGTTTTTCAAAACATGTCATTTCTTTTTTCTCCGTATGATTTGAAATTACTTTAGATTGTGACTCGTGCATCAGAGAAAGGAATGTTGATCTCGGATGATAACTTATCCTTAACAACGAGAAAATCAAATTTTCTCGGTCATGAACTATCGATAAAAACATTCCATGTTTTTAAGTTCATGTAAACGACTTACTGTTAAATGTCAGGACTGTAACTCGAACTTCAATTAAAGGAGAGTGTATCTTTAAAAATAACTTATCCTAATAACGGGTAGAGAAACCTATCACGGGTTGAGCTTGTCACAAAACATTCAAAGTTTTGAGCTCAACATAATGGCTTATAGTCACATGTCAGACTATAACCCGATCCCTAAAGAAAAGAAAGTCTTTGACTTATCCTCAACAACGAGAAATTTGTTTTTCTCGGTCATGAGCTAATATCTAAAACATTCAAAGTTTTAAGCTCATGAGCACAATCTTTCTCGGATTTTTGAGCATAATTTTTCAAAGTATTTCAAAACATTTGTTCCAAATCTCCCCTATTTTAGTTAGACTCTCTTTTTGAGGGGGAGTATAATGTTTTCATAAACATTTGTTCCAAATTTTCATGACACATTGTTCTCTCCCTGTTTTATCACTAGTCTTACAAAAATCTCAATTTCATGCAATTTTTTAGGGGGAGAATAGTGATTAAAATATGATCAAAATGTTTTATTTTGGATAAGATCTTTAAGATAAGTGATTTCCCGTCCTAACATGTGCAAAATGTTTACTTAAATTCTTTCGCATTTTGATGCACATGTGTAGGGGGAGAGATTTTGGTGATTGATGAGACTGCTTTTATACATAGTCTCATCGTCCAAATCGGGCTTAAAATGCATAAAATATCATTAAAACTGCCAAATATATGCTCGTGTTTGTTGCTTGTGTATTTTAGGTACGGATATTGAGGAAATGACAAAAAGATCACAAGAATCATTCAAAAACGAACACGGGAAACGAAGCCGCACAATGAACCGGGCCCAAATCTGGAATTTCCAAAAACGACCTTGAAGAATTGAAGATTGTCAACATTGGTCCCTCATTTTTGAAGACATGGCATTTTATACCCTTGCAAAACTCATAAATTGCATTGAGGTCCCTTAAATATCAAGAAATTACATTATGAACCCTTGAAGATTGCCAAATGTGCATTAATGGTCCTTGTATAAAGTTTGAGAAAAGGCTGTGCCAAATTTGACAATTGATACAAAGTTGTTACAAGCATAATGGGGCGTTGATAGCTATTTATCACAACATGAACAAAACAAGAAACCTGAGGGGGCCAAACTAGGAGACAACCAAACATACACCCTCCAATCACCCATCTCCACGTCACCCCACTTCCACCTTTCAACCAATCACCAACACTCCCTTCTCCACGTCAACATTCCACCCACAACTAAATAATCAGTTTAACTGATTAATTACCCTTCCCTCCAAACACATTTTTTAAACTAATTTTCCCCAAAATGGATTAAAACCAACTCTTAATCCCCCACGAACCCTAATCCAACCCAGCTTCAATCCAACTAAAAACAAAGGGGTTTTGATCCAGCTTTTCCAGATTGCTAATTACCCTTACCCTTAACCCATCCCACACCCCAAAACAAAACCCACAACACCCATGTGACACCCCCAAGATTCCCTGCTCGTGTCATTTTCACCCAAACCCCCAAAAACCGACCAGATAGACAACATCAATGGTCCTCATTCAAAGTTGTTCCCAAAGACTTATTAAACGTCCAGGATCACTCCAAGCCAGCTTACACATCACTCTCATCACATGGGCAACATTTTGACTGATTTTGAAGACTGAAGACCAAGGGCATTTTAGGTAGTCCATGTGTTAGGGTTTAAGCATACTAGAATCTTCTATTAGTTGTATAAATAGAGGTCGCATGTGACCTCTATCTTTTGTTCCAGATTTTTTTTCAAAGATTATGTAATGCCTTTTTAAATCAATTAAAAGTTGGTATTTTCTTGTTATGAAATTATAATTCCTTTTTACTTTGTTTTAAAAGTTGGTAGTAACTTGTGAAAAAATCTGAGTTCCATTAAAATTTATTCAAACATTTTGTGTTTGAATTTTAAGAAAAAAGGGTTTCTGAAAAAGGGAAATTTTTGGTGAAAATTTGATTCAAGATTTGGTTTTTCAGGATTGGAAGTTATTTGGTGTAAGTGTTTTAAAAGAAAAACGTCTGAGAAATTTGTGAGAAAGGTTTTAAAAAAGAGAAAGAAATTCAGAAAATTGCATATTGTGTGTTCTTAATTTTTTTCTTAGCAGGTTTCACTTGGAGCCTGATCTTCAAGGTTCTGCTCAGGCCCCGGCCTGATTGGAGGTGACATAGCAGTCACCGAGGGACCTGGATGTAGGTCCCTCTAGGTAGCATTCTTGTTTCCTTGTTTTGAGGTTGCATATATTTCTGATTAGTTTAATTTGGTTTGAAAGTTAGTAGTTTGTTGATGTTGTTGTTTGGAAATGCTAATTTATGCCTAATATGTATGATTAGATGGATATAAACCAGTTTGATTAGGTTTGGTATGCAAGTTGTTGGTTAAAATCTTGATTTTCAGTTTAAAAGGGTGTTTGGATTTGTGTTTTAGGCAGAATTTATGACAAGTTCTTGGTTTAAAACTTATCTAGACATGTTTGTATTGATAGTTTAGGGTGATATTGGTCATAGTATTTCAGTTTGTTGGAGTTTTAATCAAATTTGCATGCAAAAATATTGAAAATAGCATAAAAACAGTCAAGTCCTTTTCTGCTTGTTTTTGTGATTTTTGTGCCATCAAGTTTTGTTATATGTTAGAGATTGGTATCATCTAGGGATTAGGATTGCTCATATGTGATTTGGGTAGCTTATGTTCAAGTTATGAGCCTTTAAATTTCATCTTTGTGCAAGTAAACTAGGCCTATTGTTCATCAGACCCATAAGGGCTTTATCAGAAACATTGTGTGCTTGATTTGCTTAATTTTTGTGAAAGGACTTGTGCTTTTCTTGTTTAACTGACTTCCCACAACCCAACTAGTTGTGGGAGTGCCCAATTGTCCAATCAAAAAACCAATCAAAAGCTTTCCTAAGCTTAAAAGGTCACCAGACCTTGAAATTGCACTAGCAGTGGGAAAAAGGTTTCCCCTGCTAATACACTTTTTGGTACCGCTTCACTAGCAGACAAAGCTTTTGGCATGTCACTTTCAGAAAGTTGAATATTTTGTCTTTAGTGCTGTAAAATTAGAATTAGGGTTTCAAACAAGTTTTGATATTTTTCTAATTTAATTTCTGATTTTTTTGTTTAGGTAAAATTTTTATTACTGTTCATTTAGTAATTTTTAGATTAAATAGCTATTTTTAATACTTTTTAAGTTTCTGTTTTTGGCATTTAGTGCCAAAAATACATATTTTTTAGTTTCAACATTTTTCTTTTGTTAAGAAAAACATTTTAAGATTTTTGGTATAAAAAGTTTTCACTGTTCATCTTTTAATTAATTTTTTATAACTAATTTAGTTTAATTAGGGTTTAATATTAAACTGCTTTTGTCTTTTAGTTGTAAATTTATTATTTTTCAAACTTTTTCAATTTTCTACTATTCATTAGAGTAAATTAGGAATTTTAAAATTGGTAAATTATTTTTGGCATTATTTTATTTTTTTTTATAATTATTTTAGTTTGAAAATAGTTTTTAGTGACTTAAAAATAGAAAAATAGTTTTTAAAAATTAGGAAAAATACTTTTTAGTCTTTATATAATATAAGTAAGTTATTTGTTCAATAAAATAATATTTTGGACATTTTGATTAATTATATTTAATTTTAGGGCTTTAATTAGCATTTAAAATTGAATATTTAATTAACAAAAGGTTTTAAAATATTTTTATTGGATTTTTATTCTTATTTATATTATTTTAGACTTACTTTTAGCTTTTAATTAATTTTTAGGTTTAAATTTTTTTATTTTGTAAGTTTTTACGGTTTTACGTGAACGATCTTTTCGTCTTAGCTCGATCCGGCTTCGTAACCGTCATTCTCTTCTCACCCCATTTCTATTTTCTTTTTCTCAAATATAATGACAAACATTAATCAATTCATTACACAACGCACGTGCCTCCTTGGGAAACGAACTTGAACTTATTTGGTTATTAGTGCTCGGTTTTCCTAAACCGACACTTAATACTTGCCACTTTTGCTCTCTTTTCCTAAAGAGTAGTAAAAATACTACATCATTTTGGCGCCGCTGCCGGGGAGGCGTGTTGTGTTTTGATTGAACAATTGTTGTTTTTTTATATAGCGATAATTAGTATTTGTATTAGTAGCACTCTACTAATACGTATTATCGTTTTTCGGTTTTTGTGTGAATACTATTACTATATTGTATACGTAGAACAATAAATTCACAAGTACTCCAAATACATGAGAAATCACAACCTTGACTTGGGAGGTCATTACCCAATCATTGTATTCGAATCTCAAACCAAAGAAAAAAGGCAAAAATAGATAAATACTTTCGTGAAGCTCGATTTTGAAAAATAAAAACTATAAGGTGGGTATAAGGCGGTTGTATTTCACGGCCTAAAGGAAAAAGGCTCTTAAGTGCTTCGCGCCGCCTCGTTTCCTCCGCTTGCTTGTGAGTATTTGATTTTGAGAGCTAATCGAGGGTTTTGCCGCCCAAAGTATTACTTAAGTATCATATATATTTTCTTGGTTTCATTTGATTAAACCCTCTTGAACGATTTGGTGTTCCACCATCGTTCTAAAGTCATCGAAGGCGTTCACTTCACGTGATCGTTTTCATTCCTTGAGGCTTCTTTAATCGAGAGATTTGATTAAGGAGGAGATTTGTAGATTTGTGTCTACTTAATACATTCACTAATTTCCAAAAAGGTTAATACAATCAAAAACCACAAAAAAAATTGAAAAATACAAAACACCAAAAAGAATCTTCTTTGCTCGTCTCCTCGTTGTACGTGACGTTTATGTTAACTCGTAATCAGGCAAAACGTGCACGTAGACGAAAGAACAAAACTCCCACTCCAACTCATTCTAGTGAGGAGTCTCCTATTGACGAACCCATTGTACGAGAAGCACCAACCATGGCGAATCGAACTATGATGGAGTTACTTCAAGCACCCACCGAGGGTTATGGAGAAGCTATTGTGATTCCCGCTATCCTTGCGGAGAATTTTGAGGTGAAAACGGGTTTGTTGTCGATGATCCAAAACAACAAATTCCGTGGTGATGAGAAGGAAAATCCTCACAACCATATCCGCCAATTCAATCGTCTTACCGCCACGTGCAAATTTAAGGATGTCTCGAATGACTCGATTAAGATGATGCTTTTTCCGTATTCCTTAGCGGGGCCCGCTAAAATTTGGTTAGAGAAAGAGCCACCCAATTCAATATTGACGTGGAAGGATCTCGTTTCAAAATTTGTGAACCAATTTTTTCCGCCCTCTAAGACTACGCATTTGAAAAATGATATTTCTAAATTTTTACAAGAATCAAATGAAAGTTTTTCAACGGCTTGGAATAGGTTTAAGGAGATGTTGCATGAATGTCCTCATCACGGTTTTTCCGACTTGAATCAAATTGACACGTTTTACAATGGACTTAATGATCATGAAAGAGATTATTTAAATGCCGCCGCGGGTGGTAATTTTTTGTGTAAAACGGTTGAGGAAGCTTTGGTGATAATTGAGAATAGGTCTAAGGTTTATAGCCCTCGTAACACACCGAGTGTTGCCAAATTGGGCTCGTCATCGTCTCATAGCATTAATGCCTTACATGATGAAGCAAATGAAGAAAATTGGTTTTTTGATAGATTTGCTAGCCTTATGTCCCATTGGAAAGCTCAAGAAGCTTCAAATTGCGCTTCGGTTAAAGCGGTTTCTAAGAGTTGTTTGTCGTGTGGTGGAGCTCATGATCTTTCCGAGTGCATTACCGCGGATGGTAACACTTCGAGTGCTTATATAGCCACGGGAACTTATAACCAAAACGGCCAAGGTTCCCGCCAAAATCAAGCTCCACCAAATCAAAATGCTAATAACTATCGAAACAACAACCAAGGTGCTAATTATCAAGGCAATCAACGTAATTACAACAAGGGTAATTATCAAAGTGGAAATGGGCAAATTTCAAACCAAAACCAAAACCGTGATTTTCAAACTACCACACAAGGTTTTCAAAATGATCACACCAAAAATCTTCAAGGAGAGTTTTTGAATTATGCTAAAGCAAACGATGCTAAGTTTGACAATATGCAACGTGAAATGGTTAGCTTAAGATCCGAATTGAAAAGCGAGCTTAAAAACGAACTTGCTAATGAACTTAAAACTCATGCTAATAAAATGGAAGGAAATGTTCAACGACTCCAACAAAATCAACAAAAAATGGAGCAAGGCCAACATGAGATTAAGCAAGAATTGTTAAAAGCGGATGCTAGGCAATCTAAGTTTGAAGACCGAATGGGAAAAATGTTTGAAGCTATCATGTGTAAGCCCTCTTCTTCGGGTGGTCTTCCTAGTGATACCATCGTGAACCCGAAAGGAGAATTGAAGGTTATTACTACTCGTAGTGGTAAAACTTTCAAACAACCTATTTCTCGTCCAAGTACTTCTATGGAGAAGGAAAAAGAGAAAGAACCCGAGGTGGTGGTTGAAAAGGAGCACATTACAAGCCCACGAAGTACCGCTCAAACCACACCTACGATTGAACCAATACCAATTGTGGAACCCGAGATTCCAAGGCCTATGCCTATGCCCCAACCCACACCACCCTTACCCTACCCTTCAAGACGAGACAAGGAAAAGGCACAAGAACGAAATAATTATCAATTTGAACTTTTTATGAAAATGTTTCGTGACTTGCATTTTAATATAAGTTTTGCTGACGCCTTGGTCATGATGCCTCGATTTGCCGCAAACTTCAAAAGTATGTTGAATAACAAAGAGAAATTGCAAAAATCGTCTAGTTGTTCATCGGTTTTTCTTAGCCGCATACCTCAAAAAGTCGGTGATCCCGGCAAGTTTTTAATCCCATGTGCTATACAAGACATGGAAGAATGCTACGCCTTGGCCGATCTTGGTGCTAGTATTAATTTGATGCCTCTTAAGATTTTTAAATCGCTCAATCTTCACAATCTCACCCTTCAAGAATGTCAATCGAGATGGCCGATCATTCTACGATTCTAGCTTGTGGAGTTGCCGAGGATGTCTTCGTGAAAGTTGGAAAGTTCTACTATCCCGTAGACTTTATTGTTGTTGACATTCCCATCGATCCTAAAGTTCCTTTAATTTTAGGTCGATCATTTTTGGATACCTCGAGGGCACTTATCGATGTGCATGCAAGAAAAATCACTCTTCGTTTCAATGAGGAAGAACTCGTCATTAATGCAACTCAAAACTCCACACTTTCTCATGTGTATTCTATCACGTCTTTGTACAATGTCAATCCCATAAAAAACATTTGCAAAAAGATTTCAAAAAGAGTTTTAAAAGTTGTTGAGTAAAATTAAGTTCCGTCCCCTCCGCCGGTGGAGGTTAAGAGTGTTAAGCCTACGATTCCAATTGTGAATGATTCTTCGGATGATGAATGTGTTGATCCCGATGGGGAAGTTTTCTTTGTTGACAAACGTTTTGAAAACTTACCACCACCTTTACCAAAACGGTTTTCAAATGTGAGAATTTTTAGTGTGACTAACATTACTTTAGGAACACCAAATATTTTTGACATAATTAAATCGGGTTTTCATAAGGAGAGTTTAAAAGATGAAAAAGGAAAAGATTTTGAATTAAATTTAAAAGATTTTTCTACAACTCTAACTCCGTCATCACCACGTGTATTGAGTGCTACAAGCTCGTCTTCTCCTTTTGACGATGCTTTGTGTGGACTTAGTGTGGGGGAAGTCCCTTATGTTCCCTTCCCTTTCTCCACCGAGGACGAGATATTTGATCCTGGAATTGCTTATAAAGGTAAATCTCGGTCTTCCACTGATGCAATAAATGGAAAATCTTTCTATTTGATTGGTGCGAGTCTACCTCGAGTAGCTCATGTTTTTAGTGACTTACCCATTGTCCCACCCTTCTATTTCTTCTCATCTATTTTCTTGAAACCATTTGGGTTTTTGTTGGCACACGATGAAATGGCGTTGATTTGTTTTTCCAATGAAAACGAGAACGCCATCTTCGATCCCGGTATTTTGCACCATCAAAGGACTTAGTCCTTTATAACGGTTGTTTTTGGGCCTTGTTTATCATGTAAGCCCCACCAAAAATTGACCATACCATGATTATCCCTAAATGATCACATTTATGGGGATTCGAGTCGAGCTTTTGACTCGGTTATCAAAAACAAGGTGCCTCGTGGGGGAGACCCATGCTTATCCATGTACATATTATTGCTTTCTAATTAGTTAATGTGAGGGGATTTGTGCCCTTCCAACCTTTGTTCCGTGGTTGTTTGTGCATTGTGGTATTTAGATCATGATCTTCACGATTGGAGCCTCTCGTGTTCGTTTTATGGGAGCACTCGATCGTTTGCTATGAAGACTTTCTCAATATCCAAATGATATATCCTTTTGATATTCTAACCTTAGGTTTTTAGCACACTTCATAAACGGCTATTAATTTATTGGTTACACCCTTTCCATGCTAGATTAGGCATTCGACTACGTCTCTATTATGGGGGTGTTTGCACCCCTAGACTCGAAACATTAAGGACAATGTTTAACTTTTGTATGGGGGGGTGAATAGATACTTGCCTTGCCAAACCTTCACGCTTTCCAAAGTTTATCTTTTTCTTATCGTTTTTGTTGCAAAATAAGGCTAAAATGGCCAAATTTTAAAAATTTTCTCATGTTTTATAAGTGTTTGAAGACACGAATGTAGATTTTCCGATGGCGAGAATAAGAGTAATTTTTGACTCGACCGTGCGTGTTGAGCACTTAGCTTTAATTCCTTAACTACACATTAGGCTAAGTCTCTTAAATGAGGACGAGAAATGATTGAGTTAATTATAAGTTACTATGCTAAACGTAGAATACTCGTATTCTTTCAAAAACTCATGTGTTCTCGTTGTTTGCTTATTCTCCCTTCGCATGTAAATATTTATTGCTTAATAAATATTGACTCAGCGGTTTAGTTAGGATTGTTGGGTTTTTAGTCTTTTCTAGTAGCTTCCGTGTAATTAAATTGGGAAGACATTAAGGTATCGCCAGCGTCACGGTTTTGAAGTATTGGCACCCGAATAATCGAAAGCTTCACCCAATAATAAGATTTCAAGTGCTCACCTAAATCTAGCAAACAATTTGAAGCCCCACAAGGCCGAAAAATCTATGCAAAATTGAAAGTGAATCAAGCCTTAATCTTTGAAGCTTTAAAAATCCAAAATTCGCTTTAGCGTGAGGATATACGTCTTTGGCTAATAAAACCACCGATGAGGCGGATAATAAAAGGCAAGGCAATACCGAAGTCATAATAAATGCTTCATGGCGAAGTTGAATAAAAGATGGAGGTAAACCAAAGATAATAAGTCCCTTCCGTTAGGGGGCGTATAAAAGTCTTGGTAATAAGTCTCATGTTCAAAACCGTTATAAAACCGTGTTTATCGATTCTTCTTGTCAACTTAATTTTTTTGACATCGTTGTCTATTAGGAAGGGTTATTGATTTGATGGTCTTAGTTACACCGTTAGGACTCTATTTTTAGACCTAAATCTCTATTACGCATAAGTCAACAATGTATCCTCGTGAAACATTCAAGACAAAATAAAATATAAGAGATACAACTTAGGAATAATGGGAGCATAAGTACGTGATTAGGGCATATGAGTAGTGTTAGCATTACTAACTTATAATGACAATGATCTCGTTGCACGCTTGTTATGGAATTGGGGTGAAAATCGAGGACGATGAAATTATTTCTAACGAAGCATTCACGTGTTCTTATTCTATGAACCTAAACGTCCCATTTTGCGATGAAAATCATACATTATGTCTTAAACACAAGTAGTAGTAATAGTAGTAGTGTAGCTAGTTTATCATTCCAATAAAGTGAATAAAAATGAATTTTGGAGGTGCTACGATACTTTATTCTAGCATTGCGTGAGGGCACGGCAATGGTTTAGTATGGGGGAGTGATGAGACTGCTTTTATACATAGTCTCATCGTCCAAATCGGGCTTAAAATGCATAAAATATCATTAAAACTGCCAAATATATGCTCGTGTTTGTTGCTTGTGTATTTTAGGTACGGATATTGAGGAAATGACAAAAAGATCCCAAGAATCATTCAAAAACGAACACGGGAAACGAAGCCGCACAATGAACCGGGCCCAAATCTGGAATTTCCAGAAATGACCTTGAAGAATTGAAGATTGTCAACATTGGTCCCTCATTTTTGAAGACTTAGCATTTTATACCCTTGTAAAACTCATAAATTGCATTGAGGTCCCTTAAATATCAAGAAATTACATTATGAACCCTTGAAGATTGCCAAATGTGCATTAATGGTCCTTGTATAAAGTTTGAGAAAAGGCTGTGCCAAATTTGACAATTGATACAAAGTTGTAACAAGCATAATGGGGCGTTGATAGCTATTTATCACAACATGAACAAAACAAGAAACCTGAGGGGGCCAAACTGGGAGACAGCCAAACATACACCCTCCAATCACCCATCTCCACGTCACCCCACTTCCACCTTTCAACCAATCACCAACACTCCCTTCTCCACGTCAACATTCCACCCACAACTAAATAATCAGTTTAACTGATTAATTACCCTTCCCTCCAAACACATTTTTTAAACTAATTTTTTCCCAAAATGGATTAAAACCAACTCTTAATCCCCTACGAACCCTAATCCAACCCAGCTTCAATCCAACTAAAAACAAAGGGGTTTTGATCCAGCTTTTCCAGATTGCTAATTACCCTTACCCTTAACCCATCCCACACCCCAAAACAAAACCCACAACACCCATGTGACACCCCCAAGATTCCCTGCTCATGTCATTTTCACCCAAACCCCTAAAAACCGACCAGATAGACAGCATCAATAGTCCTCATTCAAACTTGTTCCCAAAGACTTATTAAACGTCCAGGATCACTCCAAGCCAGCTTGCACATCACTCTCATCACATGGGCAACATTTTGACTGATTTTTAAGACTAAAGACCAAGGGCGTTTTAGGCAGTCCATGTGTTAGGGTTTAAGCATACTAGAATCTTCTATTAGTTGTATAAATAGAGGTCGCATGTGACCTCTATCTTTTGTTCCAGATTTTTTTCCAAAGATTATGTAATGCCTTTTTAAATTAATTAAAAGTTGGTATTTTCTTGTTATGAAATTATAATTCCTTTTTACTTTGTTTTAAAAGTTGGTAGTAACTTGTGAAAAAATCTGAGTTCCATTAAAATTTATTCAAACATTTTGTGTTTGAATTTTTAGAAAAAAGGGTTTCTGAAAAGGGGAAATTTTTGGTGAAAATTTGATTCAAGATTTGGTTTTTCAGGATTGGAAGTTATTTGGTGTAAGTGTTTGAAAGAAAAACGTCTGAGAAATTTGTGAGAAAGGTTTTAAAAAAGAGAAAGAAATTCAAAAAATTGCATATTGTGTGTTCTTCATTTTTTTTCTTAGCAGCTTTCACTTGGAGCCTGATCTTCCAAGGTTCTTCTCAGGCCCCAGCCTGATTGGAGGTGACATAGCAGTCACTAAGGGACCTGGATGTAGGTCCCTCTAGGTAGCATTGTTGTTTCCTTGTTTTGAGGTTGCATATATTTCTGATTAGTTTGATTTGGTTTGAAAGTTGGTAGTTTGTTGATGTTGTTGTTTGGAAATGCAAATTTATGCCTAATATGCATGATTAGATGGATATAAACCAGTTTGATTAGGTTTGGTACGCAAGTTGTTGGTTAAAATCTTGATTTTCAGTTTAAAAGGGTGTTTGGATTTGTGTTTTAGGCAGAATTTATGACAAGTTCTTGGTTTAAAACTTATCTAGACATGTTTGTATTGATAGTTTAGGGTGATATTGGTCATAGTATTTCAGTTTGTTGGAGTTTTAATCAAATTTGCATGCAAAAATATTGAAAATAGCATAAAAACAGTCAAGTCCTTTTCTGCTTGTTTTTGTGATTTTTGTGCCATCAAGTTTTGTTATATGTTAGAGATTGGTATCATCTAGGGATTAGGATTGCTCATATGTGATTTGGGTAGCTTATGTTCAAGTTATGAGCCTTTAAATTTCATCTTTGTGCAAGTAAACTAGGCCTATTGTTCATCAGACCCATAAGGGCTTTATCAGAAACATTGTGTGCTTGATTTGCTTAATTTTTGTGAAAGGACTTGTGCTTTTCTTGTTTAACTGACTTCCCACAACCCAACTGGTTGTGGGAGTGCCCAATTGTCCAATCAAAAAACCAATCAAAAGCTTTCCTAAGCTTAAAAGGTCACCAGACCTTGAAATTGCACTAGTAGTGGGAAAAAGGTTTCCCCTGCTAATACACTTTTTGGTACTGCTTCACTAGCAGACAAAGCTTTTGGCATGTCACTTTCAGAAAGTTGAATATTTTGTCTTTAGTGCTCTAAAATTAGAATTAGGGTTTCAAACAAGTTTTGATATTTTTCTAATTTAATTTCTGATTTTTCTGTTTAGGTAAAATTTTTATTACTGTTCATTTAGTAATTTTTAGATTATATAGCTATTTTTAATACTTTTTAACTTTCTGTTTTTGGCATTTAGTGCCAAAAATACATATTTTTCAGTTTCAACAATTTTCTTTTATTAAGAAAAACATTTTAAGATTTTTGGTATAAAAAGTTTTCACTGTTCATCTTTTAATTAATTTTTTATATCTAATTTAGTTTAATTAGGGTTTAATATTAAACTGCTTTTGTCTTTTAGTGGTAAATTTATTATTTTTCAAACTTTTTCAATTTTCTACTGTTCCTTAGAGTAAATTAGGAATTTTAAAATTGGTAAATTATATTTGGCCTTATTTTATTATTTTTTATAATTATTTTAGTTTGAAAATAGTTTTTAGTGATTTAAAAATAGAAAAATAGTTTTTAAAAATTAGGAAAAATACTTTTTAGTCTTTTCTATAATATAAGTAAGTTATTTGTTCAATAAAATAATATTTTGGACATTTTGATTAATTATATTTAATTTTAGGGCTTTAATTAGCATTTAAAATTGAATATTTAAATAATAAAAGGTTTTAAAATATTTTTATTGGATTTTTATTCTTATTTATATTATTTTAGACTTACTTTTAGCTTTTAATTAATTTTTAGGTTTAAAATTTTTAATTTTGTAAGTTTTTACGGTTTTACGTGAACGATCTTTTCGTCTTAGCTCGATCCGTCTTCGTAACCGTCATTCTCTTCTCACCCCATTTCTATTTTCTTTTTCTCAAATATAACCACAAACATTAATCAATTCATTACACAACGCACGTGCCTCCTTGGGAAACGAACTTGAACTTATTTGGTCATTAGTGCTCGGTTTTCCTAAACCGACACTTAATACTTGCCACTTTTGCTCTCTTTTCCTAAAGAGTAGTAAAAACACTACATCAGTGATTTAGAAAGTTTTTCTGGTTACGATATCTATACCTTTCAACACATTAATTCACGACGGTATTGATGTCAAAAGGTGGTTAGGTATTCGTCCTATGATCCAACCAGAACCGGAGGGATCTTCCCAGGGACAATCCATTAGAATTTAGAAGTCCTTAGGAAAGATGGAGTAGTTGAGTGTACGGGAATAATGCTGACTAATGACTTAAGCTAGCACTGGAACAATCACAACAAGGTGCTAGTTATGACGTCTTGGTAAGCATTGAAGGGGTTGAATAATGAAAAAGAAATGTAAGGATAAAGGGTGAAAAGAAATAGCCCTCCATGCAAATTAGGCAGAAACCGGGTCATTACATCTACTATCAGAATCACGTTGATGATTTCGGGTATTAAAGACAAAGCATCATGGACCCAGTGATGCAAAGCACAACCCTTCCCAGCCTACTCAAACTTCTCTCAATAGAAGTTTGTTTTATTGTCACGGAGTTCAACTCATTTCTATCAACTTTCTCACTCCGAGATAGTAGATATTGAAAAGGTGGCAGTCTACTCCAGCCTCCGATCACCAAATAAACGTACACTTATAGAGTCTAGAGCCAACGAGATTCATAAAAATTCATAAGGACACTTACTTCATATATCAATTGTTGTTCATCATTAGAACACAAGTGATAATTTACAGAGTCCTACGCTCTATCCTTGCGATATTGCTAGAACATTCAGAGTGAGACACTCCTTAGTGCTCACACTGACGAATGGAAATCCTTCCAGTGTTAACATCAAACATCACTGCGGTAGGTCATATGTAAGATTCACTTGAATTAAACATATGCTAACTGGAAAGCAACAGTGGTTTGACTTCTTTTTTATTCAAACTCGTTCCAGGTCTCGACGTAATATCTTTATGATCTTGCCAGAACATTCAGAGTAATACTCCTCAGTATTTACAGTGACGAATGGAAATCCTTCCAGTGTCATCCTCAAACAGCACTGCGGTAGGTAACTTGTGAGATTCTATACGAATCAAACTTGTGTCAACTGGAAAGCAACAGTGGTTTGATTCTTAATTGATTCAAACTTGTTCCAGGAAATTGAATTGATGACTTAATCAGTAGAATGGAACTGCATGATTCACTCCATACTATGAATTATCTTTTGATATATTCAAGTATTAAGAACGGCTACCACAGCCGGAAACCCTGTCAAGGAAGTTCTTTGAACTTACCTAATCACGGGTACAATTTTCGTACTGTATAACGGGAAACCGGAGGAATGCAAACGGTGGTGTGACTTCAAGAGTCGTAATTCAAGACCACATACTCAAGTAAATGAAGAAAGCTCAAGAACATCTAAAGACAAAGACTTATGCTACTCTGATGATCAAGAGAGATTGTTAACAAGCTTTCAAGACAAAGCAAAGTATGAGTATGTGGGTAAAGACACAAGAACACAAGTTGGAAAAGTTTCAAGATCAAGTCAAGGAAAAGACCAAAGATCCAAGATCACAAGTCATGAAAGGATCGATGATAGAACTCTCAAGACATCGAGCTTCAAAGTCTGCAACAACAAAGAAGTGAAGTCACATAATTCATGACTACCACTTAGGGGTAGATTGTTAGAAGTATTTAAAGTGATGGTCAAAGAAGTGAAGTCACATATTATATGACCACCTCTTAGGGGGAGATTGTTAGAAATATTTAAAGTGATGGTCATATAATATACCGTTGCGAAGCTCGTGGAAAATGCTATTCAACGGTGTCGAGGGTTCTATGTTATTGTTATGTATGTAACGAGAACTAGTCCTGAACACACAATTGAGGAAGGTCTCCTAACCTTGTAAGCCTTAGTATAAAAGGCACATCCAACCTCATTTGTGTGTGTGTCTCTCATAGTGTTTCCTTCCTTCTTGTTGTTAGAGATAGAAACTCTCCTTAGTTTCTCTTACTGAGAACACACTCCTTGTATCCTTCTCTTTCTTCTTCATCTAATCTAACATTCCATTTTTAGTTTTAATCTTGTTCTTCATCATCTCTATTTCTTGTTATATATATAGTCGTGTGCATACGTCTTACAATAATCAGTCTCTAAACTTCATATTTTTAGGGTTTGCATAATATAGTCCTTGAATTTCAATTTGTTACAATTTCAGTTAGTAGTTTTGGAATTTGTTAAGTTTGTTACCTAGTTTGTTACATTTTACATCTTTGGTCCCTATTGTTTCTGATTTTACACTTTCAGTCCCTATACTTTCATTTAGTTTACATTTCAAGCACTTTTGCTTTTATGCATTAAATTCTTGTACTTCGTGAATAATAATTGGTACTTGCACTGTGTTTTACGGATACGTAGCTTTAATATTTTCATCTTTTTACGTGTTTGATTGAATTAGACATAGAATCCAAATAACCTTTTACAACCAAGAACAATTTAAAGCTTGATATTAGTAGGCCTTTCAATTTGTCATTGAGTCGAGAATAAACGAACTTGCAAATACTCAATATCAGTTGTCGCCTTGGTTCCCGCTGGGATGTGTTTCCCTCGCGGCTAGAGCATCAAAAATGCCTTGACCGATAAGCACTCTAAGTTGTGCTTCTGAAATAGTCGTTGAGGGAGCAGCGTCGGGATTCAGTCGAGTGACTCTTTGTGCCATTATTCTATAATACACAAGGATAAGATTTATTAGCTGATCAATAAGATTATTATATTAAGCTGCAAGGAAAATGTGTATGCATAGAATTCACAACAAATTGGAAAACCTCTCAAGAGTTCATAATAATATAAATACAAGCAAACAAGTAGATGATAACATGTCAATTCTAGTGAATAACAATATAATGCAAGTACAACCAATCTAAGACAGGGATACAACAATCCTGTCTGAAATAGTGGTACACATGTTAGTAGTACAACAAAAGATAACCTACCTACTAAGGTTAGGTGCTAATGATAAAGATACAACTGAAATGAAATATAAGTAAAAAAGACCTAAATCATGCGAGCTGAGATGCAACTCAATGCTTTTCATGATGTACAAAGATATCTATCCTACACTAGCATGGATGCCTGCAGGTGCGGCTGGTCCAGCTGGTGGTGTGGGTGCACGAGTATCCTGCATGCGAATCATATCTCTCCTGGTCTCCCGGGAAAGCCTCATAGTCTCGAGAAACTGAATCTGGCGTGCAGTATCAGCACTCCGAAGAAAATCTATCTCAGCAGTGACCCCCTGGTGATGAAGATCTGCCAGGTCGATGAAGGTCCTGAAGGTCTCCTCCTGTATGAGTATAGCAGCCTGGGTCTCATACTGATGACCCTCTAGTGAAGCTAAGCGATATCGGAGGTAAGAAACCTCATCCAAAAGCCGTTGTATGGTTCCCTGGGTCATACCCAAAGAACTCTGAGTGGTATGTGACTTACCAGCCACAGTCTAGTAGAGAGAGTTAAATCTCTCCTGAAGTACAGCACGACCCTGCTGGTCCGCCTGTAGTAAGGCATGGATGAGTGCGGTATCCTGCGCCTGTCAGGCTACAAGAGCGTCAACCTGTTCCTGTAGAGCGCCACGTCTAGCCTGACTAGCTCCTGAACCCTCTCCTATCTCGAAGGTCGAGTCAGGAGTAGAGTCACGCCTCCTCTTGCGAGGTGGCAAGGCACTCGTAGGATAAGAGTGGAGTGTAGAAGGTGGTGGCAAGGGTGGTAGAGTAGGTACAACCTGATCCGCCTCCCTAGGTAGAGATGCAGGTAGGACTAATAGAGGTGAAGTGGGAGAAATAGCAGGTGGTGATGGGGTAAGAGAATCTGATAGTATGATAACTCCATCTGGCTGGTCACCTCTGGACTCGGTGTCGGATGCATGTCCGGCAAGTACCGATGTCGGTGATAGCGGTGCGATGGTAGGAACCATGAGCTCCTCGAAAGTAGTCACGATGGTAGGTGTCGTCATGATATCTGAAAATAGTAGCATTTCAAAGTTGAGTAAGTATTAGCTTACACAATTCAAAAATTTTTCAAAATGCATATGCAATACGGTTTATGTTTCTTTAACAATGCTTGTTAAAAGTATGTGTAGATACTTAAGTGATTTAATAACTCGGAGGTTATAAATCGGCGTACAGTTAGTTCACATAATACACATGCTCTATATGCTATATGCCTAACTATAAAGGTTCCCCAAAAATAAAATTTTCTTTTTAATTTATTTAAAATTTAAGTTATAGTCCAGTTTAAATTTTTTATTATTTAAATTTTTTATTATTGATCTGGTTCTCTATAACTATGCGCTCTAATACCATTCTGTAACACCCCCATAATGGTCAAATGCAGCGAAATAGTACGTAGGGTGTTACTTTGGTGGATCGATAACACACAGTATATAGAGCAATGATCATAATAGTCATTTAAAAACATATTACATGAATTATATTGTACACATTTAGTATCTTGTTTGAAAACAACATTTATTAATAATGTGAAAAATATCTCAGCCCGATGGTAATATGATGCTTCATTGATGCTAGAATCCAATGCATGAACCTGCTTATTTTCTTGAGAAAACATATAAAATAAAATGTGGGGGTCAACACGAGGTTGGTAAATTCACAGGTTTAATTTAAAAAATAAATGTACTGATATGCCAAACACCACGATCATAGTAGGACAATCACAACCAATACTACAGAAGTTCCTATTGCCTGTAATAGAAGCTAAACATGATGCTCAGGCGCCATTATGGTCAAACCCGATGTTGTATCCCTCAGTCCGACAATGAAATAAACTTGTTGCTTGGCCTAAGCGTTTTGTGATAGAAAGTCACGCAGGCCGGGTGTTGTCAATACCCGAATAGATCAATTCATAAAATTTTGCGCTACATGTAAAATCCATGATTTTACCATGAGAAAAATATAATAAAAGTCTACCCGGTGATACCAGAACATTCCTCAACCTAGTAATAGTAATCGAGTTTCGAGGACGAAACTCAAGGTGACATGTGGATGGCGTAAAACCCAAGATTTTTCGTTCATTAAATAATAACAAAGTATGTTTCAATACCTATTTTTGAAGCAATACAGAAGTTACTGGAATTGAAAAAAAGACAAAAGTCGTACAACCCGCGTACCGACAATTTAATAATTTAATTACATAAATTATTGTCGAGAGATACTTGATAAACGATTTGATGAAATTGTTTAATATTTCATTTACCTACGGAGAGGTTAAATGAGAAGTATCTGTATTAAAACAATGCTTAAGTTATAAAAACGATAAATGAAAAATTATCGTCATCTAGATAAACAAACACGTTTTTCGTGTTTACAAGTCATATAAATACTCCATTTTATTGAAGAAATGATTTTAAGATTAGTGACGCGATTCTCGTAAGACGAATCAAATTTTATAAATCACGAACGAGTCCCGAACCGTTTATTAACAAATGTATGACAAATGTACACTATAAGCCCCTGCAGAATAATTGCAACCTTAACCCCTCAACTATTATAAACCTTGCATATTGTTTTTATAACTTTGAAGTAGTATATATTTGTGCAATTAGGGTTTCCCTCATTTCACTCAAACCCTAGCCTCCACTCACACACACCTCTAAAGTGGCAGACGCCACTTTTCCGGTGAGTAAATTCTGGCCACCATAAAGCTTCTGCCGCCACCTTTTATCCATAGATCCTATAAATCTATATGTATGTACACCATCTGAACCACTTTTTCACTTTATTGCCAGCCGCCGCTACTGTAGTCCGCCACCACCACATTCGTGGTGATACCACGCTGTTGTCACCTCCACAGTCGCAGCCCCTCCTGCTGCCATTATCACCACAGCCGCCACACACTACTAGTGTCCATCTGCCATCATAGCCGTCCCATGCATCACCACCACCACCTTGTCACTCCAACCACAGTCGTGGTCAAAACCCACCAACAGCCCCGTCATCATCACCATCGCAGCCCTGCTACCAGCCATCATCGCAGCCCCTGCTGCCAGCCACCAGTCGCGCAGCCACCTGCTGCCATCATCACCACCATCCTCCTCCACCCCTCACGTCACCACAGCCATCACCCATGGCCAACCTGCACCACGACCATCTCCACAAATAGTCACCACTGTTAGAGGAGTGTTGGATCTGTTGGAAAGACCTGCAGTGGGTGTGTTTGGATCTGCTGAATAGCAGCCATATAAGGGGATGCTTGGTTCTGGGCGAAGAAACAAATAAGGGTGCGTTGGATTAGCGTATATCCACACGGATATGTTTGGATCTTCTGTCGGGAGTGACATGCAGGGTGTTTGGGTCTAAGATCTGCATCAAGTAGCTTCTGGAGTGTTTGGATCAGCTGATAAGGGGGCGTTTGGGACTGCAGAAAGGTTGTACGGAGCGTTTGTGTTTGCTGATGACATGCATGCTGCTGTTAAGGGAGCGTTTAGGACTGCTGATGGCGTAGGATGCATGTTAGATTCGAGTTTGTAACGATAGGGGTATGCCTTGTTGTAATATAAACATGCATGTAATAACTTCCCACCGATAGTGTATTATTACCACCGTTAGTATATATTACCAACTGACCACTTTATGTTGCCACCGTTAGTGTTATAACTACCAACTTACCACTGCTAGTTATCACATGGACACAGTTGCCACTGTTAGCTTAACAGTTTCCACTGTTAGCTATACAGTTACCACTGTTAGACTAAAAACCTAGCCACTATTTTCATATTATTCCTACTGTTTTTATAAAGCACCCGCGGTTAGCTTTATTAGCCACTGTTGGTGCACAAGAGCTATTTTAATTGTTTTAGAATAAAAATATTATATTTTTATCAACATGTTATAAATCAGGATTTATTTAATAATAACTTATTAATTAGTTTTAGAATCGAATAAATTATTTAATAAAATTAATAATTATTTATAGAGACTATAATGTCATACACATTTTATAAATATCAAGAATACACGGTAACAGTGAATAAACAACATGCGCACTTAACCATCATCATAACAGTATATATATATATATATATATACTAATTAAATATACTGTGATAACAAGAATAAACGTACAACCAATTAAACTGCATGCATTTATTATTTATGCATATACTGAGACCTACTTAATTACTTAGGTATTCGATGTACTATGTGCTTTGTGATTTGTATACGTGATCATCCTCGAGCTGTATTATACAGGTGAGTTCATAGCCTCGCATTTTAAATCCTTTTATGATTTTACTAACCCGCGAGGGGGAGACATGCTATTAAATAACTGTAACTTGTTTGACAATATAACTATAAATTTATTTTATAGAACGTAAATTGAATTGTAACCTGTTTTGACAATATGATTTATAATTCTTTTATAGAACGCAAATTGAACTGTTATATTTAATTACATTTGCCTATTATAGAAACTGTTAAATTATGCGAAATTGCCCGAATGTTGGGATTGACCATCCCCATCTAGGTGAGTCATGCTCACTGTGCCTTGGTCGGGACAACAGATGTATACCATGTTGGAACTGGGGTTGGGTGTCTTTTTGTAGGACACTACGTTCTCATCTGTTGAGGACTATGGAAGGTTAAGCTTCAGTTTTGAAAATAGGAAGAAATGTAATTACTTTGTAGTATATAGCTTTGGCAATGATACTATCTGTAAGGTTTTCATTCCTAAACTTTATTTTATATTGTTTAGCACATTAATGAATGGAATAATTGGACACTTTGAACTTGATTTTATAATCAAATATTGAATAGCACTAGGTAGGACATTTAAAGTTCCAAACTATGATTTTACCCAAAACTCTATGAATTCACCAACTTTCTGTTGACTGTTTTAAGCATGTTTTTCCTAGGTAATTAAGCAAGATTAGAAAGATTATTTGAGCATGGACTGAGCATCATTTAGGAGCATAAAAATGACGGGGGATTTATCTTTTACTGGGATATTTATAACAAATGATATTCAAGGATTTGAACGATTGTACCAAGATAATGTTTACATCAATTGTATTTCAAAAATCATATAATTATGATTTGTGCTTTGTAAGCTATTTGCTCATCGATCCACCACTGTGATACCCGCTTTATGGGGGTGTTACAGAGAATGGTATTAGAGCTTTAGTTATAGCGAACTAGATAAATTTTTAAATAGAATAAGAATAAAAATATTTTTCTTTTATTTAAAAGTTGGACTATAACTTTACAAAAATCTTTTTTTTTTGGGATGTTTTTTTGGGACATACTTAAGAGCATATAGCATAGAGAGCATGCATAAATATATGATTTAAGTGCACATTCATTAGTCTATGCATTCATAATTGTTGTTTGTATTAGATGATAACTCTGTACGTATTTACGTATTATGACTATTTAATATTTATTATAGAAATATTAAAATACTCAAGTCATTTAATGAAACAAATGAACATGCCATGTTAAGTAGGGAGCTTTATACTAAAGATGTTCCATCTCGATATTACGTTTTTGACTGAGTGGTTGGGTTTACGATTTAAAGTGCCCTCGCTCCTCAAACGTTTATAGAATGGCTTCTGAAGTATGATGGCCTGAACAATGCATTGTAACCACGAACAATCTAATACATAACAAACCATTGGAAATATTTAAATGGAAATTTAAATAAAATCTTTGGAAACATTTGCAAATCTAACAAAATCTCTAGAACTCGTTAGAAAATCTAAGAAGATTTTTAAGTCTCTAAAAATCTAAATAGATCTATCTATTTTACTCAATCTTGGAAAATCTAAATTGATTTTTTTAAATCTAACTGAATAAAATACGTCTTGCAAAATCTTGGGGGAAATCTAAACTAGATTTATAAATCTTTAGTAAACCTAATTATATTTTATAAAAATTGAAAAATCTACTAAAATGTTTGGGAAATTTACAAATTCTTTGTAAAATCTTAATGTATCTTTAAAATCCTTACCATGCTTTTGGTAAACTTAACTAGATTTTTATAAATCTTGGAAAAATCTAAAATTAGATTTTTAGGAGATCTTGATTAAATCCTATTGAACTTATAATAAACCCAAATCTTAATTTTTGGGACCTTGAAATTTAATGTAAACATAGAACAAGATTGGACTTTATCTTGAAACACCATAAACGATATTAGCCATGGGTTATAAGCTCATCTTAAATCTTATGACTAACATGCAAACTTGTAACTAACTTGGATCTTATTTAAAATACACGGAAATAAAACATACCGTAGGTTTTTTTTTTTTTGAACGGCAATTTTTACAACTCACACCAACTATCTCACAATTTCTATCTCACATGTCTCCACTGAGACTTGAACCCACAACCTTTAGGTTAGAGGGTCACCCACATACCGTTAGACCAAGAGGCCTTTGGTACATACCGTAGGTTTTTACTCTCTATTTAGAGATCTAGACTTAATCTTTAAGAACCAGTAATAAGCTTGTAAGGTTTCATAAACTTCACACCTAGATAAATGGTTAAGAATTATTAATGGATTAGTTAAACCCAGGCAACAATAGCCCAAAACTTGAATAGGCCCAATAGGCCCAATACAACATAGTCGTGTATATGCAAGAGCACATTAGGCCCATCTAATGCCTAGTAAGCCCACTTAGCAAACGCTGAATTATTAATGGACTAAAATATGTTTAGGCCCATTAGGAAGCCCATTAGACCCATTTATTGTCTTATGGACCTATGTAGTAAAACTTGCAATATTAATGGATCTAAAAATGTAATTAGGCCCATTAAGAAATCCTTAGCTCAAAAATTGTTAATGGATCATGTAAGCTCAATAAGGGTTTGGGAAGCCCATTAGCTCTTTTGATACACTTAATAAGCCCACTTAGTGATGTTATACTTGAATAAAGTTTTTATACCAGAAATAATTTATAAAAACTTTTAGACTAAGAATGTTAGTTTATAAGACTCATGGATTAAAACCGTGACACTTGAAACTTGTCTTGATAAAACAGAAATTACAAGGACTAATATTATAAATATTTGAATGTCTAGGGATTAATAAATGCCATTCGTGACTTATTAAACCCTAAGGACCACTTTTGTAATTTCTTGGAAGTTAAACTGTCATTTTATGACTCTAAGGACTAATTGTGTAATTAGCCGAAACATTTAGAAGCCCTAAGGATTAGTTCGCCACTTATTGGAAGTTATAAAACCTAATTTTAACTAGAGAAACTATTTTCACCGTATCCCAAAAATACTAGAAGCCCTAAGGACTAAAACTATTAAGAACCGGAAAGTGTACATTTGGTAAAATATAGAGGGACTTGTTTTGCCAATAACCGAAACTTAAGCAAACCCTAGAACCCTTATTTCATTTAATGTATTAAAACTTGACCTAATCCTAAACTAAATGGATTGGAACCATCATTTTCTGAAATATGTAAAAAAGGGGGTTATTATTTAACTTGCGGAAACTTTGGGGATATTAAATTAAATGTAATAAAGTGTTATTACTCTTATAAACTATTTATATAAATTGTATACGAAGCTTAATGTACATCGATTATAAAAGTAAAATACAACAATTATAAGTAAAATACTTTTACTTAAACAGTATTATTAATAACAAATTCAAATAGAAGTTATTAATACTTATACAACGATGTATTTAACTAAAATACTGTAACATAAATGAACTGCCTAAAAACGAGTGGATATCGTAATGAAATCCAAATAAATCCTAAAAATATTATACTAAGATTTTTAAAATCCTACACGATCGATGGTAAATCAGTTTAAGCTTATATGCTGATTAATTTATTATAATTAATTGATAACTATTATAATATAGCCTTATATTTTAAGTCCCCGATTGAACCGTTTTGGTTTTATAAACCATTGTACACAAAGACTCTAGAACTTAATTATTACCACCCTCGTATAATTTCAAGAAGTGTTAATTCCTACTTGAGCATACTATCTTTACATAGTTATTTGATGAATAGGAACCGGTTAGTCTATTTTGACTACTAGGATAACTGACGTGCCACTTAATGAAAACGGATTTACAACAACAGTACATGTTGGATCATTTAACAACAGACTAGGGAGCATTATCTCGTGCACAACATTTTATTAAATGTTTGAACTTGCTGTTATATGTATATATATATACCTTATTAGAAGGAATTATATGATACAATGCCTATGCTTATGATTGTAATATATCATTATATTATATTATATATGAACTTCTTGTTTGATGCGTACTCTTGCGCACGTTATCGCGCGTCAACATTTATTTTCTCTCGCTTATGATTTTGTACGTATATCTACGGAACACGACTTATTAACGACTCATATACGTTTGCTCTTAATAATATCATGTGGTATTATTTGGATAAGTTTTCATCTTTAAATGATGCGGTGGAACCCAAAATCAAGGTACTTATTATCCTATATTTTACATATGGGACCTGAGTCTCTTGATCCTAAGTTAATTATGATTTCGTCTCAAGACGGTATGGGACGTCTAAAGGTGAAACCATAAGTCACCGGACCACAAGTTTATTTATAATTTCGTATTATGATGTTATGGGACGTGAAGACGAGGGATTATAAATAAACAGGCTGTAAAGTATCTTAATAATATCTATTATATTAGACGTTATATTTATCCTAAATAATAAACCTTGTTCGTTTAAATAAAGAAATCATAGGTCACCGAATGGAGTTATAAATTTCACCTTACATGGATGAGGACGCTTATCAATGTAACTAGAAATTTATAATCACATGGGCTTAAATATATTCGACATGACTCATTATTGATATTATTTTATGTATCCAGCTATGTAACATATCCCTTTTGACTCGCGATTTCCTCCAGTAGTATCTTATCATTAAGATAACTTATAACTGATGTTATTACATCACCATCTAGAAACCTAAGGAAGATTAGTATTCATCTCTTTTGGATCATAGCATTGTGCTCTTGATTTTTGGCTTATCCTTAACCCAAATATCACTTCCGCTGCAGTTGACCCCGTAGGGGGTGTCCATCTTCCGCTGCATTCGACCCTTTTGCGGGTGTTCTTTTCCGCTGCATTTGATCCCTTTTTGGGGGTGCTCAATTCTGCTGCATTCGACCCCTTGAGGGTGTCCACTTCTGTTGCATTTGACTCCTTTGGGACTGTCCATTTCCGCTACATTTGAACCTTTTGAGGGTGTCTACTTTCCGCTGCATCCGACCCCTTTCTGGGAGTGTTCTTGTCCGCTGCATTCAACCCTTTTGGGAGAGTTCTTTTCCGCTGCATTTTAAACCCTTTTTGGGGAGCCCACTTCCGTTTCATTTGACCCCTTTGGGGTGTCACAGAAAATAAAACTGGTTTATCTTCCATGGAAAAAAATGAAACTTCGATCATTCGAGGAGACGGTAACACAGACTTTATCGACACTAGACTTAGTGTCATTTCTTGTACCGAAGCCCAGAAATACTTAGTAAGAGGATGCCTTATCTTCTTAGCTCGCATTTCTTAAATCGACAAGGAAGACAAACCCAAGCATAAAAGACATGCCCAACTCTAAATGGGTGTATGTTGTAGGGTTATGTTTGTCATCTCCCAAAAAGCGATAATGGATGTCCAATACTCTATGAGCGATCTTCTTCCTCTTCGGATCCAATTAGTTCGACAATACCATTGTCTAACAAGCCTTGAAATAAATGACTTCCTCCTTTTAGAAGTCGAAGTTTGTGCTAATTTTGAACCACCAATAGTAGATGCCTGACCCTTTTAGCATCTCACTAGAGAAGCACACTTCTTTATTCTTGGTATCTTCTTTGATTTCCATCATCTGAAGTACTTCTTTTCTATGCAACTTATGCACCAACTCAGCCACAAATGAAGAAGATTCTTTGCAACTTCCTACCCAAGCAGCACCAACAAAAATCATAACCATTTCACTGAGTGAAGCTTTGGTGTCAAACTAATGTTTGCTTTCCACAGGCTAGAAGTATATCGGGAAGCCCTTCGCGTGAAAAATGTTGACGCAAGAGCGGTACCAGCCAAAACTATATTTCTAACTCGACATCGCATAAGCCTATTAAAGCTTAATAGACTTAAAACCTCTTGAAGAACTATTAGAAACATTAATGAACTGTTATCTATGCTCATCAAGACACGTTGGGTCCCCGGAGGCACATCTAACAAAAACCAAGACTTAAGACGAGTTTGTCCTAGTCAACCCAACATTGTAAACTTAGAACTCGAGTTCACAAGATTACGCACTCGAGAAAAAGTGCCCTCACTAGTTCCCTGAACAAGTAACTTCATCTTTAGCTTCGATAACGAAACTAAAATAACGGGTAGGTGGTGTAAAACCCCTAAAAACTTGGGTTTTTACACACGTCACCGGTTTCATTATTGTTATCATTCATCATACTATATTTTAACAGACCACCGTTACAATATATCATCACAAGACTTATTGTGTTTAGCGAATGATTTCTTAATCTTCGTATGACTCATGAATTATGCATTATAGCTGGAATACAACCCAGAAGCTTGTCATGACGTACAAGAGATCTAGTACGTCTACTCAAATCTTGCCTAGCAGGTCTGCTGGATGTGGCTAGTACTGGTAGGGCTGGTAAGGCTGCAGGTGCCGACAGAGTACTCTGCAATGCCTCTATAAGCCAATCAGGACTCCTTAAGCAAACTGAGTACAATCAGCAACTGGGACCGCAGTCTGCCAATGACTCCTCGAAGGTAGGCGGTCTTTGCTGTCACTCCATCATGACGAACAGTTGCAAGATCAAAGAAGGTGGACAAGGACTGCCCTTGTGCAGTGAGAGAAGTGTGGGTCTTATGCTAAAGGCCCCCTCCAATGTGTGAATATGCCGATGGAGGTAGTAGTTCTCCTCCAACAACCACTGTAAGGCCCCGTCGGTCGTGGCCCAAAAACATCGTGCTATCTGGGCATCTGCCCATATGGTCCAAAAGAGAAAGTCTATGCGCTCATACATGATAGTGTACCCTGCCTGGCATGCTATCAACAGGCTGCGGACATCCATCATGTCCTGATCCTGGCTCATGGCCAGAGCAGCAATCCGAACTTGAACAGGATCAGCATGTCCAGTTCTGGAACCCTCTCCGACCTTAAATCATGACTTGTAGGTTTCCAAATGAACATCTATCATCGTGAGGTTGACCAACTAAGTGTAGTTAACCCCGCATCGACTTTTCCTAGTTGACAACTCCCTAGATTGTTCTCTCTTAATGGTCATAAATTGTTCCGTGAACTTTTACCGCTTTGTCAGATTGACGGCCAAACTTTCTGATAATTTTGTCCATCGGTAATTGATAACAGCCTCCAAATGCTGCTCAATTGGATGTATGGAACGATCCGGATAAAGATCTCTCTGCATTGTTTTCTGTTCATCCGTAATGGTAGCAGCACCTAAATACTGCTCAATCGAACGTATAGAGCAATCCGAATAACTATCTCTTTACATTGTTGGCACCATTCGTTTCTGAGCATGTCTGAAACGAACCTTTAAACCTATGACATCTATACCCTAACAGATGACAAAGTTTTATTAGCATCGAGGACGAAGCTAAAATAACAGGGCAGAGCTGTAAAATCCATGATTTTAGATTGAGAAATATGTAATAAAAGTCTACCCGACGATACCAGAACATTCCTCAACCTAGTAATAGTAATCGAGTTTCGAGGACTAAACTCTAGGTGGCATGTGGATGGTGTAAAACCCGAGATTTTTCGTTCATTAAATAATAACAAAGTATGTTTCAAAACCTATTTTTGAAGCAATACAAAAGTTATTGGAACTGAAAACAAGACAAAAGTCGTACAACCCACGTACCGACAATTTAATAATTTAATTACATAAATTATTGTCGAGAGATACTTGATAAACGATTTGATTAAATTGTTTAATATTTCATTTATCTACGGAGAGGTTAAATGAGAAGTATCTGTATAAACAATGCTTAAGTTATAAAAACGATAAATGAAAAATTATCGTCATCTAGATAAACGAACATGCTTTTCGTGTTTACTAGTCATATAAATACTCCATTTTATTGGAGAAATGATTTTAAGATCAATGACGCGATTCTCGTAAGACGAATCAAATTTTATAAATCACGAACGAGTCCCGAACCGTTTATTAACAAACGTATGACAAATGTTACACTATAAGCCCATGCAGAATAATTGCAACCTTAACCCCTCAACTATTATAAACCTTGCATATTGTTTTTATAACTTTGAAGTAGTATATATTTGTGCAATTAGGGTTTCCCCTCTTTTCACTCAAACCCTAGCCTCCACTCACACACACCTCTAAAGTGGCAGCCGCCACTTTTCCTGTGAGTAAATTCCAGCCACAATAAATTTCTGCCGCCACCTTTTATCCATAGATCCTATAGATCTATATGTATGTACACCATCAGAACCACTTTGTCACTTCATTCACCAGCCCCTGCTACTGTAGGCTGCCACCACCACAGTCGTGGTGATACCACGCTGCTGTCACCCTCCACAGTCGTAGCCCCCCTGCTACCATTATCACCACAGCCGCCACCCACTACTAGTGGCCATCTGCCATCACAACAGTCCCATGCATCACCACCACCACCTTGTCACTCCAACCACAGTCGTGGTAAAACCCACCAACAGCCCTGTCATCATCACCATTGCAGCCCTGCTGCCAGCCACCACAACAGCCCCTGCTGCCAGCCACCAGTCGTGCAGCCACCTGCTGCCATCATCACTACCATCCTCCTCCACCCCTCACGTCACCAAAACCATCACCCATGGCCAACCTACACCACGACCATCTCCACAAACAGTCACCACTGTTAGAGGAGTGTTTGGATCTGCTGGAAAGACCCGCATTGGGTGTGTTTGGATCTGCTGAATAGCAGCCATATAAGGGGGGTGTTTGGTTCTGGGCGAAGAAACAAATAAGGGTGCGTTAGATTAGCGTAGATCCACACGGATATGTTTGGATCTGCTGTCGGGAGAGAAATGCAGGGTGTTTAGGTCTAAGATCTGCATCAAGTAGCTTCGAGAGTGTTTGGATCTGCTGATAAGGGGGCATTTGGGACTGCAGAAAGGTTGTACGGAGCGTTTGGGTTTGCTGATGACATGCATGCTGCTATTAAGGGAGCGTTTGGGACTGCTGATGGCGTAGGATGCATGTTAGATTCGAGTTTGTAATGATAGGGGTATGCCTTGTTGTAATATTAACATGCATGCAATAACTTCCCACCGATAGTGTATTATTACCACCGTTAGTATATATTACCAACTGACCACTTTATGTTGCCACCGTTAGTGTTATAACTACCAACTTACCACTTCTAGTTATCACATGGACACAATTGCCACTGTTAGCTTACCAGTTTCCACTGTTAGCTATACAGTTACCACTGTTAGACTAAAAACCTAGTAACTGTTTTCATGTTATTCCCACTGTTTTATAAAGCACCCGCGGTTAGCTTTATTAGCCACTGTTGGTGCACAAGAGCTATTTTAATAGTTTTAGAATAAAAGTATTATATTTTTATCAACATGTTGTAAATCAGGATTTAATTAATAATAACTTATTAATTATTTTTGGAATCTAATAAATTATTTAATAAAATTAATAATTTATTTATAGAGAATGTAATGTCATACACATTTTCTAAATATCAGGAATACAAGGAAACAGTGAATAAACAACATGCACACTTAACCATCATCATAACAGTATATATATATATTAATTAAATATACTGTGATTACAAGAATAAACGTACAACCAATTAAACTGCATGCATTTATTATTTATGCATATACTGAGACATACTTAATTACTTAGGTATTTGGTGTACTATGTGCTTTGTGATTTGTATACGTGATCATCCTCGAGCTGTATTATACAGGTGAGTTCATAGCCTCGCATTTTAAATCCTTTTATGATTTTACTAACCCGCGAGGGGGAGACATGCTATTAAATAACTGTAATTTGTTTGACAATATAACTATAATTTATTTTATATAACGTAAATTGAACTGTAACCTGTTTTGACAATATGATTGATAATTCTTTTATAGAACGCAATTTGAACTGTTATATTTAATTACATTTGCCTATTGTAGAAACTGTTAAATTATGGGAAATTGCCCGAATGTTATAAATAGATCTATTTGGGATTGACCATCCCCATCTGGGTGAGTCATGCTCACTGTGCCTTAGCCGGGACAACAGGTGTATACCATGTTGGAACTGGGGTTAGGTGTCTTTTTGTAGGACACTACGTTCTCATCTGTTGAGGACTATGGAAGGTTAAGCTTTAGTTTTGAAAATAGGAAGAAATGTAATTACTTTGTAGTATATAGCTTTGTGCAATGATACTATCTGTACGGTTTGCATTACTAAACTTAATTTTATATTGTTTAGCACATTAATGAATGGAATAATTGGACACTTTGAACTTGGTTTTATAATCAAATATTGAACAACACTAGGTAGGACATTTAAAGTTCTAAACTATGAATTTACCGAAAACTCTATGAATTCACCAACTTTATGTTGACTGTTTTAAGCATGTTTTTCCCAGGTATTTAAGCAAGATTAGCAAGATTATTTGAGCATGGACCGAGCATCATTTAGGAGCATAAAAATGACGGGGGATTTATCTTTTACTGGGATATTTATAACAAATGATATTCAACGATTTGAACGATTGTACCAAGATAATGTTTACATCAATTGTATTTCAAAAATCATATAATTATGATATGTGCTTCGTAAGCTATTTGCTCATCGATCCACCACTGTGATACCCGCTTTATGGGGGTGTTACACTACACTACTAGCTATTACAGTCCACGGGAATGGGGCAAACAATAGGCAATAAGTTGTTATGTCTTGATGTTATCCGTGCATGTTTGCATATAAAAAGTTGAGTATGTTTTCTCCCCCAGTTATAAATACAGTAAACATGAGGCCCATGAACTCACCTCAGTGGTAGATGTAGTCATGATGTCATTGAATAAACTGGCACATTATAATCACCAAGTGGTAGAAATACCTAAGTAAATTATGCCTGACTCAGTAAATGCACAAATGAATGTAACTGATGAAAATGCATGATCATGAATTAATAAGTCGTTACGATTGCTTAAGTGCTTCAATTTATAGTGAGCTGTCCATAATATAATATATATTTTTAGTTTCTAAAAATATATTTAGATTGTCCACTAAAAGGGTAAAAAATTAAATAAATAGATTTTTATTTAATTTAATTAATTGTAAGAAAATAATATATTCTATTTAATTTTCTTAAGGATCTAAATATATTTAACATGGTTCGTTTGTTTATTAAGTCTTGTAAATAAATCTTAGTAATTTATTTAATACCCAAAATAAATAATTTAATTTATTAATACAATACTTTATTAATAATTTTAATTAAATTAAAATTACACGTAAGTCCTTGTAATATAATAACTTCCAATAATAACCTTTTAGGTTTCGTTCGTTAAGTGTTTCACCTCGTTAGTCCTCGTTCGTTAAGTTTATTTCCAAAACACGCCCTAGGGCTTATAACACTTTCAAAATATGGCAGTTTGGGTCCCTAGGGTTTCCTAGTCTCGAAATAGTTACAAATCGAGTCCCTAGGGCTCGGTTTATCTTTATGAAATGGCAAAACACCCCCTTAAGTCTCGGAAATATTTAATAAGATTCTAGGGCTTGTATTAATTTTCAACAATGACACAACTAGTCCCTTGTGTCTGGAAAATATTTATTTGAAGCATAAAAAGTAACCTAGGTTTTTATATAAGTTTCCAAAGTGACAAAAATAGTCCTTACGGTTTGGTTGGTTCTCGGTTAAAACACAAACGCACCCTACACTTTTAGAAATGGCAAATTTCGTCCTTATACTTCTTTAAAGTCACGAAAATTATATACTTGTTTTATAATTTTACATTTGTGACTATTACTTTCACCATTTTACAAATATGGCCCGAATAGTCTCCCAAAAATGGGATTGGGCTTGGTTGGCCCAATAGGGTTACGGTTTGGATTTAATGGGCCTAACCTGGCTTGTTTGAGTTACTAAAATTCTTATTTGGAAAAACTAATAAATCCAAACAGGTTCATTGGGCTTATGGGCTTATAGGGATCTAGGCTTATAGCTTATAGCTTATTTGTGTCTTTGCTTAAAATAGGCTTATGGCTTATTTGTATCGGCTTATATAAGCTTATAGCTTATTCGACTCATGGATTATTCAAGGATTATACAAGTGGGCTTATTTTAATGTACCAAATTATTAATAAGTTCTCTACTACTCCTAAACCTTATTCTCGAGCTTAATATTTCAATGTTTATGCTCGGCTTAATAATAAGCCAAGACTTATGGCTAGGTTGTTTTGGCTTATTGATTTCTTCCTTAATGTTAAAAATATGTTCCTACTAAACTTAGTTTTGTTAGCATTTCTAAACCAAGACTCCTATAGGCGTTAGATGTAGATTCGTCTAGTCCTAACACGAAATCAAGCCAAGGTTTTTACTAGATAAGTTTTTGGTATACATTTTACGTGTGCATGCATTCATAGTTTCGTTTTCTAGGTTTCTACATGCATGAAATGTAATGAGGAGTATGAAAGGATTGAAATGGAGACATGGAGGTTTAAACTTTCTTGTTTTAGTGGAGAAGATGATGTTTGATCAAAACTAGGGCTTCTATGCGTCGGTTCTTCTTAGACGTGACCTAGGAGGGTCTTGACTTGTCTTGAATGCTATGAATCTTGTGTAGACTAGATATAAATGCCTTGGAACCATGATTTTGGTGTAGTAAATGTTTAGTGTAAGAGTTTGTTGCTTCTAGGTGATATGTGGAGTTGGATGATCCGAATTTTGAGTGTGTGAGGGTGAGGAGTGATAGTTTAGGTTGATAAATATCTTTAATGAAGATGATGTGTGTGGTCTAGGGTTAAGGCACGGTAAGAAAAAAGTGGGCAAGATTTGCTATGATCTTCATGGTACATGGTGGTACTAGGTTTTAATTACACTTGATGTACACTTGCCTTTTGGGAAGCCCCCATCCGTCGCATCTATGTATGTCAAAGGGGACAAATTGGAGTTGCATAATGTAACTATAATGAGGGTGTTGTACATGGTAAAAGGTTTGTGTGGCTTGGGTACCTCACACGTCTAACATAGAGAGATATGTTCTAGTTGTTTTTGTTTCACTACTTGCATATCTAAGCATTTAGATATTCCTAGTACATTTCATAAATGCAACAAATGTACACATTGCCTCTTCTATTCCACCTAGCCGTCGCATAATGGTCTTAGGAGGACAAGTTTGTAAGTAATAGTTCTAGTTTTAATTGCCTAAGTTTGTATAAGTTCAATTTATGTCTAAGGTAGTTTTGTAAGACTCAAAGTTAGTATAGTTTATGAGTGGTGTAGTATTCGGCTAAAATGTATGTCTAGGATAGTTTTAGGTTCGATTGTAGTGTCTTGGTATGGTTACTAGGAGTCTAGGTATAACATAGTAGGAGTAGGTTCAAGTCCTAAGTCAATTTGGTTAAGTTTTGGGATCCTTGGTGAAAGTATAGTCATAATTAAATAAATGTATAATTTACTTTATTTAAAATGTAAGACATTTGTGAAATGAGTTAAAGTGGATAATTGTAGTGTTTAATGATAAAGAGTAGTTTATGTTGAATCATAGATTGTTTATGAGATGAGGAAAATATATAATTATATATTTTGAAGCATAAAATAGGTCTTTGGTAACCATCATTAAACTGTGATCATGAGTTTAGATTTTTATAAATCAAATTGATGTATGCATATGATCAAGTGTTTCAGGTGACTTAATAGTCCCAATGAATGATTGTTTAAAACCTCGTATGCTCATATAATGTAGTCACACAAATGTGACTGTGTCCTTATGATTAAATACTCATAATCATAATATAATGTCATATGATCAAATGTTTCCATGTTCTGATGATTTAAATGATGTATGCTCATGTATGATGCATATGATTGCTCAAAAATTTCATGCAAAGGTGGTAATATATATAGATATCATGAGGTGACGTGTACAATGATGTCATAGTCAAAACCTAAAAATTACAGGTTTTACACTTACTAGTTGGTTTGTTACATTTGATCCGAAAAAATAGATTCTTCTCATGTAAGCTTGCTATATATTAATTTGGTTACTAAAAATAGGTTAATACATGTGAAATGATCAAGTTAGACACTACTAAAATTTAGATAATTATTTTTAATTTTTTCAAGGGGTATGTAATGTCTTTTTCAATCCTTGTTTATTATAAGATATATATATCATTTAATTATTTAATAAGCATAAGATGAAATATGGAAACACACTAAATATGGTAACATGCTACATATGGAAACACACTAAATATGGTTACATGCTATTTATAGAAACATGCTAAATATGGAAAGTTACTATTTTTGGAAAATTACTAACTATGGAAACTTTCTATTTTTGGAAACTTACTATTTAAGGAAACTTACTATTTTTAGAAAGTTCCTATATATGGAAACCTGCTAATTTTGGAAAGTTACTATATATAGAAACCTGCTATTTTTAGAAATTTACTCATTATGATATAACAAGTACTATAACACATAAAACATGAAATACATAAATCTAATACACATGAAACCATAAGAAATACATGATTTAAACATGAAATAATAAGACAAGAGAAGAATAAGTAGAATAAGTATGAACACATCAAGTAAACTAAATAACAAGTATGTATAAGTAGAACCGACACTTATTCATGTACCTTCATTATGTAGCTATTGTGAACCCGGAGTGATCTTCCGCGTTCGATTTCGTCTTCATTTACTGGACATAAGGTACAAATATTCCGTCCTTTAGTAAGGACATCTTTCCTATATTAGGATTCCCCGTTTGCAGCCATCTGTTTTCCATAGTAGTTAAGTATTAAACACACCAGTATATGTTATAATTATTTTAGATTGCCTGAGCTATATACATGCATGCCAGTTTCACCTACTTATGGGGGTTCCATAACCATTGCAATAGAGGCACCGGTGATATAACTCTTCCGCGGTAAGAGTGATTGCTCGCAGCGTCCCTTTACGTTATTTGGCCTTTGTTACTGTTATCATGTGGGGCGAATGGGTGCTTCCTAGGACAAGTTAGTAAGATTTCATGGTAACTGCGGTGTGTGCCTTGCATATGTTACAGGAGTTGATCCCTCCACTCATTTTATATATTAATTAGAGGCATCCCCATTAATTACATGATGAGGTCACCCCTCTAAGTATTCATGCACGTTGATATAACATGACCTATATGGGCTCCGGGCATATTTAAAATACAGATTTTCAAGATAAACTAAACATAAGTCTTTTCAGAAATATAAACCAGTCTTATGAACATAAACTAGGTTTTATAGGACTTACACTTATTCCGCTGTTATACATTTCATTTCATTACTTGCTTATGTTTATGTTTTACATTCGTTGTTATATATCCGCACACTGGGCGTATTGCTCAACCGTATTTTCATTCCATGTTCCAATACGGCAGGCACTAAAGGGCAAAGCTAGGAACCTAGAGTACGTGCATGGAATGAGGCGCCAGTCTTCTTTCCTTCTTTAATGCATTTACATACTTTTGCTTTGCTGAACATTGTTTAGTCCTTTCCTTTACATTGTATACTTATGCATTTCGTGTGTGGAGAGCTTATGTTGGAACCGATGTTTGATTGCACTTTCCTTTATGGTCATTTAATGTTTAGACATTTACCTTGCATGCTTCGATAACACGCCATAATTATTACGTAACGGTCAATTTATCCAAATGGGGTGTTACAGAAACAGTTAGTGTTCTCAAGAAGTTAATGTTGCTTATGGAGTCTAATGAGACTGCTTTTATACATAGTCTCATCGGCCAAAACGGGCTTAAAACGATGAGACTGCCATATATATGCTTGTGTTTGTTCAATGTGTATTTTAGGTATGGATATTGAGAAAATGACAAAAGATCACAAGAATTAATGCAAAAACCAACACAGGAAACGAAGCCGCACAATGAACCGTACCCAAGTGTTGATTTTCCAAGAAAAGTCCTTGAAGAAGTGAATATTATACAAGAAATGTCCTTCATCATTGAAGAAATGACGCTTTATACCCTTGTATATTCATAATTACAAGTTTGGTCCCTAAAGTTTGTCAAAAGTTACAAAAAGGACCCTCAACTTTAAAGAATTGGCAAGAATGGTCCCTATAAACTAAAGATTTGTCACTTTTAGTCCTCCACAAAGTCAATCATACAAGAAAATACCTTCAAAGTTGAAGACATGTCAAGAATAGTCCTTGAAGATTCATGAAATTACAAGAAATACCCTTTGATAAACTTTGCAAAAGTTTTTGTGGCCAAAACATAAAGTTTAAAACTTGTTTACAAAGGAAATATGTTTAAACTTCAAGTGAAAACAATTGGAAAGGAGAGGGGTTAAAGATGGTCGACAAAGAAACTTACCTAGACCTATCAGTGGGTGACACCTCACCCCACTCACCCATCCAACCAATCACCACTCACCATTCTTCCACCACACCAAACCACTAATCCGGTTTAATATTACTTAATGTTGGCGCCTAAACATGTTTTTAAAACCCAAATCAGATTAAACTAGCCTAATTTCCTAGCCAAGAACTCATAAACCCTAATCACTAATCTCCTTTAAATCAAAGGGGTTTTAGTTAATTAACTCCAGATTGATAATTAACCCCTACCTAATCATGTTTACACTCTCAAAACCTCCACATCATCACTCACCAACCCTACCAAACCCTCCCCTGCCCCACTCAAGTCACGGGTTGAAGAATCTTGGTTCATAAAGAAGGGTTGAGATGAACTGGCTCAAAAGGAACGTTGGAGATTGAGTCTACACCACTGGCATCTCCACAAATAGCCAAGGAAACTTCACATGGGCTTAAGCTTAATTCAAACGCCAAGGGTATTCAAGGAAATTCAACAACTAGGGTTTTAGTTTTTTTAGGTTTCTAGAAACTTGTTAACCCTCTATATAAAGGGTCTTAGGTCTTTTATTTATTCTTTTTCTTGGTTTTCTATTGCTCACAATTCTGTAAATCTTTTTGTAGAAACTAGAAGGAGGGGTTGAATAGTTTCTCTTCGATTGGTGACCAAATTAAAATTACTTTCAATTTGGTTTGTATCAAAACTATCTTTTACTTAAAGTTAAGTTGCATAATGATTAGGTTCAATTGAAATGCACTAGCAATAATAATAAGCAAGTATAATGATAATGAAATAAGTAAAGAGCAAGGAAGGAGACAACCTAGTGGGAAGACACCAAGATTTATAGTGGTTCGACAACGAGGCTCTATCCTCGTTTCTACTCCACTCCTCGAGTACACCTACTCGATATTTCTACTATATCCAAAAGCTCCCTTCTCGGCGGAGAAAACCTTACAACGCTGCTTACATTATTTTCTGACACTAAGCTAAGTGTCGAGACCTAATCTTTAGCTAGGACCAATCTACACGACGTTGCCTACTTCACAATTTAACGACACAAGGCTAGATGTCGGGTTCTAATCGAAAGGTAGAACCAATCTTCACGACGTTGCCTACTTCACCATTTTACGACACAAGGCTAGATGTCGAGTTCTAATCGAAATCTAGAACCAATCTTCACGACTCTTCACTTTGAAGCTAAGTGAGAACTTCACACAACACAACTACTAGTCACTTTAAAGTTTGGTGAGAACTCACAAGACACAACCACATCACTTTATAGTTAAGTGAGAACTCCTAATCAAATCTATTACAACTCAACTAGACTGATCCAAGTACACACATGTAGCTTGGATTTCACAACACAAATCCAAGCAAACACATATGCAATGGATGTACACAACAAATCCAAGTATCCACAAATAACTTGGATGAACACAACTAGTCCAAGTATTCATAAATACATTGGATGTGGAAACCTTGGTTTCCGGATCTTTGAAGCAACTAGGAATGCATCATGTTCATATGATTAAATAATCAAAGCGGAATTAGAACACGACACATTAACAAGGTGTTTAGGCACGAATAACATGAATTAAAACAAAAGGGTTGCTAATTATATTGATAATCAACAACCACTAGACGTGTATACATTGAATCCCACGTCTAGTGCACACACGCTTTACGTTTACATTGTGAATGAATTGATAATTAAAACCTAAGACCCTTGGTTCCTTTTATAGTGTAAGGATTAGGGTTTACAAGAGATAAGAATAAATAAACATGTGAATCTTCTATTTAAATAAACTTATGCAGAATATATCTTGCATGTTTATCTAAATAGAAGCTTCCATAAGCTTCTTGTCTATAATTCTGTCAACTCTTGAATTGCATGTAACAACTCTTGAATTGCACACGACAACTCTTGAGCCAACAACGCTGGATTAACTCTTGTCAACGCCTAAATTGGTCTTGACAACGCTTAGACAATAACTTCATGTTTTATTCTTTTTGAGTTTCTGCCACATCAACTTTTTGACCCAACAATCTTCCCCTAGTTGATAGTGGCAAAACTCTATGTGTATCTCTTGTAAGTTGTACATGATCTTCAAATTGCTTCCCCTCAAGTGTAGCATGTATTTCTTCCCCTTTTTGTCACATCAACAGGAAAGTAAACAATGTATGCAATCTTTGAAGATTCTCCATATGTAAGCTCTGTGTAATGATCTTGAAGAAAAATAAATAAAGTATTCTTGATGTAGAAGTAGAATAACCCAACCTTGTGTTCCATGTCTTGTACTATCCATGTGACTAAGAACTTATCCTCATGGTACTAAGTATAAGTAGACCTCGATCCCTTGTCAATATTCTCATCCTTTGTGAGACACTGAGCACGATAATGTAACTCCTTCAAGTGTTATGACAAGTCTTCATCACCAACCATGTAAAGCACGAACAAGTTATCTTTAAAAACTATGACTGGGAGTGCACGACTTTAAGATATGATAGAACACAAACTCGCGAAAATCTTCTTCAATCATCAAACTTACCATAAGAATTCTTCCCCTTAAGCCAACATCTCTTCATGATGAACCAATATCTTTGTATGTAAAAGTCAACAACGAATAACTCTTTCACAAGGCTATCCCTATTACATACTCCAATAATTTACTTCATGAATCGTTGCTAACTTACTTAAAAATCATTAATCCCTTTCAAAATATCCGAGCCATTAATATCAACATGATATTCTAAATTATAACGGAGATTCCATGTACCTTCGAGTGTATAATCCTCCTTTTTGTGTGCTTAAAACGTACCAATTTTCTCAAACAGCAGCAATCATTGTATTATCCGAGATCCTCCTTTATCCAATAAATCTGGAATGTGTATTGTCCAATATCGGACAATACTTAACAGCGTTTGAAAAACCATATCTCGGACAACACTGTCAACGCTGTCAGCGTTGACTTATTCTGTCAGCGTCAAAATAAAGCTTGTCAGCGCCTTAAAATCTTTTATCAGCGGCTGACGTCATCATCTCATAACAGTGGCTAAACCTTCAACAGTGGGCAAATAAACAATATATTTGTGCCAAAATAAATACCTCACAGTAAAATCTTCGTGGCTTGACTTTCATATTAAATCTTAATTTAATATCCTTAACTCACGTCCTTTTCCTTGCAGCTTTTCCTTTAGATCACACACTTTTCTCTTTTGCATCAATACAAGCCATTTATATCCCACGTGTTTGTAACAGTAAGCCAAATCTTGATATAATGCTTCATCCAATCAGATTTTCTTAACCGTGTGAACACAAAGTTAAATGTAACTTCACTTGTTTCTCAGATCTTGTGAATGAATTTGACCAATCATATAGAGAGCACCGTGTGAACACAAAACTACAGGGACACACAAATAATCGTGTGAATGCTATTCCATGCGAACACAACGTAACCAAAGAATATAATATCCAAATAGTAGCTCGCTATTCTTTTGTGTGTACGTCCTGTGTTTGCAATATCACGTGAGGCACAATATATATGCACCAGCAGCCACTTAATTTGACCACATTCCAAATCATGCCCACTCTTTGAAGAATACGATCAAACTATATCCAAATCTGCTTCTTTCTTTTCTTGTTTATAAACCCGATCTAGGGTTTAGAGTTTGAGCACCGAAACCCTAATTAGGGTTTGTAAAAACCTTAGATCAAGTATAACAGCCACAACCCTCATAATCCTTCTGCTTTTTATGTCGATCTAGGGTTTGAGAAACCCTAGTTCATGATTTCATGTGAAAAAGCAAAAACATTAATACCTTTAAATAGTGAACTTCGACCTTGAATAACTTCTTCATTAGGGCTCAGATCGAAAATCCCTTCAGTGAGATTCTAGACACAAGTGCCAAGAATCTACAGTCCAAAAATCACGAAGATCCAACGGTTAACGAAGGAGAAAACGTGTTTTGAACAGGGCTGTCCACAGAAAACTGCATTCACTCACTGCTGACTTTGACGCCTAATAACTTTTTCCCGGGGATAAATCTCGACAATCCCTCCATTGGATATTTAGATATATGTATGTAGAACACACATATAAAATTTCGTGACGATCCAACGGTCCAATAAAAAGTTATGACCTTCTGAATACTGTTGCGCACACAAAAACGTCCAGAAAAACCCTAGACGGGTTTTTCTTCTTTTTACCATACACGAACACCTTGTTGGTCCTAGCATCACGAGCCACGAGGCTCTGATACCAATTGTAGAAACCTTAGTTTCCGGATCTTTGAAGCAACTAGGAATGCATCATGTTCATATGATTAAATAATCAAAGCGAAATTAGAACACGACACATTAACAAGGTGTTTAGGCACGAATAACATGAATTAAAACAAAAGGGTTGCTAATTATATTGATAATCAACAACCACTAGACGTGTATACATTGAATCCCACGTCTAGTGCACACACGCTTTAGGTTTACATTGTGAATGAATTGATAATTAAAACCTAAGACCCTTGGTTCCTTTTATAGTGTAAGGATTAGGGTTTACAAGATATAAGAATAAATAAACATGTGAATCTTCTATTTAAATAAACTTATGCAAAATATATCTAGCATGTTTATCTAAATATAAGCTTCCATAAGCTTCTTGTCTATAATTCTGTCAACTCTTGAATTGCATGTAACAACTCTTGAATTGCACACGACAACTCTTGAGCCAACAACGCTGGATTAACTCTTGTCAACGCCTAAATTGGTCTTGACAACGCTTAGACAATAACTTCATGTTTTCTTCGTTTTTGAGTTTCTGCCACATCAACTTTTTGATCCAACATTGGATTGACCTAAAACACAAAGGTATAATGATGAATATGACTAGCTCATAAATTCATCTTTATCACTACACTAGTGAGTGAGTGATCTTCTCATTGGACATGGTAAAGGAGGGGATCAAGAGGATAATCATATGTAAACATCCTTAACAAATTAAGTGATCATTTACTAATGATTATGCTATTGAAAATAGAAAGAGGGCTGAGAAAATCGTCCAAGAGGCTTGCTGGAAAATGAGATTTGACCCACTATTTAAAGGAGACAAAGTATAACGGATCTATAACGGTCTTCTGTGCGCGGTACCTTATCTCACCCCGCGGTACCTTATCGATAAGGTACCGCCTAGGTACTTAAGGTACCGCCACTAGACTCCGCTCCGTTTTTTGTCTTTTAGTGGGGTGGGAATATCTGAGGTATTTAAACCCTTCAAAGGATATTCTAACAGCATTTGGAATATGCCATTTTCAAATTTTCATTTTCCATTTTAATAAAACATTTTCTAAAAAAGAAAGTTTATTAAAAATACTTTTGTCTTATTAGCAAAAGTGAGTTTTAAGGATAATCATTTTGATGATCACTAAGTATGATTAAGAAAGGTTAGTGATATGATTATTACCTTGATGATAGTGTTAGTTAAATAATCCATTTTGTGTTTCTACACTAAATGTGTTGTATGGTTTGTTGTGATCAAAACTAAGAAAGATTAGTTAACACTAATAATGTTTTTAGGCATTACTTGTATTAACAATCTCCCCCCCTTTGATTACGACAAACGATAAACTCATTTACGTATAAACACAAATTATGGAATTATTAACTAGTTTATCACTATCATTTCTCTGCCTTTGTCGTAGCAAAAAGGTTAGCATAAGTCTTTGAAGTGCATCGAACTTTGCTAGTAGATCCCCCTTGGTGGTTACTCCCCCTTGCTTGGGGCACCAAGTTTGTGAGCTAAGGTGACATGCTACACAAAGGTTAGTAGAAAGGAAAGAAACACCAATGTATATATGATCACTACCTACTAAGTAACTTGAGAGGGAGAAAGAGAAGAAATCTCAAATTAGAAGCAAGTATTTTGCTAAGTATGTCCAAAGAGGTAATTGACAAAATCAAACTTTAATAAAATGAAGATGATAAGCTTGTCAATGGGTTAAAGCTTTAGAATTGATGGAATCACCCATAAGCAATTGTAAAAATTTAACCAAGATCAACTCAAAAATGAACTAATTAGATAGCACACAAATAACACACAAGTTACAAAAAAAATACAACAAAGAGGATAGTCATACACATAGTATGAGTATCTAAAATCAATAAATATGGAAAATAAACCACTAAGCATAAGCTAGTCTAATAGTGATATTTTCTAAGATTGCTAAAAAAAATAAAACTAAAAAGACGACGATGCATCATTCAAAGTTTTATCCACCGGAACGAAAACTTGAATAGGAGGTCGAGTGAGGAGGAATTCAAGAAAATTTAACTTCTCATACACACGAGCAAGTTCAATTTGTTGAAATCGACAACAATCACACGAGGATCTATGATGCAACACAAAGTCGTTTGATGTGGGTATGGCATCAAACTTAGGGTTTGGTGGTGGTGGGGTAAAGGGTTTGTGAGTGTTTTCACAATGCCTTGTGAGGTTTGGGAAGGTGGAAAGGTCATTGAGTTGGGGGGTATTGAAGGATTGTGGTGGTGGTGGAACATGTTCTTTTGCTCCGATGATGGGATTTATGGTGTAAGTCTCATTCCAATACTTGATTGGAGAGAAGGTAGGGTTTTTGGGTGGTTTGGACGAAGATGGTTCATTCTTCTTAACCCAAACGGGTCGAACCGAGATTTTCGGTTTCTTTGAAAGCTTGGATGAGCAAGCTTTGGGTGAGTGGGGTTGTGATAAAGAAATGTCAAGGTTAGGAATGTAGGAGTTAGGCATTGTGAGAGTGTGAGAATGATATCTCAAGGTTATGTGAGAATGAATTCTCAAGGTTAGGAAGGTGTGAGAATGAAATCTCAAGGTTGGGGTATAAGTAAAATGTAATCAAGGTAAGAATTTGAATACAAAATGTGTATTGTCAAGGAATGTTTAGTCAATTTGAGTAAACAAGGAATCTTGACTGGGAATAGGGTTTAAAGGTTTTGACCAAAAATTCGTCAAAAGTCTCATTCTGCCCGCGGTACCTTATGTGGGCCGGCGGTTCCATATCACTAAGGAACCGCGGGTCCTTAAGGAACCGCGTCCAGAGGACTTTAGACCAAGTTTTTCCTGGGTTTTGGGAAAAACTAAGACTTTTTCAATAAAGTTGCAAATCTTGGATTTTTACCTCTATTAGAACCAAAATATGCTAGGGTTGCATAAAGCAACACATTCACAAAGAATGTCTTGACAAAGGGTGACAAAATAATTTAGATATCATTTTGAACCAATTTTAGTCAAGTTTAGGGGTTGTGATAGATTTAGGTTCAATTTTAATTTCAAATTGAAGTTGATTAGTGTGCACAAAAGGATAGAATCACACAAAGCTAAATCCATAACACAACAATAATAAACATTCATTAATAAGGAAACAAGAACAAAGATAAATGAAACTAACTAATACATAGCTAGCTTATCATAAAATCTAGATAAATAGTTTTCTTTGGCTTGTTGTTGAAAACTCTTATTATGAAATGACTCCATCATTCATCTCCTAGGAGGAGTCATGGAGAACAAAGTAAGAAAGAAATCTTGCAAACCCCTATGTAGTCCATACATATCCATCCTTAGGTTTTGGATGAGGAAGTGGTTGTAGAGATAACATGGACATCTAGGACCATGAGTTTATTGGAACCCAAAGTAAGGATCACCCAAGAGGAGGGGAAGAGGGACACCTAAAATTGGGATGTTTGAGTTGGGTGGAGGAGGAGGAGGCAAGTTCTCCAAGGGTGAAGAGGGTGAAAGTGGAGGCATGTTCCCCAAAGGGGAAATGGGAGAGTGTGGAGGTAAATCCTACAAGGTGGGTGAAATAGGTGAGTTGTGAGGAGTCACCAAAATGTCATCAAAGTCATTCCCAAAAGGAATGCTTTGGATTGGTTGAGGTTGTGGTGTCACTTCCAAGGGTGCACTTGGAGTGAAGGGTGAAGAAATCTCATTCATTCTAGAATTGAATGAAGAGGAGGTAGAACCAATAGAGTGGTTAGTACCATGGGTGGAGGAGGTCTTGCATGGTGCAAGAGGTGGGGAAGGTGATGAAGAAATAAGGATAGGAGCATTCTCATTCTTAGGTGTATGGAAAGGTGAAGAGTTAGGCTTAGCTACCTTAACCCTTATTTTGAGTGTTTTTCTTGGGGTGGAGGTTTTGGAAGTGTTTGAGGTTTTGGTGCATACCATGGTTGATTAGGGTGGTTTAAGGTTTAGGGAAGTATGTTTGATGTGTGAAGAACATGGCAAACAAGGTGGGTTTAAATGGTTGAGGGGATGATCCAAACTAGTAATGGGTTAAAATCATTTTAGGTGAATAATGAATTTAGATACCCTAGTTTAGGAAATGTGCAGTTTATTACTGAAAATCATGCAAGGTTTACACAAAATTAAGAAAACAGTGTAAAGCAAAGATGCTGTCGTGCACAGTGGCCGGCGGTTCCTTATCTAGGACCAGCGGTACCTTATCGATAAGGAACCACGGGTCGATATGGAACCGCGACCAGAAGGTTTTCAAAAATTTCCCATTTTAGTTTTTGATAAACCCAGATTTTCCCCAAAGGTTTTACAAGCCAAAGTTAACTACAGATCATAATCTAATAAGCTAACTATCATATGGCATGCACAATGCTATGTAAAACACAAATATGATGGCATAATTAACATTAAGGAACAAGATAAATGATAATTCTAACATGCAATCACAAGTTAATACATATCCAAGATAAAATAAAATTGTTCAACAATACATGTTTACCAACATGTAATCTTAGAAAAGCTTCAATTCTTTCACCTTCTCTTCCTCCCCAATCCCTTGATCATATTCCCCAAGAACTTGAAACCTTTTCTTGATTCAACCCGGTGTTCATGCAATTCCCCTCGAGTTCTAAGGTTTTCGCGGTAAAGATGCTCCATATTGAGATCTTCCGGTACTTCGCTAGAATGATGAGGAGGAGGAGCTAAGTCTTCAAATTCATCCTCGAATGGGTTTGAGGATGGATGGGAATTACTCGAAGAGTGGAAATGAGAACTAGTACCTATGCCGTCACCATCACTTGTTGGCATGTCCATGTCCTCATCATCCATCTCTTGATGAACAGATTTTCTCGATCCTCGATCACTTCTTGTCTTTCTAGCATATGCCTCTTGAATGGGAAACATAACCTGATGAACCGGGTAGAAGCGAGAAAGATCAGGGTGGGGAAAATCATGTGCAACCCTTTTGAAAAGGCGAGTTAGAAGCATAGCATAGGGAAGGTTTGTCTTGGGCTTCGAAAGGGCATAATTGATTCGTCGAGCGATATAGAATGCCAAGTTGTACTTGGTGGATGTGAAGATGCAACTCAACATGTGCACCATACACGCCGGGATATGATCTCGGTTTCCACCAAGACAAAAGACATTCTCCCTAAGGATATTGGCCCATTGAACCATAAAATCCTTAAGGTCGCTAGAGAGCACTTCATATTGATTCACATTTCGTACATTTGAATGAAGGCTTCTCACAACGTTACCATCACGCTCTTTCGAGACGATTTCAAGAAGGAACTCTAGATCAATTTCGGTGTGATCATTTGGAGGTTTATCGAAGGATTTCGTGAGAGCATCAAGTCTCCATTTATACGTAAGACGACAAGTGCCTTCATATGGCACACCGAGAATTTGACCAAAGTCTTCAAGAGAGTATTGAATCAATTGATCATTCAATACGAAACGAATGAAGATTTGTCCATTGTATTCAAACATGGAGTAGGTGCTAAAGAATTCAAGAAGGAATAAGGGGTAAATATCTTCTTCTATGTTGAGCAAGCAATCAAACCCCGAAAGCTGAAACATAGATAGGATATAGACATAACCCGTTACTTCCTTGTCAACGACTCTACCCTCATGGAAAAAACGAGTGGAAAGGGATGGAAACGCGTTTTGAAGTTGGGGGGAAGCATAGGTTTGGGAGATGTCGGGCATATAATCTTTAGTGTATTGATGATCTTTTTGATGTTGAGAAGGCATGATTAAGTACCTAAATACAAACACAAGACAATATTTCTCCAATCACTCATATGAAAATCAAAAAGAAATACGAAAAATGAAAATGTGTTATATCAATTTCTTGACAAACATAGGATTGAATCCTTATCATTTTCATGTTCACAATGTGTCTATTCCATCATTAACCAAGAACACATGATCTATGTTAGATCAACAATAGATTAGATCATTGGTTTTTCAAAACAAGGTTTTTAGGTAAGCATTAACAATGTCATTACCTACTTGTTCATGGGTTCATCTCAAATCCATAATTCAACCAAAATCATTTAGCCTAAATTCGGATTTGTTCTATAAGTGGGTTTTAGTGAAATCTTATTGAACATGAACCTAAGAAATCATAGTAAAATAACTATGTCAACCCACATTCCTATTAATGTTTTAATTCAATTTCAATTTTATAAATCCCCAATTATGAAAGGATGAACCCTAGAACAAAATAGATGAAACTGAAAGAAAATACTTACAATTAATTGATGCTAGATGATGGATGAGTGAAACCCACAACTTGGAATCAATTAATTTGAGTGATTGAAGGTTTTGGAAGCTTCAACAATGGTGGAAAATGTAAAACCCGTCGGCTGTGTGTTTTTGGGAGAGAGAGAGTTTGGTTTGAAAAAGAATAAAAAACAAAAACTGGCGCTCTGACAAAAGTTTCTGCCCGCGGTACCTTATCGATAAGGTACCGCGGGTTTTGAGCCGCGGAGATAAGGAACCGCCTACAGAGGCTGGTTTCTATCTCTAAAAAACGCGAAATTTTGAAAATCCAGTTTTTCTAAAATACTTAAAATTAAATCATGAGCCTTTTAGAATATCATTGGATAATCATAACACTAAGCAATATGCCTTAATGAAGGATTACGAGTTAAATCAAGATCGAAAAGAACCGAAACGGACAAACGACTACTCGTAGCAAAACGACTAAGTGGAGAGAAGTCAAGAGAAGTGAATCAAGACTAGGATCAATGCTCAAGGGATTAATGACAATCTTCAATTAGTAGAAACGAAGAGCTTGTGTCATATATAGTGGTTTAAGACGTGCCTTTCCGGCGAAACGATAAACGGCTTTGGTAATGAATAAGCACAAAGCAATTATTCAAGTCTAAACTAAGATCACTTTCAATAATAGTCTTAGTCTAAACTAAAATATTAGCAAAGTGTTAATTCACTTTCTCTCCCACAAAGGGCCTACTAACCGTATGGGTGCAAACCATGGAAATCATGCTTGATACTTTAAGCTTCTACTAACTCACTCTACATCACCATAGTGAGTCAAGTATCCAAGCAATGAAGGTTTGAGAGGATAAAAGAAAAGAAACACAAACCACAAATAAATGTCAAGGCAAGGATGCCAAGAACAAGCACATAGTCAAGTAATGATTAAAAGAATGATCAAAGGGCGTGTGGAAGAACGAGAGCGTACCTTGGCCACAAAGAGCAATCCATGAGAGAATAAGTGCTATGCCCAATCAATGACTATGATGAGTACTAAGTCTTCAAGGACTAGTATCATTCCCAATCATCTTGGTATCATTATTCAAAGATGTTGAAGATCAATGAAAATGATTCTTCTACAAATGCAAGTAACTCAATCCATAACCAATTAATTGATTGATCTTCATGAGTACCTACACAAAGCAAGATGCAAACTAGTAGATACATTTCAAGAGTATATCTAAAATGCATAAAGGCTACTAATCTTAAGTGGGATGCAATATTTTTAATTAAAAGACCTATTTTTCAAATAAAACATAGTTTTGACCAAAGAGAAACTTTAGTACAACTAGACCTTCTAGTTTGAGGAGACAATGGATCGATCCAAGTTTTAAAGTACAATATACTTCAAAGATCTTGAGTGACCATCGCTCTGATACCAATTGTAGAAACTAGAAGGGGGGGTTGAATAGTTTCTCTTCGATTGGTGACCAAATTAAAATTACTTTCAATTTGGTTTGTATCAAAACTATCTTTTACTTAAAGCTAAGTTGCATAATGATTAGGTTCAATTGAAATGCACTAGCAATAATAATAAGCAAGTATAATGATAATGAAATAAGTAAAGAGCAAGGAAGGAGACAACCTAGTGGGAAGACACCAAGATTTATAGTGGTTCGACAACGAGGCTCTATCCTCGTTTCTACTCCACTCCTCGAGTACACCTACTCGAGATTTCCACTATATCCACAAGCTCCCTTCTCGGCGGAGAAAACCTTACAACGTTGCTTACATTATTTTCCGACACTAAGCTAAATGTCGAGACCTAATCTTTAGCTAGGACCAATCTACACGACGTTGCCTACTTCACAATTTAACGACACAAGGCTTGATGTCGGGTTCTAATCGAAAGGTAGAACCAATCTTCACGACGTTGCCTACTTTACCATTTTACGACACAAGGCTAGATGTCGAGTTCTAATCGAAAGCTAGAACCAATCTTCACGACTCTTCACTTTGAAGCTAAGTGAGAACTTCACACAACACAACTACTAGTCACTTTAAAGTTTAGTGAGAACTCACAAGACACAACCACATCACTTTATAGTTTAGTGAGAACTCCTAATCAAATCTATTAAAACTCAACTAGACTTATCCAAGTACACACATGTAGCTTGGATTTACACAACACAAATCCAAGCAAACACATATGCAATGGATGTACACAACAAATCCAAGTATCCACAAATAACTTGGATGAACACAACTAGTCCAAGTATTCATAAATACATTGGATTGACCTAAAACACAAAGGTATAATGATGAATATGACTAGATCATAAATTCATCTTTATCACTACACTAGTGAGTGAGTGATCTTCTCATTGGACATGGTAAAGGAGGGGATCATGAGGATAATCATATGTAAACATCCTTAACAAATTAAGTGATCAATTACTAATGATTATGCTATAGAAAATAGAAAGAGGGCTGAGAAAATCGTCCAAGAGGCTTGCTGGAAAATGAGATTTGACCCACTATTTAAAGGAGACAAAGTATAACGGATCTATAACGGTCTTCTGTGCGCGGTACCTTATCTCACCCCGCGGTACCTTATCGATAAGGTACCGCCTAGGTACTTAAGGTACCGCCACTAGACTCCGCTCCGTTTGTTGTCTTTCAGTGGGGTGGGAATATCTGAGGTATTTAAACCCTTCAAAGGATATTCTAACAGCATTTGGAATATGCCATTTTCAAATTTTCATTTTCCATTTTAATAAAACATTTTCTAAAAAAGAAAGTTTATTAAAAATACTTTTGTCTTAATAGCAAAAGTGGGTTTTAAGGATAATCATTTTGATGATCACTAAGTATGATTAAGAAAGGTTAGTGATATGATTATTACCTTGATGATAGTGTTAGTTAAATAATCCATTTTGTGTTTCTACACTAAATGTGTTGTATGGTTTGTTGTGATCAAAACTAAGAAAGATTAGTTAACACTAATAATGTTTTTAGGCATTACTTGCATTAACACTTTTGTTCAAGTGAATGAAAAAAGGTTTGAAATTTGTTGACGAATTCCAAGCACCATATTTACCTTTCATGTTTGTTAAGTTAATATTTCAATTTTGTTGAGTGGAGGTTTCAAAATCTTGTTTTAAGTTTTCTGAATTTATGTTTCAAATAGCTTTCAAAATCTTGGATTTTTCCAAAAAGCTTTGGTTCAAGCCTTGAATATTTTTTGGGCCATTGATTGATCACATCTCCCTGATAAGAAAATTATCAAGGAGAAGTGAAGTCTTGGTTTGGGAAAGCTCAAGTGTGGGGATAAAACCTTTGGAAGAAATCAGTTTCATTTTCAATTTTTTTATATAAACTGTTGCTACTAATCTTGTTGATCTTAGCAGGGGTGTTTTTTGGAAGCTTGTTCATGTTTAAGCTAGAACATAAGCTCTAAGATTCGGGGGCATGGATGTATGCCTCCGAGGTTTGCTCAAAAATCCATTTTCTCTCAAGTTTTTGAAAAGTGGTTTGATTGTTGCATGATGATGCTTGTTTCTTGAAATCTTGTTCTAAGTTCATGATATTGTTGTTGTGATGCATGTTTAAGCTTGGCTAAGTCTTACAAATGTTTTTTTTTTTGTTAAATCTAAATTCAGTTTTTGAAAGGAGTGTTTAGGGTTACATATTGTTCAAGTATTTATAAAGATTGAGTAGGTGTTTAGAGTTAAGGTGTGTTTGTATCTGATATTAAAGTGATATTGTGTTAAAATTTGCTTATCTTATGAATTTAAACACTAAATCTGAACCTTTGCCTAAAATCAGTTAGATTTAGGATGATATGAACTGAAACTTGATCATTTGCTAGATAACATGTTTACCTAGGTTTGTATGTTTGTAGTTGGGATTATTGTATGCTAGGGTGATAGTTTTTAGGTTTCAAATCTCTTTTCTAGGCCAACTGCATCAGCAAGTGCTCTTTCTGTTTACCATTTGCATCAGAGAATCACAATACCTTAATACTAGTCTAAACTTGTTAATCTTTGAATGGAACCTGTTTATTTGAGCTTAATTAAGTTTGATACTGCTGTTTTATGCATTTGGTGAAATTTTGGGTGGCTTATTCTTGCATAAACATAGCTTAAACCATCAGATCTTGTTATTTTCCATGTCTGGGCATTGTTTGAATTAACTGTATCATTTGGCTATGTGGATTTGTGATTTCTTTCTTGATTGTGACTCCCTACAACTCACTGGTTGTAGGGGTGCCTTGTTTGTCCAAAGAATCCAAGTGAATCTCTCTCAAAATCATAATCAGTTCACAAGCAGTGGGAACTCCTTTGCCACTGCTGCTTGCCACTGTTAGTGTTATTTTTCAAACAGCTTATTGATAAGCCAATCTGGCTTATTCCATTATGCAACACCTTTATTTTTGTAATCAAACTTGCTTATTTCACCTAATTAACTTATCTGGTAGCTTATAGCTTTTGGTTTCAAGATTTGACTAGAAAACGAATTGACTTTTCTTTTTCAAAACAACTTATTCATTATTCCAGCTTATTTAGTGTACTTATTGAAATTTTTTTGTTGATTTATCTTAATTTGTTCATTTAAAACCTTTTGCAACTTAAATCAGCTCTTGAAACAGTCTAGAACTCGAAAACGACTATTTTGTCGTTTTGTGTAGAAAGCTTTTGTTATTTCAAGCTTATTTCTTGAGATTTTTCAAAGTTTCTTTTTACAAACTGCTTTATAATCCCAAGAGAAGGATGTGTGTCAATTTTTAGCTTATGGCATTAGCTTATGGCTTATAATGGGCCAAAAAGACCATTAAGAATAAGTTGTTGATTATAAAGCTGTGATAAACACTCTTTCAGCTTTTGGGCCTTTAGAACTTTTTGTTTAGATTTCAATTTTGAGCTTATCTGGAAGTTTTGGGCTACTTTGGTGGATTTTGTTCTTATTGGGCCAAAAAGCCCATTAAGCTTGGACTGTTTTCACTTTTAGCCCATTTGGAGGCCCAATAGGGGTATTTAGGTCATTTTACTTTCAATTTATGTTTAATTAAGTTAAAATAAATTAGTTTGCAAGTTTTTAGAAATTTTTATAAATTTTGAATTTTTAATATTATTTTAATATTTATTTTTAGCTTTTAATCATTTAAAATAGTTTTAATTAGTTTTAAATTTTGTAAAAATACTTTTTAGTTTAATTAAGTTATTTTGGAGGTATACAAATTGAAAAATCTTTATTTAGGCTTTTTATTAATTTAGTTGATTTTTAGGGCTTTAATTAGCATTAAAAAATTAATTATTAGTTAAATAAAAGGTTTGAAAAAGTTTTGATTATTTGGAAACTCTAATTGCATTTTTAGGATTTTATTGTGATTTTCTAGAAATTTTTAGAGTAATTTTTAAATTTCGTCACGTTTTTACGTTTTACGTCTTATCATTCGTCGTAGTTTAATTTTAATCGTTACCGTCATCATTTTCTCTTTTCTTTCTTCTCATTAATATTAATCTCAAATACCATCAAGTTTAACACACACATTAAGCCTCCTCGAGAACGAACTCACAAAAGGGTCATAAGCACTTGATTTTCCTAAATCATTTGTTTAATACTTACCGCTTTGACCTTGTTTTCCTAAACAAGTGTAAAAATATCACAATCATTTATGACGCCGCTGCCGGGGAGGCGTGTCAAGAGAAAAAGTATTTGTGTGATTATCACTCTAACCATACGTATTATCGGTTTTCGTTTTTTGTGAAATATTATTACTATAGTGTATACGTATCACAATAAATCCACAATATTCCAAAAGCGTGAAAACGCAACCTTAATTGGGATTTCATCACTCAGTTATTGTATTCGAATCTAAAACAAAAGAAAAGGGCAAAATAGATAATTACTTTCGAGAAGCTTGATTTTAATTAACACAAACTATAAGGTGGGTATAAGGCGGTTGTATTTCGCGACCTAAGGGAAAAAGGCTCATAAGTGCTTAGCGCTGCCTCGTTTCCCCCGCTTGCTTGTGCGTGTCAAGAGAAAAAGGGCTAATCGAGGGTTTGTCGCCGAAGTATTATCTACGTATCATATATATTTTCTTGGTTTCAAAGATTAAACCATCTTGAACGTTTTGGTGTTCCACCAACGTTCTAAAGTCATCGAAGACGTTCACTCAACGTGATCGTTTTCATTCCTTGAGGCTCCTTTAATCGAGATATCGATTCGAGGGGAGATTTGTAGATTTGTGTCTACGTAATTCACAAGAAAAATCCAAAAAAAGTAAAAACAATCAAAAGCACAAAAAAAGTGAAAAAGTAAAAACACCAAAAAGAATCTTCTTTGCTCATCCCCACGTTGTACGTGATGTTTATTGATAGTTTGATTTTGCTAGATAAAAAGTTCGTTTTCTCGGTGTCTAATCGAATTGATTTCCGGTTAAATGTGCGACTCAGTCGTCTTTGGTGAATAAAAATAAAATGTTGTTGTTTATCTATAACTAATTAAAAAGTAAGTGCGAAAAGTATTTAAAATAAGCCAAAAACAAATAACTAATAATAAAGGACCAAAACAAATAATAAAACGTAAATTAAAACAAAACAATTAATAAAAATAAAACTAAAAGAGTAAATTAACTTTCGACTTGAAAATAAAATTAACTTAATGAAAAAGGAGAAAATAAAACTATAAGGGTACTTTAAAACTAAACGAGACAAAAGCTAAAGCGGGCGCTAAATAAAAGATAAAACTTAAATTTTACGAAAAATTAATAATACTAAAATTTGATGAAAAATATAACTAAAAATACGTGACTATCACAATATGAAAACTATCACAATATGAAAACTATCACAATATGAAAACTATCACAATATGAAAACTATCACAATATGAAAACTATCACGATATGAAAACTATCACAATATGAAAAATTATAATATGAAAACTATCACAATATGAAAACTATCACAATATGAAAACTATCATAATATGAAAACTATCACAATATGAAAACTATCACAATATGAAAACTATCACAATATGAAAACTATCACAATATGAAAAATTATAATATGAAAACTATCACAATATGAAAACTATCACCATATGAAAACTATCACGATATGAAAACTATCACAATATGAAAACTATCACAATATGAAAACTATCACAATATGAAAACTATCACAATATGAAAAACTATCACAATATGAAAACTATCACAATATGAAAACTATCACAATATGAAAACTATCACAATATGGCTGTCAAAATTTGGGCAGCATTTCATCGCAATATACCTTAAATCCCGATCACAATCCACGATGCCAGGGGAAATCGTAATCCTCGATCGGAATTAGGGAATATTATAACACTTTGATCGCAAAGTAGAACCCCTAGGGTTATTGCGATCGCAATGAAGCTGTCGGAATGAGGCTGTCACCTTGGTTTAAAATGAGTTTTGCGATCCATTGCGCTAAAGGTCTCAAAAGCCATTGCGTGATGCGTGATGCGATTGCGAAAACAATTTAGACGCGATGCGTTTAGTATAAAAAAGTACAAAAAATAGTTAAATACCAATTAAATGCAATAAAGTTACTAAATAAATTATTAGCATATTTAAATTAGGCCTATAGTCACTTGTAAAACCAATAAATCGATAGTATATCTTGACAAAAAAACACTTCGCAAAATGAAAGATACTATATTTTTATTATTGTGTTTGTTTTGGATGTTTTTCTAACAAGTCTTATCTTTAAAAAGCCTTTATAATATATAGGTCTATTTTAAATGGTAATTTGACAAAAATGGCCTAAGTACTAGATTGCGACAATTGCTACCGTTGCTAGCATTACACAATTGCGGTAAATTATGATTTAATGCGAATGCATTTTGGGATGACACTGCATTAGGCACCTTGATGCGAAATTTTGAATGCAACGCATTGATGTGCGCAATTTGCGCAATGATGCGCGCATTTTTAAACCAAGGCTGTCACAATGTCAAAACCCTAATGATATTGTGATGGAAAGATCACAATATTCGGATGGAGTAAAAATAAGCATAAAAATCAAATAAGCACTTTAACCAAAAATTAAACCAAAACAACAATAAGAAGAACATAATAAGCTATGAATTTAAAAACTTTCAAGATACCAAAGAAGCAAAATTTATAAATTGAACTAAAAGAAAAAGATTAAACTTTAAAAAGATAAAACCTTTAAAAACACTTAAATGAAAATAAGCTAGACACCAATTAAGCAAAAAGCACAATAAGCTAGGACCATGAATCACACGAAAATGATAATAACAAAAAGATAAGAACTTTAATCAAATTAAGCATAAAGATGAAAACTTTAAGATTAATCAAACAAGACAATAGATTTTTAAAAACAAGAAGAGAAGAATGAGAATGATTATGAAAAACTAGATTAAAAATGAAGATTCAACAACAAAATATTAAAACTTACATGGAATTAAAAGACTTGAAATTAAAGACAATAAAGTAACTTGATCATATGAAAGTGCATGAAATAAAGTGGAGAGCTAAGTTGTCAATTTAGCTAACACCTCCAAAATGAGAAGGAGGGTTAGTATTTATAGGGGAAGGACATGTTGGTAGGTGGTTGAAAGCTTCCTTCATTCTTTCTTTCTTTAGTCTTCATGTCTTTGACAATAAACTAGTCATTCTCGACTTTGTCTCGGGATTTGTCGATGGATAAATTGAACTTGTCTTATAATTTCTTCACTTATTAGACTTGAGTTCTTCGACTTCATTAAACTTCTGTCTTTAGACTTTTTCTTCGATAAATCTTCAGAATAGGCTTTCGACTTCCGTTCTTTTTGCACTCTTGATCTTTTGACTTCGTCTTTTGTCTTTAACTTCGATAAAAGCCCACGAAAGACCGTGTTTTATTCCCTTTTCACATTTTGATCCTAAATCACAACCAATACACAAACCACGCATAATTTCAACATTTACGACATAAAATATACGTTTTGGCTTAGTTATTATTATAATTAAGTGGTAAAAGGATAAGTGTTTTCACACTTATTAAATCCCCTACACTTGACCATTGCAATGCCCTCATGCAATGCATTAGTTACAAAACAAGTTTTACATTTTCCATCATAATCAATCCACCTTGACCTTTATTAAACACAAGACATTAAGTAAACTAAAGGAGATAGAAAATTACAAAATATTTAAAGGAAGAAAACAAGTAAAGAAATTAAAGACTTACATTGGGGTTTTGGATGTCATGAATGTTTATCACCCTCAAGTTTCACGTTCCCCACACCAAGCTTATAAACGAGATCATTGTTATTATAAGTTAGTAAACTAACACGAACTCATGTGGCCCAATTATTCACTTAGACTCCCTTATTCCTAGGTGTATCTCTTATATTTTATGATTGTCTTGAATGATCACGAGGATGCATTGTTTGACTTATTTTGATAGTTTATTTAGGCCGAAAATAAAGTGGGACGATTTAATCAATAGTTTGCTAAAGGACAAAATCTTTTAAAACTGCTTCTCGGGACCTCATAAAGTTCATATCTTGGCATAACTTGCTTCACGATTTAAGACCTTTCTCGGACGGATATTTGGCAGTGACTTCATAACTTCGAATCTTGAGAGACGTTCTTGAAATAATGGTCTTCTCTTCATAATAGGAATTTCTTCATTTGAACTTTTTGAGAGATTCTTCATACTTGGACCACGACTTCTTCATTTTTCTCCAACATTTATTTTGGATTTCGATATACAACGATCTGCCTCCTTTTAGGACTTGGATCTATTTATCCTCATACCTTACTAGGGTCTTTTCGGATAGACTTCTCCATGATCTTTAGGGGAGTATTTGCTTTTCGTCGTATGTCTTGGTCCTTTATATTGATTTTTGATAAATGATTCTTCACATCACTTGGATCTTTAGCAACAAAATGTAGCCCTCATGCCTTGTTAGGGCCTTTTCGGACTCGCCAATCTTCGCATCTCGCTTCAATAAGTTATGCCTTGGCTATGAACTATAATTAATACCGAGCAACTTTTAAACGATCTTGGGCTAGAAGCTAAGTAACTTTTCAAATCGTACAACCTTATTTATTGCAATTAAATTTATTAGCAAGCGATGGGAGAAAAAGATTATAATTAACTCACATAAATTCATGAAAGAATACCAAACTTATAATTGACTCTATCATCTCTCGTTCTCCACAATTTAAAATCTCAAGGAATGAGACTCGTGGATGCTTAGCCTATTAAATAAAAGTTTTAGGTTTTCAAGTCATCTATAGGATCTTGTAAATTCTTAGACTCTTTCAAGTTTAGAATTCGCATTTTAAAGTTCCCTTGATAAACGACTTTCTAGGATCAATTATAGGAACTTGCGAAAAGTTCTTGTTCTTAACCCGTAAGATCTAAGACTTTCGCGTTTTAAAGTTCCCTATATAAAAGCCTAGCAAAACTTGACTTAAACACGTTAAGGATACTAGCTAGAGTAAGCTTGGATAAGTAAACTCGGGTTAAGTCAAAAGATTCATGACGTTGAAAAATTAAAACACTTTATTAAAATTTATTCTAGCAAAGAAATAAATAACGATGGCAAAGGAAAATACTACTATACTACTAGGCCAAAATAGATTAAAAATTTTGAAAAATGTCGAAAAATCAAATTTTCCGGTTAAAATGGGGACAGATTAATGGAAAAGCCTACTTACTTCGATAGAAGTCCCCCCTACACTTGATATAAACATTGTCCTCAATGTTTAAGCATGTGGGAGTAAATTCCCCTACACTTAGGACATTGTGCACGTTGTTTAAATCTTGCTAAGGGAAGGACAACTATAGTGATTTCAATGTGAACATATAAGATATGAAATATTGAATCACGAGAGTTTAGGATAGAACCAGGAAGACGGGTACATGGAATCACGGGTCGTCAAAAGTCATCAAGAATGGATCTTTGAAAGCTTGAATCCCTGCATATGATAAGAAAGAAAACAACAAACACATACTAGGGTCTCCCCCTACACTTATTAGAAAAACGGAATAAAAGGATAGATAATCGGGTTGCCTCCCAAAAAGCGCTTGTTTTTGTTAACCGAGTCACGAGCCTGACTCTGCCCCGAATTAAATGGTCCATGGGGAAGCCTCAAATGTAATACCGGGATCAAAGACCTGGTCCTCGTTCCCGGAGGAAAATAATAAAGGAGAGGCAGGAGGATAAGTCTTGAAGGGTAGAAAAGTCCTTTCAACATACGAAAAGTATGTGAAATCATGATCCACAGGAGGTGGGGTGGGTAGAGGAATCAAAATGTCAGCCCCAAAAGACATATGAGTATCACTAAGAGGCAAAGCCGTAAAGGTGTCAATCAGAGAATGGTCAATGTCACCTCCCGGGTCAAAGCACTCATCCTCATGAACGTGAATCTCTTCGATTTCTTCATCATAGATAGGCTCATCGAACCAAGGTTTGTCGTTCCGCTCATTGAGGATTTTAGAAACTCTCTCGAAGATATCACGATCAAGTACGAAACCCTCATTCATATGTGGGGATTGTTGATAAGTTAAATCCTCATGAATGTGGTAAACGTAATTCTCATTAGAGGAGTGTTGATTAGGTAACTCCTCGAGAATTGGATGTTTGGTCATGTGAGTTGGCTCGTCATTATTATTAAAAATAAGACGTTCCCACTCACCAAGTTCGGCCTCGATATTGGGAAAATCTTCCTCACTCGTAGGTGGAAGTGGAGGTAAAAGAGCTAGCTCTCGGTCGATAATTTCCTCAATCTCTGGCTCGAAGACGAAATCATCATACTCACCACCTGTTGAACTCTTGTTGGGAGAATCAATTATTGCTTGTGGACTTGTGAGTATGTGATCATTGACTAGCGAAGCGACCTCGTCTGTAAGCCCCGCAAAAGTCGGTACATCACACTCCTCATCGAATAATGTGTCGAGACCATAATCACTAATCTCACTCGATGTATCACAATCCTTAGACGCATTAGGGATATCAAGAGTAGGAGTAGTAATCTCAGAAGATGGGTTGAGATCATAGATATCATCCTCATCATCATCATAATAGTAGTATGGACGTACAAGAGGAGGAGTATAAGCACTAAGATTAGCTACTTGCTCTTTTCGCTGATCCTCTTGACATTTTTCGATGTATTTATTGACAGCTGCTTGAAGTCTTTGAAATTGGTCAAAAAGAGTGGCTAGTTGCTCAGCAAGAATTGCAAAAAGAGGGTTGATGATCGAGGGAGTGTTGTGGGGGCTCAAAATTTTGAAAACCGGAATTATAGCACGGATGTGGCTCATAATAATTCATCGGATGAGAAGAATTAGAACACTGATTTGGCTCATAATAATTAATCGGTTGACAATAAGAAGTATCATGAGGCCCCCCACAATGAATGCAACACGGGTATTAAAAACAACCCGGTGCGTCTTGTGGATAGCTATTATCATTGTCATAATTGTAACCCGTTTCTTGCTCGTCATGCGACGGGTATCGAATAGGACACACAATATGCCAATGAGAATCGCTTCCACAATATATGCGAGGGGGGGAGTGGGTGGATTAGAAGAAAAGGATGAATTAGTCGAATTGCACGATGGACAAAATCCAAAATGGGAAAATTGTGAATCAGAAATGGTTGGAAGAGTTTTTCCGCATTGCTCGCAATAACAAAATCGCATGATTCGACATCATATAATCGTCCCCTACACCTTCCGCAATACGAATCCATGAAGAATTAAAAATAAGAGGGGTTGAGAAAAAGAATTAAACACAATAGAGGATTAAGAGGAATATTTTTAGGGGTAACACTTAGGAAAGTGTCACTTGTTTTTTTTTTTAAAATTTTTTTTTTGGTTGCAAAACTTATGAAAGAATTGCTTTTTATGGTATTTTAAATGTTTTTGGGATTTTTTGAATATCTGGAAATATGCAAGAAAAAATAACGTTCACGAGGGAACGGATCCCAAAGTCCAACGCGTCTCTCACCAAAACCGTTAATCTTCACGAAAAGAGCCGGTAGCGACGCCATTTGATAGTAACCGTTTTTTAGTATATTAAAAATTATATCTTTGTTCGTTCTCGGTATCTTAACGAATTATATCCCCGGCAGCGGCGCCATTTGATAGTTTGATTTTGCTAGTTAAAAAGTTTGTTTTCTCGGTGTCTAATCGAATTGATTTCTGGTTAAATGTGCGACTCAGTCGTCTTTGGTGAATAAAAAGAAAATGTTGTTGTTTATCTATAACTAATTCAAAATTAAGTGCGAAACATATTTAAAATAAGCCAAAAACAAATAACTAATAATAAAGGAGCAAAACAAATAATAAAACGTAAATTAAAACAAAACAATTAATAAAACTAAAAGAGTAAATTAACTTTCGACTTGAAAATAAAATTAACTTAATGAAAAAGGAGAAAATAAAACTATGAGGGTACTTTAAAACTAAACGAGACAAAAGCTAAAGCGGGCGCTAAATAAAAGATAAAACTTAAATTTTACGAAAAAATAATAATACTAAAATTTGATGAAAAGTATAACTAAAAATACGTGACTATCACAATATGAAAACTATCACAATATGAAAACTATCACAATAGGAAAACTATCACAATATGAAAACTATCACGATATGAAAACTATCACAATATGAAAAATTATAATATGAAAACTATCACAATATGAAAACTATCACAATATGAAAACTATCACAATATGAAAACTATCACAATATGAAAACTATCACAATATGAAAAACTATCACAATATGAAAACTATCACAATATGAAAACTATCACAATATGAAAAATTATAATATGAAAACTATCACAATATGAAAACTATCACAATATGAAAACTATCACAATATGAAAACTATCACAATATGAAAAACTATCACAATATGAAAACTATCACAATATGAAAACTATCACAATATAAAAACTATCACAATATGAAAAATTATAATATGAAAACTATCACAATATGAAAACTATCACAATATGAAAACTATCACAATATGAAAACTATCACAATATGAAAACTATCACAATATGAAAACTATCACAATATGAAAAACTATCACAATATGAAAACTATCACAATATGAAAACTATCACAATATGGCTGTCAAAATTTGGGCAGCATTTCATCGCAGTATACCTTAAATCCCGATCGCAATCCACGATGCCAGGGGCAATTGCAATCCTCGATCGGAATAAGGGAATATTATAACACTTCGATCGCAAAGTAGAACCCCTAGGGTTATTGCGATCGCAATGAAGCTGTCAGAATGAGGCTGTCACAATGTCAAAGCCCTAATGATATTGTGACGGAAAGATCACAATATTCGGATGGAGTAAAAATAAGCATAAAAATCAAATAAGCACTTTAACCAAAAATTAAACCAAAACAACAATAAGAAGAACAGAATAAGCTATGAATATAAAAACTTTCAAGATACCAAATAAGCAAAATTTATAAATTGAACTAAAAGAAAAATATTAAACTTTAAAAAGATAAAACCTTTAAAACCACTTAAATAAAAATAAGCTAGACACCAATTAAGCAAAAAGCACAATAAGCTAAGACCATGAATCACACGAAAATGATAATAACAAAAAGATAAGAACTTTAATCAAATTAAGCATAAAGATAAAAACTTTAAGATTAATCAAACAAGACAATAGATTTTTAAAAATAAGAAGAGAAGAATGAGAATGATCATGAAAAACTTGATTAAAAATGAAGATTCAACAACAAAATATTAAAACTTACTTGGAATTAAAAGACTTGAAATTAAAGACAATAAAGTAAATTGAGAATATGAAAGTGCATGAAATAAAGTGGAGAGCTAAGTTGTCAATTTAGCTAACACCTCCAAAATGAGAAGGAGGGTTAGTATTTATAGGGGAAGGAGATGTTGGTAGGTGGTTGGAAGCTTCCTTCTTTCTTTATTTCTTTAGTCTTCATGCCTTTGACAATAAACTAGTCATTCTTGACTTTTTCTCGGGATTTGTCGATGGATAAATTGAACTCGTCTTATAACTTCTTCACTTATTAGACTTGAGTTCTTCGACTTCATTAAACTTCCGTCTTTAGACTTTTCTTCGATAAATCTTCAGAATAGGCCTTCGAATTCCGTTCTTTTTGCACTCTTGATCTTTGACTTCGTCTTTTGTCTTTTTCTTCGATAAAAGCCCGCGAAAGACCGTGTTTTCTTCCCTTTTCACATTTTGATCCTAAATCACAACAAAAACACAAACCACGCATAATTCCAACATTTACGACATAAAATATACGTTTTGGCTTGGTTATTATTATAATTAAGTGGTAAAAGGATAAGTGTTTTCACACTTATTTTTTATGCAAACTTGTAACCAAGCAAAACGTGCATGTAAACGTCGAAATCGAAAGGAAGGAACACCAACCCCTTCTAGTGAAGGATCTCCTATTGACGAACCCATCGTAGAACAAGAAGTCACCATGGCTAATCATACTATGATGGAGTTGCTTCAAGCACCCACCGAGGGTTATGGGAAACCAATTGTGATTCCCGCTATCCTTGCGGAGAATTTTGAGGTTAACACGGGTTTATTGTCCATGATCCAAAACAACAAGTTTCGTCATGACGAAAAGGACAACCCTCATAACCACATTCGCCATTTCAATCGTCTTACGTCGACTTGCAAGTTTAAGGACGTCTCGAATGACGTGATTAAGATGATGCTTTTTCCGTATTCCTTAGCGAGGCCCGCAAAAATTTGGTTAGAGAAAGAGCCACCCAATTCTATATTGACGTGGAAGGATCTTGTTTCAAAATTCGTAAACCAATTTTTCCCGCCCTCTAAGACTACTCATTTGAAAAACGAGATTTTAAACTTTTCGCAACAATACAATGAGAGTTTTTCAACGGCTTGGAATAGGTTTAAAGAAATGTTGCATGAATGTCCTCGTCACAGTTTTTCCGACTTACATCAACTCGACACGTTTTACAATGGTTTGAACGATTATGAACGAGATTATCTCAATGCCGCCGCGGGTGGTAATTTTTTGTGTAGAACGGTCGATGAAGCATTATTGATCATTGAGAATAGGTCCAAGGTTTATAACCCTCGTAGCACACCGAGTGTTAACAAGGCTTCGTCTTCGCCTTCATTGTCGCATATCATCGATGCTTGCCAAATAGAGGCTAATTTGGAAAACAAGATTTTTGAAAAGCTTAAAGGATTGCTGATTGAGTTTAGAGTTGGTGAACAACCCACTGCCGCTACGGCTAAAGCGATTGAGGTTTCTTGTGTTTATTGTGGTGGAGGTCATGATTTCTCCGAGTGAATTACCGCCGGTGGTAACACTTCGAGTACCTACGCGGCCACGGGAAATTATAACTAAAACGGTCAAGTTACCCGCACTAATCAAATGACTCCACCGGGTTTTCCACCAAATTAAAATGCTAACAATTATCGCAACAATCAAGTTGGTTACCAAGGAAATCAAAGGAACAATTATAAGGGTAACAACAATGGGAATCAAGGGACTAGTAATCAAGTGCAAAACAAAAATCAAAACCGTAATTCTCAATACCCGAGTCAAGGATTTCAAAATGCTTACATTAAAGAGGTTCCAAATGACTTTTTGAATTACGCTACGGTAAATGACAAGATTCTCGAAAATATCCAAGAGCAATTGGCTAGTCAAGCTAGGGAAACGGCTAAAAACACAAAGGAACTAGAAAATTTTGCTAGGGAAAATGCCAACATGAAAATTGAGTTGATAAACGATTTCGAAAATCAAATTAGAGGTCAAAACAACAAAATTGAACAAAGTAAATCTAGGCTTGAACAAAGGATAGACCAAAGTGCCGCTAAGCAAGACGTTAAGCTCAATGCAATTTTAGAAGCAATCTTGATGAACAAAGCCTCTACTTCGGGTGGTCTCCCTAGTAACGCCGTGTCAAACCCGAAGGGAGAGATGAAAGTGATTACCACACGAAGTGGTAAGACCTTTAAGGAACCGAATCCTCAACCAATTACTCCTACGGTGGAGGAAATTGAGGAAGAACCCGAGGTGGTGGTCGAAAAGGAGCACATTACAATCCCACAAAGTACCGCTCAAACCACACCTACGGTCGACCCTTTACCAACATTGGAACCCGAGATTCCAAAGGCTATGCCTATGCCCCACCCAACACCACCCTAACCTTACCCATCGAGACGTCATAAGGAAATATTGTAAGAACGTGACAAATACCAATTTGAGCTTTTTATTAAGATGTTTCGTGATTTGCATTTTAACATAAGTTTTGCCAACGCTTTAATCATGATGCCTCGATTTGCCGCCAACTTTAAGAGTATGTTGAACGACAAGGAGAGATTGCAAAAATTGTCTAGTTGTTCATCGGTTTATCTTACCGCATTCCTCAAAAAGTTGGTGACCCCGGTAAATTTTTAATTTCGTGTGGTATTCAAGATATGGTAGGATGTTACACCTTGGCCGATCTTGGTGCTAGTATCAATTTGATGCCTCTTGACATATTCAAGTCGCTCAATCTTCCTAATCTTACTCATACAAAGATGTCTATCGAGATGGCCGATCATTCTACAATTCCCGCATGTGGAACGGCCGAAGACGTTTTTGTGAAGTGGGAAAGTTCTCTTATCCGGTAGACTTTATTGTAGCTGATATTCCCACGGATACTTAAGTTCCTCTCATTTTAGGTCGTTCATTTTTAGATACGTCTAAGGCAGTTATTGATGTGCATGCTAGGAAAATCACCTTACGTTTCAACGACGAGGAACTTGTTATAAACGCAACTCAAAACTCCAAACTTTCTCATGTTTATTCTATCACGACTATGAACCATGTTGATATGATTGATGTCGTTTGCGAAGAATTTTCACAATAAATTTTAGGTTTTACCGATGAAGCAAATAGTGGCAATCCCACTATGCTCGATCCAATTCTTGATAATTCGACACCATCTTTCACTCCATTTGAAGGAGGTGGTTTTACTTTGGAAGAGTTTGATGTACCTCGAACTTCTAACGAAGACCTCGACGACAAAGAGGAATTTTCGATTATCAAGGATTTCCTTAACGATTTCCCATTTCCTACGCCGGTGGAGGTTATGAGTATCAAACCCAAATCTTCAATCGAGGAACCACCAATCCTCGAGTTGAAAGATCTTCCTGCTCATCTTGAATACGTATTCTTGGAAGGAGACGATAAGTTGCCGGTTATTGTTGCAAAGGATCTTTCGGATGATGAAAAAACCGCATTTATCGATATCTTGAAGGCTCACAAAGGTGCAATTGCGTGGAAATTATCCTACATTAAGGGTGTACCCAAAATTTTGTACACACAAAATTTTAATGAAGGAAGACTACAAGCCCGCAATCCAATATCAAAGAAGGTAAATCCCAAAATTCACGACGTCATCCAAAAGGAAGTCCTTAAACTCCTTGATGCGAGAATGATTTACCCTATTTCCGATAGCCCTTGGGTGAGCCCCATTCATTGTGTCCCTAAAAAGGGAGGAATGACCGTTGTGCCAAACGATGACAACGAGTTAATTCCAACTCGCCACGTGACCGGTTGGAGGGTGTGTATTGACTATCGTAAGTTAAATGACGCCACTTGTAAAGACCATTTTCCCTTGCCCTTCATGGATCAAATGTTGGAGCGACTTACGGGAAACGATTTCAATTGCTTTTTAGATGGTTTTTCGGTTACTTTCAAATCCGCATCGATCCTCGTGATTAAGAAATACTACGTTTACGTATCCATATGGAACGTTTGCTTATTGTAGAATGCCATTCGGACTTTGTATAGCACCTGGAACTTTTCAACGGTGTATCATGGCTATTTTTCATGACATGATCGAGAAGACGATGGAAGTCTTTATGGATGACTTTTTCATGTTTGGTAGTTCGTTCACTTCGTGTTTAGGAAATTTGGAGAAAATGTTGAAACGTTGTGAGGAAACCAACCTTGTGCTCAATTGGGAAAAATGTTATTTTATGTGTAAACAAGGAATCGTCTTAGGGCACACGGTCTCGAAAGCGGGGATTGAGGTAGAAAAATCTAAGATAGACGTCATCGCCAAATTACCTCATCACAAAACCGTTAAGGGAGTTAGGAGTTTCCTAGGCCACGCGGGCTTTTATCGTCACTTCATCAAGGATTTTTCAAAGATATCTCGACCCATTACACACCTCCTCGAAAAAGATGCTCCTTTTGTCTTTAACGAAGATTGTATACGAGCCTTTGAAATTCTTAAGAGGAAACTTACCGAAGCTCCCATTCTTGTTGCTCCCAATTGGAACCTCCCCTTTGAACTATTGTGTGATGCAAGTGATTACGCTATTGGGGCCGTTTTGGGGCAACGTCATGATAAGAATTTCTTGCCTATTCACTATGCTAGTAAGACGATGACCGAGGCTCAACTTAAATACACCACAACAGAAAAAGAATTACTTGCCGTGGTGTATGCATTTGAGAAATTTTGATCTTATCTCGTCTTGACCAAAAGCATAGTGTATACATACCATTCGGCCATCAAGTACCTCTTTTATAAGCTTGATGCAAAGCCGAGATTGCTTCGTCGGATTCTCCTCCTACAAGTATTTGATGTCACCATAAAAGACAAAAAAGGAGCCGAGAATCTTGCGGCCGATCACTTCTCTCGTTTGGAAGATCCTCACCAAAGTGTGTACGAGACCAAGGAAATCACCGAAACATTTCTTCTCGAGACACTTGGTGTAGTGAATTCCAAGGAATATTCTACCACCCCATGGTTTGCGGACATCGCAAATTACCATGCGGGGAACTTCATCATTAAGGGTATGACGACACAACAAAAATGGAAATTATTTCGTGACGTCAAGTTCTACTTTTGGGACGACCCTTATCTATTTCGGACTTGTGCGGATCAAATAATTCGACGTTGCGTGTTTGGCACCGAAGCTACTAATATCCTTAGGGCTTGTCATGAAGTACCCACGGGTGGTCATCACGGTGCTAATCTCACGGCTAAGAAAGTGTTTGATGTCGGCTTCTTTTGGCCTACTATTTACCGAGATGCACATGCACTTGTCAAGTCATGTGACTCATGCCAACGTCAAGGAAAATCATCACAAAAGGATGAAATGCCCCAAAATATAATCCAAGTTTGTGAAATCTTTGACGTTTAGGGAATTGATTTTATGGGTCCCTTCCCATCATCTCATGGTAACAAGTATATCCTCGTTGCGGTTGACTACTTATCTAAGTGGCTAGAAGCTAAGGCTTTGCCTACGAATGATGCTCGTGTTGTGGTCAAGTTCTTGAAGCAATTGTTCTCTCGGTTTGGAACCCCTCGTGCAATTATAAGCGATCCTGGAACCAATTTTTGTAATGACCAATTTGAAAAGGTTCTAAGGAAATATGGGGTTACACGTCGTCTTTCTACGGCTTATCACCCGCAAACGAGTGGGCAAGTCGAGGTTTCAAGCCGAGCTTTGAAGAGGATCTTGGAATGATCAATAGGAGAGAACCATGCGTCTTGGTCCGACAAACTTAATGATGTTTTATGGGCCTTTCGCACCACTTATAAGACCCCAATCGGATGTACACTTTATAAGTTGGTGTATGGGAAGAATTGCCATTTGCCTATCGAAGTTGAACACAAGGCATATTGGGCCCTAAAGCATTCAAATTTTGATTTGAAGACCGCGGGAGATCACCGGAAAATACAACTTAATGAATTGGATGAACTATGATAATGCTTATGAAAATTCGTTGATTTTTAAAGAAAAGTTTCATGATTCAAAGATTAAAAAAAACCGGGTTTTTAACGTTGGTGATCAAGTGTTACCTTTTAATTCTCGTTTGAAAATATTTTCCGGAAAACTGAAATCCCGTTGGTCGGGTCCATTCACCGTAACACGAGTTTTTCCTTATGGGACCATCGAGCTAGCTCAAGATGATAGACCTAATTTCAAGGTGAATGGACATAGGTTGAAGCACTACTTTGGTTGGGGAGTCCCTTCTTTGGACTACCTTAACCAAGTCACCTTCCCTAATGATAATTAGTATTGAGGGTATCGAGTCGAGCTCATGACTCGGTAATCAAAAACGAGTACCTCGTGGGGGAGATCACATGCTTATCCATGTACATATTATCGCTTTCTAATGTAGCTTATGTGAGGGGATTTATGCCCTTCCAACCTTTATTTCGTGGTTTTTTGTGAATTGTGGTTTGATATGAGTGATTTTACTCATATCATTTATATCAATTAATGGAAAATAAATGCATAAAATGAATGAATATTGCATTGTATATGTGTTTTTGTTGTTTCATGTGTGTAGGTACCCAAGATCATGAAAACTGGCAAAATCGACATGAGTATTAAAGAAAAGATCGAGAAGCCAAAAATCAACTTCGTTTTTAGTGGATTTAACTATATGAAAGATATTTGGGCTTTGTGTGTCCCACTTTTGGTTAATGGGCCCAAAAGCCCATTTATGGAGAAAGTATTATTTACTCTTGAACAAAGGCCTAAAAATAAGCCCAATAACTTCAAATTATGAGACGGATGAAACCAACTTGGGCCCAAGCCCAAACTCATACCAAGTTACTAGAGGTGAGGAGTAATAAACTTGGCATACGCCCATTAGGTTAAATATCAAGTTATAGGACGAATTACATTTAAAATGAAATCTTATTCACTTTTTACTCACACTTGGTCAAACTCCATTCACAGCAAACACACACTCTTATCTTTATTACACCCAAAGTTACCCTCTCTCTCCCAAAATAAAACAAACGCAGCCATTCACCTTTTATCCCTAACCCTAGATCTAAATAATCAATTTAGGGGTTTTCTATCCGTTGGTGTGTGTAATACACGCGCCTGAAAATAAACCCCAACTTTATAGGAGCTTGAAGATGGTGCTCGTAGATCCACGTGGCCTTCCCTTCTCGTCATAGCTAGCTGTGATTGGTGGAAACACCTCATATTCCATCATCCACCAATAAAGACTTGCCAAATCAGCTTTGAGAAAGCACAACTAGCACAAAGGATTGCCACCTTGGCAATCCGTGTGCAAGAGGTCTTATCTCAGCCGTTAGATCAAAAGAAGAAAGAGAAAAGAAGAATAGAAGGCCTAGATTGAAGATTCAGCCTTAACAAATTTAATCAGCAAGGCTGGGGTTTGCCTATAAAAACCCCCTAAAAATGTAATTGTATTCATTCCAATTTTTACTTAGAGTTATAATGTTAAATTAGCTATAAGATTTATTGTATTTCAATTTTAATAGTATTGTAACCTATTTATTGATTTAATAAAAGTTTAATTAAGCATAATCTTCATTCTCGTTTCTTTACTGTTTAAGTTTTCTATGAAATCTTTTACTGTCTAATTTTGATATTATAATAAAAATTATTATTTAATGAAGCTGAAAAAAATAGCTTGAATTAAATGATAAAAGTAAGAGTTGGAATTAACCATTTATCCCCATTGGATAAATAAAACATACTGGCTCAAATATCTTGGTGGTTCGAATGGTTGAGGTTTGAGAATCAGTTGAAGGTGTTAGGTTTAATGGTGTTTGATGGTTATATGATGGTTGTGGTGATTTAGTTTAAGGAGGTTCAGCACCTTCCTTCATCATCAAAGGACTTCTCCAAAAGGTTTAATTCACTTTAATTTTATGTTATTTATATTTTTAGATTAATTTGTTTAAGTGTTTTACATGATTGAAGGCTTATTTGAGTGATTTAGACTGTTAGATTGTTTATTAGTGCTAAATTGATAGATGCGAATTAATCTATGAATAGTTAGGAAATTATTGAATTTGCTAGTCTGCATACTGTTTGATGGCAAATATTTGATATTGCTTAGTTAGTCTGTTTAAACAAGTTCTATGTAGTGAGAATGTGGATTTGGGTACTTGCAGTTAGTATAGTTAGGTCCATTAATAGGGATTATTGATTTTAACTAATGTTTTTAACTGATAAATTTGAGGGGATTTTGCTTGAGTGTAGTCTGTGTTAGCATTTCTTAAATGGCAGATGTTTAATTTGTGTAGCTATTAGATTGATGTCGACTGTACTTTTGTTTTTGTAGTCTGCTAATAATATTAGGAGTTTGATTTTAGTAGGTAACGCTGCATTTTACATAGTTTGTTGTATGTTTCTTTTTCAAAGTCTTTAAAGTTTTTGATATCTGATAATATTGGCCTTTCACTGAATTTGGGGTTACTGAATTGTTGAATATCTTTTTGCCTGTGTTTACTTGTTTTTGCACATTTGGTTTAGCTGATATTTGGTTGAGCATATTCTAGTCTGTGGATCTTAATATTGCAGTAATATTTCTTAGCTGTTATATATTAAATGAACCAAATGTATGGTTTGGGCTGTGAATCAATCTGTCATATATTTCATTGTCCAAAAAAATAATTCACAAAAAAGGTCCACCACTGGACTCAAACCCATGACCTCCTGGTCATGCGCCCATAGTGCTAACCAACTGGTCTAGCCACTACTTTTTGTTTATTTACAGCTTTTGTAATTAATATAGCCTGATAACCGTAGCTGGCAGCTCTAATCTCTATTTTAATACATTGTTTTCATTAATTAAATTTTTAAATAATTTGTTTTAAATAGACTTTGTAAGGTTTAATGAAATAATATAAATAAAACAAATAAAAATATATTTAATTACTTTTATAAATTAAAATTGTTTTTAAAATTAGTTTTTAAATAAATTTGTTTTAATTGATCTTTGTTTTAAATAATTTTAGATTTAAATAATTTTTGTTTTAGTAAAAGTATTTTTTTTAAATAGATTAATTTGTTTATAATTTTTAATAGTTTTAAAATTGTTTTTATTTAAACAGATTAATTTTAAATAGTTTTTAAATAGATTATTAATTTTAAATAGTTAAATTTTATATATTTTTAATAATTGTCTTTTTGAATGTTACATTAGGAAACGATTCATGCACTTAGGATTTAAAGATTGGTAGAATTTATTTTAGATAAAAACCGAAACCCAATTCGAATCAATTGTCCAAGTTAAAACAAACGTCTCAAATTCATAAGATCCTTGTGTACAACGAACTTGGATCGCTCACGTGTTTAATTGAATTCGTCTTTGGATTATTTATGGATTTTTACCTTTTCCTAAGGATAATTTCCTAAATTTGCTCTATAACGTATCTAATTAAAATACACCGACGTTTCCCCACACATCAAAAAAATTTGGCGCCGCTGTCGGGGATCTGTTGATCGTTGATTTGTTGATCGTTGATTTGAAGACCCTTTCCATTTTAGAAGGTTATGTTTATTTTTGTTTTATCATCGTTATGTCTTCATCTATCGTTTGCGTTAAGTGTGGGGGTCCATTGTATGATGGTGTTTGCCCTTATCTTCAAACGAAAGACGACTCCTCACAACTTTCCATCGAACAATTACTTATGCTAGAGCAGATGAATTTTTACAAAGATTTTTTCAAAGATGATATTTTGGTGAACTATGATTTTGATGAAGACGATGATGAGGATATTTTCGATCTCACTCCATCTCATGACATCACTACTCCTATTCTTGATTCTTCCACCGTGGAACCCGAAAATTCCCTAAGCATGGGGGACGAGCATATTAGCACTATTTCAGAAACAGAATCGGACGAAGTAATAAAGTCTAGTGTTGAGATCCTTGTCCAAAACCCAATAGAGTTCGATGGTATTTCCAATGAAACGTGTGATTTGCCACATTGTGGTGACTCTCCTTTTTCCATTCACTTTGAGATTTTCTCCAATTCTAATGATTAAAATTGTGATGGAAATTAAGATTTTGAGTATGATTCGACTTCTAGTTAATTTTCTAATGAGGAGTTCTCCGATGAAATTTTTTATAAAGACGACACTCACGACTCGGATTATGAGGGGTTTCCCGATGAACCCACTCTTCTTCACCCATTTCCACCGGGAAATGAGGATGATAGTGATCCTATTTTTGAGAGGTTCACCTTTGAACTTGCTCCTTTAGACCCATTTCCACCGGGAAATGAGGTTGATTTGACTACTCCGATCCTTGAGAAGTTCTCCGATGAACTTACTCATTTAGATGTGAAAGACGTGATTCTTCGTGAGAAATTATCAAATGTCTATCTTCTCATTTCTAAGATCGAAGCTTTAAATTCTAAGCCTAATGCCAATTCTTTCTCTCCATCTCCTATTCCTGTTGAGGATAGTGGTCCGCTTATGGAAGAAATTGACACTTTTCTTGCTTCTAATGATTCGATACCACTGGGTATTGATGAATTTGACCCGGAGGGGGACACTCTCTTATTAGAGAATTTACTTGATGATGATTCCGCCCCAAGTCCTCCTCCCACTCGTTTTGATCTTAATGTGCGGATTTTTCATGCGACTCATTTTGAGTATCATGACCCATTTGTTCACATTCATAAGAGTGATAAGGTCAAAAAAGTCATGCAAGTTGATACCACTATAGTTGAGACTTTTATCCCACCATTACCATTTGCTTTATATAATTTTAGATTAGCATGGAGGGAAGACACTGTGTTGTCTGTTCCTTTCTCTCCCGAGGACGAGGTATTCGACCCCGGAATCATTGATTTAGGGAAATCTCGGCCTTTCACCGATGTAATAACTGAAAGATTTTGCGATCATAGTGGTGCGAGTTTATCTCGGGGAGCATATTATATCCATATCATGATTTATGACCACCATATCTTTTTGGAGATTTGTGTTGGAGTTACATCCTTTCGTTTGTCATCCGACAACGAGGATGTGATCTTTGACCCCGGCATCGTGCTTTATGATGGATTTTATTCCATTACGCCGGTTTTCACAACTTTCCCTAAGAACCAATGAATGCGGGGATCGAGTCGAGCTCATGACTCGGTTAACAAAAACGAGGTGCCTTGTGGGGGAGTCCCATACATTCTATCTTCTTTCTATTATCTAACACTAATAAGGCTTTATCTTTCAAGCTCGTGTTCGTGTTTTGTTGTGTTGTGAATCTTAGGTATGACCCTAATTATTGAAGACTCTCGTGTTTGGTTTTTGCCGGTCCACTCGAGCTTCTATACTTTGATTTTCAAAAGGGGCACACTCTATATCCTTTGATTTTTATCGACTAACTTTTTATCTTGAAGCATAATTAATAAACGGCTTATAGCTTTGCATGCTCATTCCATTTTAGGACTTTTGCATTACACTCTTTGTGTTTTAGCAAGGGGGTGTTACTCTTGAGCTAGGAAACATTAAAGAAAATTTTTGGTTTTAGCATGGGGGAGTCAATCGATATAATCGCTTGCAATTGCTTTTGTCGTGTTCAAACGTAATCGTTTTTCATAAAACAATTTAAATGTTTAGTGTTATTTTTTGTTTAATAATAAAGAAACTTTTGACACAAATTTAGGCTTTCCGTTGGTGAAAATAAAAATAGTTTTTGACTCGACTTGGTTTTTACCTTAGCTTTTTCCTTAACGTGTTTAAATCAAGTTTTGCTAGACTTTTATATAGGGAAGTGATAGTGTGTAAACACCCATCCTTTTTACCACTTAATTACAATAATAACCGGGCCAAAACGTGTATTTTATGTCTTTTATGTCGGAATTATGCGTGGTTTGTGTTTTTGTTGTGATTTAGGACGAAAAGGTGAAAAGTGGAGAAAACACGGGCATTCACGGGCTTTTATTGAAGAAAAAGATTAAAGACGAAGTCAAGAAGTCAAGAGTGCAAAAAGAACGGAAGTCCAAGACCAATTCTGAAGATTTATCGAAGAAAAAGTCAAAAGACGGAAGTTTACTAAAGCCGAAGAACTCGAGTCTTATTTATGAAGAAAATTAAAGACGAGTTTAAAGAAATCCCGAGCCAAAAGTCATTAAAGTCCAAGATTAACAAAAGATTAAGAAGAGAAAGACTTAAGTGTGCAATTAAGGAAAAGAGGAAAGAGGAAGGAAGCTTCCTAAGCACTCCTTAATCTCCCCTATATATAGTTTAAGATCATTTCATTTTACTCTTGTTGGCTAAGGTGACAATTAGTCTTCCACCTTTTAATTACTTGCTCTTTAAATTCATGTCATTTTAAATACTTGTCTTGCACTTTTAATACCTTTTAATTCCAAGTAAGTGTTCTTTAATTTTCTTGTTTTAATCTCTCATCTACCTTTCTTTCCATGCTTTAATCTTATTGATTAAATGCTTTTTGTATTGGTTATTTGATTAAAGGTTATGTTTTTGTGCTTTTGATTGTTTTGGATCATTGATTTTTATAGCTTATTTGTGTTTATCTTAAAGTTTCTTAAGTTTTTATAAAAGTTATTTTTATATAAAGTTTGTTTTCGTAAATTTTTCTTATTTCGTGTTTTCAAAAGTCTTTAAATTGTAGCTTTTTAGCTTTACTTATACGTGTTTTGATTAGGAATTTAGGTGTGTGCTTATTTGGTTTATAGCTTATTACGTTTTCCATTACTATACTCCGACCACCAGTCGGAAAAGGGTTTCATATTCTGACCAGCGCTCTTGCTGCTTGGTCGGAAAAGGGTTTAGGATTCCTACTAGGATTCCGATTGAGTATTCCGACCAAGGGGATTCTTACCATATTCCGATCTAGGGTTTGTGAAATTTCGATCAGGGTAAGTTTGGTATTCCGATCAGGTCTAGGTGACAGCATTCCGATCAGGGGTCCATTCCTTATTCCGACGAGATCATCATTCCGATCAGGAGGTAAGTACATTCCGACGAGGTAACATTCCGATTTGGGGTTTGTTTGGTTATTTCGATCAGGATAGGTGACAGCATTCCGATCCGGGGTTCCGATCAACATTCCGATTGGTAGGTTTAACATTCCGATCATTCCGATCAGAATGTATTCCGATTAGGTTTGTTTCATGTTTTGTCTTGTTTAATTTTTAAGTTTACGTTTTTAATACTTTGCCAATCTTAATTTTCGTCACGCTTTTAAATTCCCGTCATTTAGTTAATTTACTTTTCAAAGTTTTTTTGATATTGCACCCTTTCTTTTAATTAGATTTAGATTTAATTTCTCGCCATTTATTTTAAAATAGTTTTAGATTTACGTTGAAGTCATTTACTTTAATTGTTTTGCACTTTTAAATACTACAACGACACAACTATTTGTTCCACCAAAGAACGACTGAGTCACACATAGAACCTAGATCAATTCGATTAGACCACTAGAACGATAATTTTCTTACTAGGTAAAAGCCTAGTTGTTGGAAATACGTTTTTACGTATTTAGAAAGGATCGGTCACTCCAATGATATTGGGCTCGTGATCCAATATAGCCCATATAGCCCACATGTAGGGTGGGCTATATAAACCCCCTCCTAGCATGTTAGGAGGGGTTGGTCATTCACTTTACACACACATTCAATCTAATACTTCTTATTCTCTTCAACCTTTCTCTAGTTTCTCTCTCTACATCTTCATCTATCTTTCTATCCCTTTAGATAATCACAACACAAGGATAATCCAAGGATTGCGAGGACCTACATTTGGTATCAAGAGCCTTGGTTTGATTGGTTTGTTCTTGTGTTCTTGATTTTGTGTTTTGATAATCCATACCCACGTCCAAATTTTTTTTTGTGTTTTTATGCTTTGATCTTGATACACGTTATCTAGTTACCTGTTGTAGTGATTTTGGTATCTTGGTTTTGGTTAAAAACACAAACTTTCTTGGATAAATCGTTCAAAATTTCTTGGTTTTTCTTCATTCCGAAATTCAAGCAAAAACCACCATCAGAAAGTACAACTGAGAGGAGTTTGATCGCAATAACCAGCTGGTTCCACTTTGCGATCACTGTATTACGATAACTTATTCCGACGTGACATTCCGATCTAACATTGCGATCTGGGATTCCGACGGTTTTAAGGATTCTTGTGTCGTCACTCTGCCCATTTTATTTTAGCTACATTCCGATCTGGACTTTCTGATCTGGACATTCCGATAGTGATATTCCGATATGGACATTCCGATCTGGACATTCAGATAGTGTGACATTCCGATCTGGACTTTCCGATCTGGACATTCCGATAGTGATATTCCGATCTGGACTTTCCGATCTGGACATTAAGATAGTGTGACATTCCGATCAAACATTCTGATGGGTAATATTGCGATGGGTATTGCGATGGTTATTCCGATGGGTATTTCGACGGATTAAATTTGAGGATTCCGATACAGTAACAAGTATTTCAAGATTTTTTCAAAAACGTGTTTTTGAAAATTTGTGTGTGATTTTGTCTTGGAATTTTTGGTTTATCGAGAACAATTATTAGGGGATTCTACCATTATTTCTCTACTTATACTCACAACAACAAACACAGTTACTTTCTTTCATTGATTGATCGACAAGTAATCCTTACTTTCATTTATCATCAATTTTCAATGGATTCGTTGAACTCGACATCTCGAGAGGGAGACTTGCATCTCATGCAAAACAAAGCTAGAGAAAGTGGTATAACGTTCTTTCGACTACTCCAGTCTCATCTAGTGACCATTTCTTGGTTTCAAGGAGGAAGCGAATTTCTGACACTCTTCGGTCAAGATCGTTATATATTCATCGATTCCATATTCCTCAACTTGAACCAACTAGCTGAGCAACTTCACAAAGAAGACTTTAATCACTCTGCATCGGCATCTGCATATCAAGCTCTAGTGACACAACTTACGCACTTCTTCAAATTCAACATTTTTAAGTCTGACAATTCAGGGATATGTCAATCATTTCTTCAGTACACACAAACGGAAATTAAAGAGTTTCGTGGTACATTGTTGAAATTAATGATATCAGTCTCGTCTTTGATTTATGAAAGATCTCGACTTCAGCAAGAGTATGATAATGGAGCGCAAGAATCTACGATGCAGATGCAAGAGGAGAATGATCATACGGTTGAAAACTTGGAGCCTAAAGATTGCAAGAGCAAGGATTCGGGAAGAAAGCATGATACAAGCAGCATGTCAGGGATTGATGACACCATACCCATATATGACGAAGAGTCTACAAACACGGTACAAAGGAATGTGGTATATGATGTCTATGCCGATGAACCATCGCATGTTGCGCATTCCGAACCTAATTATGACAAACATGGGATGGAAAAGGGTGATAGTTTTACCACTTCAGATTCATCCGATGTGAGTCAAAATAGGGGAGAAATTGTTCAGAATGCTATAGTTCATCATGATAAATGCTTTATGACTGCTTCTCTAACCGATTCTGATTCCAAGATTAAAGAGCTTGAAACGATTTTAGCTCAGCAATCTAAAGCTCGTGAGGATGCCAAAATTGAATTTTCGAAGAAAACGGATAAATTTGAAAAGTATTTTGAAAAACTTGAAAATTCAAACGTTGTTCTTGAAAGAAAATTAAATCAAACAATTCAAGATTCTAAAGCTGAAAAAGATAATTTTGTGAGACAAATTAAGTCACTTGAATTTAAGTTGGCATCCCAAGATGAATTGCTCAAAGAGAATTAGACTTTAAAGGCTCAAGTACAAGAAAAGGTCTTTGTTATAGCTGCGTTGAAAAACAAATTGAGAAAAACTAAAGGATCTAGTGTGGATACGAAGCTTGAAAAACCATCAATCTTGGGGAAACCGCCTCAAATTCGGTCTGTTAGACAGCCGACTGCATTTAGATCTGAGCGACCAAAATCCTCGAGACCGTTGTTTGCCTCCCAAGTTGATATGGTTCATCCTTCAAGACCAGTCACTCCACTATCTAGGCCCAATGTGACTAAAACAGCTTTTGCAAGACCTAATCACATGATTGCATCTAGCCTCCCTAGACATAGTCTAAAGAACACGTCTCGAACTAGTTCAAATGATGTTTGCCATAAATTTGGTCTAAGGGAAGCTATTCAGAAGACACAAGTAAGAGATAGGAATTTTAAACCTAGTCAGATGCCTTCTAGACTACCCAACACTGCTAACCGTAGCATATCATATCCTAGGAGCATCAATCAATCATCTAGGAATTCTAGATCTTACTCGGACATTAAATATGCTACTTGTAAAACATGTAGGAAATGTGTCGTTAAAGCCAATCATGATTCTTGTGTCAAGAAATTACTTAATGAGGTGAACTCCCGTGCTAGACTTAAATCCCAGTGGGTTGCTAAAATCAAACCTATCGGTAAAATGTGGCGCCCCCACTGGTAGAACTTTCACTCTTGTAGGAAACGAGTTCCCTTTAACTAGGATAGTCTCCGATTCTACTAAGTCTACTAGGGAGGAAACTGATAAAGATGATACTTCACTTAAGCCTAAACTTAAGGTTTTCTATAAAAGGAAACGTTTGCCCGCTAAGACAAGTGAATCATCTACTCAGGTCAACTCTGACACAAGTAAAGCCAACTGTGAACCCCCACGTGCTTCTATAATTGATATCGCTAACCCATGTCAAAGCATGCAAATTCCTAATGAGAATGCAGGTCCCAAAGTTGATGTTCCAAAAGAACGAAGCGGTCCAATCGTTGTATACCGTTCAACTAAGGACACTCTTAGAGTTTGGTTGCTGAAGAAGCAGATATCGGAGAAACTAGTATCTCAGGGGATTCATGGTTAAAGCTTGTACAAGGATTTATAGTCACATCACAGACTGTAACTCGTTCATCAAAGAAAGGAAAGTTTATCGCCGATGATAAACTTATCCTAACAACGAGAAATTAATTTTTCTCAGACATGAGCTTATATAAAAAACATTCCAAGTTTTTAAGCTCATGCACAATGGCTCCTCGTTAAATGACAGACGATGACCCGGACTTCAGAGACAGGTAAGTTTATCTACGCAACGATAACTTACCCTCTTAACAAGAAATTAAGTTTTCTTGGACACGAGCTTATCCTAAAACCATTCAAAGGTTTTAAGCTTGTGTATAAGGCTCTTCATTAAATATCAGATGATGACCCGATCTTCAAAGAAAGGAAAGTTTATCGCCGATGATAAACTTATCCTCAAAAACGAGAAATTAAATTTTCTCGGACACGAGCTTACTTTAAAACTATTCAACGGTTTTTAAGCTCGTGTAAAATGGTTCATTGTTAAATGTCAGACATTGACCCGTTCTTCAAAGGTAGGAAAGTTTATCACCGATGATAAACTTATCCTTACAACGAGAAATTAATTTTTCTCGGGCATGAGCTAATGTTAAAAACATTCGAAGTTTTTTTAAGCTCATGCACAATGACTTACTGTTAAATGTCAGACTGTAACTCGAACTTAAAATAAAGGAAAGATTATCTTTTATGATAACTTATCCTCTTAACGAGAAATTCACCTTTCTCGGTCATGAGCTTGTATTAAAACATTCGAAGTTTTAAGCTCAGAAAGGAAAGTGTATCTTTTAAATAAGAGAACTTTTCCTCATAACGAGAAATTAACCTTTCTCGGTCATGAGCTTTCCGTTAAAACAGTCAAAGTTTTCAAGCTCATGAAAACGACTTCTAAGTATATGTCAGCTTAGGACTCGTTCTTCAGATAAAAGGAAAGGTTATCGCCGATGGTAACTTATCCTTACAACGAGAAGTTTACAACTTCTCGGACTTGAGCTTTCCTAAGATATTCCAAATCTTAAGCTCAAGTAATTGGTTTTCAAAACTTTGAACACAATTCTTCAAGAATTTCTCAAAAGGTTTTTCTAAATCTTTCAAAATTGTGTGTTCAAAAACGTTTTGATAAAAAGAGCATGTCTTCTGGAATCGATAATATTTACGAACCTAGAAATGTCATTCAATAATGACACGGGATTGTAAATAAAGTTCGAGCAGAAGTTTAAAAAATTTAAAACATGCTCCATTATGGTTTGCTATTATTTCCGATAGTAACCCGCTTTTCACTTTGAAGTCAAGCATTTCACCGGAAAGCTTTGACTTCAGAATCCGAAGTTATCATCTCCACCAACCGTAGCAACTTACAATTGATATCTACATACTCGACGATGCGACTACTCAAACGGTGACTACAGCTCTTTCAATAGAACACGGGTCAACAATTGAGGGGGAGCAATTGTCCAGCATTCAGAATCCTTGATGCCGAGAGTGGCAAGTTCACATATTGGTGTCAAGACAACGATATCAATCATTCACATGGATTCAAGAGATAACTTCAGACGTGATGAGGTGACCAACATTCGTGAACAAGAACCATGTGAATCTTTCATATGATGTTCTCCATCATTCAGGTCCAACCTCGTAAATTGCTAATCTTGTGAATACATTATCATATATGATCTTTGCACGTGATAAATACCTTACACTTGTGTTTAAAAGGTATTTAATTTACGTTTCAGCACACCCTCATTAATTTGAGGGGGAGCTTGTGTAATTCATGTAGATAATTGGATTTGCATTTTTCTTCCCAAATTTTCTTAAAATGCTATTAAATCAATTGATATTAAAAACATCGATTGGGTTAATATTTTTAATATGGGGGAGAAAATGTGATTTAATATGGGAAATTATCACAAATGGTTTGACTTAATGTGATAGCTCATCCCGACATGTGCGAAATGTTTTCGGATATCGTGGCATATGTTAAGGGGGAGCAAAATGGATTTGCATATCAAAATGGATTTTCATGGTGACATATACTTACCCAAAACCCACTTATTTCACGACGATGAAGATTGTGGTGACATAAGGATGGTAGGATAGGTTAAGTCCAATGATTCTTCTAGAACCGGAGGAATCTTCCCAAGGACATTCCATAGCTAGAAATAGTAGTCCCTAGGAAAGATGGAGAAAGATTGTGAATGTAGCTGAATGTCGACCAAGTACTTAAGTTAGCACTGGAACAATCACAACAAGGTGCTAGTTATGACGTATTGGTAAGCTTTGAAGGGGTTGAAGAATGAAAAAGAATTGTAAAGATAAAGGGTGTAAAGAAAGAAGCCCTCCTTACAACTTTAGGCAGAAACCGGGTCAACACATATACTATTGAGATCATTTTAATGATGCTCGATATTGAAGATAGACATCATGGACCCAGTGGTGCAATGCACAACCCATCCCAGCTAACTCAGATATCTCTTAAAAGATATTTGTTTTAATCACACGGAGACAACACGTTATCTATCGATTTATTCACTCCGAATAAATTGGTATTTAAATGGTGGCACTCCTCTCCAGCCTCCGATCACTAAAATCCAAAATGCACGATCGAGTCTAGAGCCATTTGAGATCATCAAATATCTCATTAGGACACACTTTCATATTTCCTTGCTTCTTCACACACTGTGAAAAGTAAGAAAGACCTTAAGAGTCCTAAGCAAAATCTTCATGATCTTGCCTGAACATCCGAGTAATACGAAAGTATTTACAATGAAGATGGAAATCCTTCTTGAGCGAATATCAAAAAGCTCATGGTAGGTGACTTGTGCGACTCTTTATGAATCAAACTTGTGATAACTGGAAAGCAACAGTGGTTTAATTCTTAGCTAAACTTAAACACGTTCCAGGCCTCTACGCAATATCTCAGTGATCTTGCCAGAACACTCAGAGTGATACCTCAGTGTTCACAGTGATGAGTGGAAATCCTTCTAGTGTTAACCTCAAACAGCACTTGGTAGGTAACTTGCAAGATTCTATACGAATCAAGCTCGTGACAACTGGAAAGCAACGATGGTGCGGTTCTTAATTGAATTTCACTTGTTCCAGGAACATGAATTGACGGCTTCAAATCATGCGGATATTATTATCCAAATGATTCACTCTTTATGTTCGCAGTCAGCTTTGGACGGTCGAATAAAGAGAACGGGTTTACCCGCGAAATCCTGTCAGGAAGTTACTTAATTGAAACTATCCGTCACGGGTACGATATCTAATATCGTCCAACGCTCTTCACCGACCGGAGGTAAAATGCTACCGATTTAGAATGAAATGTTCAAAGCCATTTCGTTCGTGTCTACTTATGTTGCGGCATTTGAAGACGGTGGCGTTGCGGGATCCAAGAAGAAGTCGTCCCCGCATGCTTATACTTTATGCACTTAATATCTCATTTAATTCAAGAAAGCCTAAAAGTTAAGTCTTCCGTTGTATCAAACTTTGAAGCTTTCAAGAATTACGAAGGTATAAGTATGTGGGACATGGTGTCACGAAGAGGCGAAGATCACAAGTGATGAATGCACAAGGTCAAGGCAAGGAAACATGCTCAAGGCTAAAGTCAAAGATCACATCAAGCATATTCACAAGAACAAGATCGAAGACTCAAGCATAGAATGCTAGGTTTAAGATTTTGTAAAATGGTGTGACCTTCCTTTGGGGGGAAATTGTTGGAAATATGTTTTTCCAAGGAAATTCTCGGTCACATCATTATTAGCATAGATCACGAGCTATAGACTATTTAGGACATTGTAACTTGGAGTGACCTCCCTTAGGGGGAGATTGTTGGAAATACGTTTTTACGTATTTAGAAAGGATCGGTCACTCCAATGATATTGGGCTCGTGATCCAATATAGCCCATATAGCCCACATGTAGGGTGGGCTATATAAACCCCCTCCTAGCATGTTAGGAGGGGTTGGTCATTCACTTTACACACACATTCAATCTAATACTTCTTATTCTCTCCAACCTTTCTCTAGTTTCTCTCTCTACATCTTCATCTATCTTTCTATCCCTTTAGATAATCACAACACAAGGATAATCCAAGGATTGCGAGGACCTACACTAGTATTAAATGGCGCCGCTGCCGGCTCTTTTCGTAAAGATTAACGGTTTTCTGTGAAAGACGCGTTGCTTTTTGGGATCCGTTCACTTGTGAGCGAAATTTTTCTTGCATAAAAATTTCAAAAAACCATAAAAATTAAAAATTGATAAAAATCCATAAAAATTAAAAATTTCAAAAATCCAAAAAGATTTTATTTTTATTGTGTATATATATTGTCTTTGTGTTTGGTATTGTTTTCTTTTGCCTTTGTAGGTGTATGCGTACTAGATCTTCTAATTATCAAGTGCCCGAGACTCAAGAAGATCTAAGTATGGCAGGTGTTAACAACAACAATAATCCACCGCACCTCAATAATAATAACAACAATGTCCTTCCACAGCCCGATCTTCGGACAATGGAGGAGCTTTGTCAACCTACCATGTTTGGACGAGGAGGACCGATTGCGCCGATGCAAATCACGGCTCCGGAGTTTTCGTTGAAGCACCACATGATTCAGCAAGTGCAAACAAATCCTTTTCGAGGAATGCCTGATGATGATGCCAACAAACACCTCGACAAGTTCATTACAATCACCCAAAGCATGAAGTTTCCTGGTGCCACAATGGATGTTCTACGCCTTCAACTCTTCCCACATACTTTATCACATCATGCCGAGAAATGGTTTGATCGTCTCCCGAAGAATTCAATTCATACTTGGGATGACATGACTCAACGCTTTTTGTCGCGCTACTTTCCACCATCCATGGTCACGAGCCTTCGCAATCAAATCAGCGGTTTCATGCAAGAACCCGATGAATCTCTTTTTGATGCTTGGGAAAGATATAATGTCTTGATTGATCGTTGTCCAAACCACAACATGCTCCCTGTGACCTTAATTGATACTTTCTACAACGGTTTGACTTTTCGAGATCGTGATACGATTAATGCAGCCGCCGATGGCACATTTATGAAAAGGAGACCCGAGGAGTGTAGAGAGCTTATTGAGAACATGACTACTCACCACAAAAACTGGGATTCCTCCGCTTCTTCAAGGAACAACCCGAGAGTCAATGTTTCTTCCACCTCAGCAAGCCCTGATATGACCGAATTCACCCGCATGATGACTGAGATGAACAAAAGTATCTTGCTTCTCGCTTCAAACCAACAACAACAAGTTAAAGCGGTTGCACCTTCTTGTGAAACATGCGGCGGTACACACTCATACACCGATTGTCCTTCGACTCAAGGAAATCCGGAATATATGCATGCAGCTTATGGTAATTATTCACCCGAAAATTACCAAGCTCGGCCTCAAGGGGATAGAAATTTGCTGAGTTACCGGTCCAACAACTACCTTTCACTCGGTTTTTCTCCTCAAAACCAAAACCCCGCCAACAACTACAATAGAAGCAACCAAATCCCACCAAGAGCTTCTAATCCTTATCACCCACCCGCTCAACAAGCCCCACCCATTAACCCCGATGTTGAAGCCATCATGAGAACCCAAGGTGAGCAAATCAAGAATCTGCAGAGCCAAATTATCAATCTGAAAGGAGATATTACCAAGCAAGGAAATGACCTTAGATCTGAGCTTCGCGATAATATCCAATCCTCCTTCAGCAATCAAACAAATGATTTGAAGAATATGCTTGCTAGTTTCTTGCCCGCCGCTCAACCCTCTTCTTCAAGTTCTCTACCTTCAAACACCGTCACCAATCCGCGAGCGAATGTGAGTGCTATAACTAAGTGGAGTTACCATCGTATGACCACTGATCCCTCCCCCATCATCTACACCTCCTCAACCACCATTTATCCCTACTCCTCCTACACCTAGTATTAGTGCATCATTACCGTCTCCGCCTCGTCATGACGATGTTCCCAAGAAGAACCCTTCAACATCTCAACCTTTCCCTACACCTACACCTTCACCACCTAAACCCAATATCCCTTATCCTTCACGGCTAGGCAAGACCACAATGCTCACCAAGGATGACTCTCAAATGTCAAATTTTATGAAGATGCTCTCTCAAATGAACATCAACATGAGCCTTGTTGAAGCACTTGTCCACATGCCGAAATTTGTCAAAGCATTTAAGGAATTGCTTAACAAGAAGGAGAAGCTGATTGAGCTCGCCAACACACGCTTAAATGAAAACTGCTCTGCAGTTATTCTTAAAGAACTTCCGGAAAAGCTTAGAGATCCCAGTCATTTTGTGTTGCCTTGCATTTTCAACAAAACCGAAGAATTTACTGCCCTAGCTGATCTCGGGGCCAGTATTAATCTTATGCCTTTGAGTGTTTGGAGAACACTATCATTACCCGACCTTACTCCAACGAAGATGACTCTTGAACTTGCAAATCGCACTCTCGCTTACCCCGTTGGTATTGCCGAAGACGTGTTCATAAAAGTTGGCACATTTTCTTTCCCGGTCGTCTTTGTCGTTGTTGATTATGAAATGGACCCTCGTATTCCTTTAATACTTGGTCGGCCATTCTTGAGAACCGGACGAGCTCTAGTTGATGTTGCCGAAGGTGAGTTAATCTTACGAGTCGGGAATGATTCACAAGTTTTCAAAATGGGGAAGCTTACAAGCAAATCCTTTGGAATAGAATCTGCGAATATGATTAATGTGCTCGATGATTTTGTCATCTACAACAATCCTCTATTCGAGTCTTGCAATGATAATCCACTTTTTCATGATGATGTGGAAGATTCTCTCTCCAATATGGAACCTTCTCCCATATATGATTCTCCACCGATCTTTGATGCTTATGATTATGATTCTAGCTCAGATACGGATGATTTTGATGATTTTACTTCTGAGTATCCCGACCTGCCCACATATGATGATTTTGATGAGGCCGATACTCTTTCGAGTGATTCTTCACATGATGAACATCCTCCACCATCACTTGATCCTACTTTGGAAAATTACTCTTTTGAGGAAGACTTCTCTACGTTTCTCAATACTTACTTCCCTCATGAGAGTGATACACTTCCTTTGGACTTTGAAGATTATCGTCTTGATCCTACTTTGGATTTGAAGAAAATTCTTTCCACATATGATTTAACACCTCTTCGTCCACCTTCTGAGGACGAGGTTGTGCATCTTCTTCGCGGATCATCTTCACACTCTGCTGAGCCTGAGTGCTATTTTCCCCTAAAGGAAAAGGTGTTCGACCCCGGTATAGATATTATTCAGCCATCTCAGTATCCACCTGATGAAATAAAAGGAAATATCTTTGGAACTTATGGAAATCTGCTTGCACCGCTTCACCCTTGCTTCCACCATGCTCCATCGCTGCTTAAGGGAACCTTGCCTACTCTTCTTTGGCTTGCCTTGTTCACCTTAAGCTTGTGCTATTTGATGGATGAAAACTATGTCTTTGATCCTGGTGGATATGTTTCATGCTTCATCCTATGATGATCAAGGTCGAGTCAGGCTCACGACTCGGTAATCAAAAATCAAGCGCTTCTTGGGAGGCAACCCATGTATCTATCTTTTCGCTTTCTTTATCCTAAGTGCAGGGGAGACCCGTTGGTGTTTTCTATTTCCTCTCCTCTCTTAATCAGGGATTCGCGCTCAATGATCCACTCTTGATGATTCTTGATGACCCGTGATTCCGTGTTCCCATTTTCCCGGTTCTATCCTACACTCTTTTCGATTCACTATTTTATATTTTCACAATATTAAAATAGGAATCTCGTTAGGTGTCTTTTCCTTAGCAAGATTTGAACAACGTGCACAATGTCCTAAGTGTAGGGGAGTTTACTCCCACATGCTTAATCATTGAGGACAATGTTTATATTAAGTGTAGGGGGACTTCTATCGAAGTTAAGTGGCTCTTTTCCTTGTATTTGTCCTCATTTTAACCGGAAAATCAATTTTTCGACATTTTTCAAAATTTTTGATCTATTTTGGCCTATTAGTTTTTCCCTTTGTATAGTTATTTTCTTTCCTTATTAGAATAAATGTTTAATAAAGTGGTTTTAATTTTCAAACGTTGTGAATCTTTTGACTCAACCCGAGTTTACTTATCTAAGTTACTCTAGCTAGTATCCTTAACGTGTTTAAATCAAGTTTTGCTAGGCTTTTATATAGGGAGCTATAAAACGCGAAAGTCTTAACTCTCACGGGTTAAGAACAAGAACTTTTCGCAAGTTCCTATAATTGACCTAGAGAGTCGTTTATCAAGGGAACTTTAAAATGCGATTTCTAAACTTGAAAAAGTCTAAGAATTTGCAAGATCCTATAGGCGACTCGAAAACCCAAAACTTTGATTTAATAGGCTAAGCATCCACGAGTCTCATTCCTTGAGATTTTAAACTGTGGAGAACGAGAGATGATAGAGCCAATTATAAGTTCGGTATTCTTTCGTGAATTTATGTGAGTTAATTATGAGCCTATTCTCCCATCGCTTGCTAATAAATTTATCTGCAATAAATAAGGTTGTACGGTTTGAAAAGTTACTTAGCTTCTAGCCCAAGATCGTTTAAAAGTTGCTCGGTATGGATTAGAGTTCATAGCCAAGGCATAACTTATTGAAGCGGGATGCGAAGATTGGCGAGTCCAAAAAGGTCCTAACAAGACATGAGGGCTATATTTTGTTGCTAAAGATCCAAGTGATGTGAAGAATCATTTGTCGAAAATCAATATGAAGGATCGAGACACACGACGAAAAGCAAAAACTCCCAAAAAGTCATGAAGAAGTCTATTCGAAAAGGCCCTAACAAGGTATGAGGATAAATGAAGCCAAGTCCAAAAAGGAGGCGGATCGTTGTATATCAAAGTCCAAAATAAAGATTGGAGAAAAATGAAGAAGTCGTGGTCCATATATGAAGAATCTCTCAAAATTTCAAGTGAAGAAATTCCTATTATGAAGAGAAGACCATTATTTCATGAACGTCTCTCAAGGTTTGAAGTATGAAGTCACTGCCAAATATCGGTCCGAGAAAGGTCTCAAATCGCGAAGCGAGTTATGCCAAGATATGAACTTTATGAGGTCCCGAGAAGCAGTTTTAAAAGATTTTGTCCTTTAGCTAACTATTGATTAAATCGTTCACTTTATTTTCGGCCTAAATAACTATCGAAATAAGTCAACAATGCATCCTCGTGATCATTCAAGACAACAATAAAATATAAGAGATACACCTAGGAATAAGGGAGTCTAAGTGAATAATTAGACCACATGAGTTCGTGTTAGTTTGCTAACTTATAATAACAATGATCTCGTTTTTAAGCTTGGTTTGGAGAAAGTGAAAACTTGAGGATGATGATTATTCATGACATTTCCAAAACCCAGGGTATGTTTTTGATGTCTTTACTTTGTATGTTTATAGTTTTCTATCTCTTTAATAAAGGCCAACGTGGATTGATTTTGATGAAAAATGTAAACGTGCTTTGTAACTAATGCATTGCATGAGGACATTGCAATGGTCAAGTGTAGGGGATTTGATAGGTGTGTAAACACCCATCCTTTTTACCACTTAATTACAATAATAACCGGGCCAAAACGTGTATTTTATGTCTTTTATGTCGGAATTATGCGTGGTTTGTTTTTTTGTTGTGATTTAGGACGAAAAGGTGAAAAGTGGAGAAAACACGGGCATTCACGGGCTTTTATTGAAGAAAAGGATTAAAGACGAAGTCAAGAAGTCAAGAGTGCAAAAAGAACGGAAGTCCAAGACCAATTCTGAAGATTTATCGAAGAAAAAGTCAAAAGACGGAAGTTTACTAAAGCCGAAGAACTCGAGTCTTATTTATGAAGAAAATTAAAGACGAGTTTAAATAAATCCCGAGTCAAAAGTCATTAAAATCCAAGATTAACAAAAGATTAAGAAGAGAAGGACTTAAGTGTGCAATTAAGGAAAAGAGGAAAGAGGAAGGAAGCTTTCTAAGCACTCCTTAATCTCCCCTATATATAGTTTAAGATCATTTCATTTTACTCTTGTTGGCTAAGGTGACAATTAGTCTTCCACCTTTTAATTACTTGCTCTTTAAATTCATGTCATTTTAAATACTTGTCTTGCACTTTTAATACCTTTTAATTCCAAGTAAGTGTTCTTTAATTTTCTTGTTTTAATCTCTCATCTACCTTTCTTTCCATGCTTTAATCTTATTGATTACATGCTTTTTGTATTGGTTATTTGATTAAAGGTTATGTTTTTGTGCTTTTGATTGTTTTGGATCATTGATTTTTATAGCTTATTTGTGTTTATCTTAAAGTTTCTTAAGTTTTTATAAAAGTTATTTTTATATAAAGTTTGTTTTCGTAAATTTTTCTTATTTCGTGTTTTCAAAAGTCTTTAAATTGTAGCTTTTTAGCTTTACTTATACGTGTTTTGATTAGGATTTTAGGTGTGTGCTTATTTGGTTTATAGCTTATTAGAATTAGCTTATTACGTTTTCCATTACTGTATTCTGACCACCAGTCGGAAAAGGGTTTCATATTCCGACCAGCGCTCTTGCTGCTTGGTCGGAAAAGGGTTTAGGATTCCTACTATGATTCCGATTGAGTATTCCGACCAAGGGGATTCTTACCATATTCCGATCTAGGGTTTGTGACATTCCGATCAGGGTAAGTTTGGTATTCCGATCAGGTCTAGGTGATAGCATTCCGATCAGGGGTCCATTCCTTATTCCGACGAGATCATCATTCCGATCAGGAGGTAAGTACATTCCGACGAGGTAACATTCCGATCTGGGGTTTGTTTGGTTATTCCGATCAGGATAGGTGACAGCATTCCGATCCGGGGTTCCGATCAACATTCCGATTGGTAGGTTTAACATTCCGATCACATTCCGATCGGAATGTATTCCGATTAGGTTTGTTTCATGTTTTGTCTTGTTTAATTTTTAAGTTCATGTTTTTAATACTTTGCCAATCTTAATTTCCGTCACGCTTTTAAATTCCCGTCATTTAGTTAATTTACTTTTCAAAGTTTTTTTGATATTGCACCCTTTCTTTTAATTACTTAGATTTAATTTCTCGCCATTTATTTTAAAATAGTTTTAGATTTACTTTAAAGTCATTTACTTTAATTGTTTTGCACTTTTAAATACTACAACGACACAACTTTTGTTTCACCAAAGAACGACTGAGTCGCATAGTTAAACCAGATCAATTCGATTAGACATACTTAAACGAATCTTTTTACCTGACCAAAAGCCAGTTATCAGGAACTTTAAAACGCGAAAGTCTTAACTCATACGAGTTTAAGAACGAGAACTTTTCGCAAGTTCCTATAATTGATCCTAGAAAGTCGTTTATCAAGGTAACTTTAAAACGCCAATTCTAAAACATTAAAAATTCTAAGAAGATGCAAGATCCTATAGATGACTTGAAAACCCAAAACTTTGATTTAATTGGCTAAGTATCCATTAATTTCACATTTTTGAAATTTTACAATATGGAGAAAAAGAAATGATAAAGTTTAATCATAAGTTTTTGAGGTTGATTCTTCCGTGTATAAGTATTTTTGTGTTTGATTTAATCTCCTTGTATTTATTTTTCACACTTGAATAATTAATTGCTTAGTAAATGAAGTTTTTAGCGATTTAGGCTTAATATCTTAACTCGTAACTCCTTTTTTTCTTCCCTTGTAATTAAAGTGAGAACACATTAAGGGTGTCAGCGTCATGGACTTTTGATCATGGGATTTCGGAAATTTGGCTTACTATATATATCATAATAATAAGAAGAATAAATAAAAACATGTTCTCTTTGAGCCTTCGGGTGGGAGTCATGTAGCACTAACCTTGTCATTAGAGCCTTAGGGTGTATGGCATGGGACGTGTTTAATAAAAATTGCATCATCATCATGAGCCATAAGGTGGGATGGTGAATGTCAATTCCCTTTTTTTGTCTAAGGAGCCTTCGGGTGTGGATTATAAATAAGGAGCACTTTTACATCTTAAAGAGCCTCAAGGTGATATGATGTAATTGTTGCTAACTCCATTAATAAGATCAAAATTGACTTTGGAGGATTTATTGTTGCTTTTAAGTAGTCCTATTAGCCAAATTTCGGATCCGGGGATTTATCCCTCAAATCGTGTTAAGTTATCCTTGATGTGGGATTTCTTTAGTGACAACGGTTTTTGAAGTCGAGGTTAGGTTTTCAGTGTTGAGTTTACACCGTTTTTGCCTTCATTTTTCGATTAATAAATATCAAAAAAGTCAAATGAGCCTTTGGGTGAAGAACATTATTTAAAATCTAGAGATACAATTAGGAATAAAAGGAGATTGAGTTTAACACAAATTACTTGTATAAGTGGTCTTAACTTTGGCACTTATGATTGACAATGATCTCGTTTTTAAACTTGGCTTGGAAAAGTGAAAAGTTGAGGACGATGAATCTATTTGAGTTTTATGATCCTAAAAGTTATTTTTCAAATAATGAAAGCTTTACATTATGTCTTTGCAAAATAAAGTGTCAAAAGTTGAATAAAATTGTAGTTAGTAGTTTTATTTTGTCATTGCGTGAGGACACGAAAATTGCTTAGCAAGGGGGAGTTTGATATGATTGATTTTACTCATATCATTTATATCAATTAATGGACAATAAATGCATAAAATGAATGAATATTGCATTGTATATGTGTTTTTGTTATTTCATGTGTGTAGGTACCCAAGATCATGAAAACCGGCAAAATCGACACGAGTATTGAAGAAAAGATCGAGAAGCCAAAAATCGAGTTTGTTTTTAGTGGAATTAAATTTATAAAAGATATTTGGGCTTTATGGGTCCCACTTTTGGTTAATGGGCCCAAAAGCCCGTTTATGGAAAAAGTATTATCTACTCTTGAACAAAGGCCTAAAAATAAGCCCAATAACTTCAAATTATGATATAGATGAAACCAACTTGGGCCCAAGCCCAAACTCATACCATGTTACTAGACGTGAGGAGCAATAAACGTGGCATAAGCCCATTAGGTTAAATATCAAGTTATGGGACGGATTATATTTAAAGTGAAATATTATTCACTTTTTACTCACACTTGGTCAAACTCAATTCACACCAAACACACACTCTTATCTTCGTTACACCCAAAGTTACCCTCTCTCTCTCCCAAAATAAAACAAACGCAGCAATTCACCTTTTATCCCTAACCCTAGATCTAAATAATCAATTTAGGGGTTTTCTATCCCTTGGTGTGTGCGATACACGCGCCTAAAAATAAACCCCAACTTTATAGGACCTTGAAGATGGTGCTCTTAGATCTACGTGGCCTTCCCTTCTCGTCATAGCTAGCTGTGATTGGTAGATACACCTCATATTCCATCATCCACCAATAAAGACTTGCCAAATCAGCTTTGAGAAAGCACAATTAGCACAAAGGATTGCCACCTTGGCAATCCGTGTGCAAGAGGTCTTATCTCATCCATTAGATCAAAAGAAGAAAGAGAAAAGAAGAATAGAAGGCCAAGATTGAAGATTCAGCCTCAACAAATCTCATCAGCAACGCTGGGATTTGCCTATAAAAACCCCCTAAAAATGTAATTGTATTCATTCCAATTTTTACTTAGAGTTATAATGTTAAATTAGCTGTAGGATTTTATTGTATTTCAATTTTAATAGTATTGTAACCTTTTTATTGATTTAATAAAAGTTTAATTAAGCATAATCTTCATTCTTGTTTCTTTACTGTTTAAGTTTTCTATAAAATCTTTTACTATCTAATTTTGATATTATAATAAAAAATATTATTTAATGAAGCTGAAAAAAATAGCTTGAATTAAATGATAAAAGTAAGAGTTGGAATTAACCATTTATCCCCATTGGATAAATAAAATATACTGGCTCAAATATCTTGGTGGTTCAAATGGTTGAGGTTTGAGAATCAGTTGAAGGTGTTAGGTTCGATGGTGTTTGATGGTTATATGATGGTTGTGGCGATTTAGTTTAAGGAGGTTCGGCACCTTCCTTCATCATCAAAGGACTTCTCCAAAAGGTTTAATTCACTTTATTTTTATGTTATTTATATTTTTAGATTAATTTGTTTAAGTGTTTTAAATGATTGAATGCTTATTTGAGTGATTTAGACTGTTAGATTGGTTTATTAGTGTTAAATTCATAGATGCGAATTAATCTATGAATAGTTAGGAAGTTATTGAATCTGCTAGTCTGCATACTGTTTAATGGAAAATATTTGATATTGCTTAGTTAGTCTGTTTAAACAAGTTCTATGCAGTGAGAATGTGGATTTGGGTACTTGCAGTTAGTATGGTTAGGTCCATTAATAGGGATTATTGATTTTAACTAATATTTTTAACTGATAAGTTTGAGGGGATTTTGCTTGAGTGTAGTCTGTGTTAGCATTTCTTAAATGGCAGTTGTTTTATTTGTGTAGCTATTAGATTGATGTAGACTGTACTTTTGTTTTTGTAGTCTGCTGAAAATATTAGGAGTTTGATTTTAGTAGGTAATGCTGCATTTTACATAGTTTGATGTATGTTTCTTTTTCAAAGTCTTTAAAGTTGTTGATATCTGATAATATTGGCCTTTCACTGAATTTGGTGTTTCTGAATTGTTGAATATCTTTTTGCATGTGTTTACTTGTTTTTGCACTTTTGGTTTAGCTGAGATTTGGGTGAGCATATTCTAGTATGTGGATCTTAATATTGCAGTACTATTTCTTAGCTGTTATATATTAATTGAACCAAACGTATGGTTTGGGCTGTGAATCAATCTGTCATATATTTCATTGTCCAAAAAAATAATTCACAAAAATGGTCCACCACTGGACTCAAACCCATGACCTCCTGGTCATGCACCCATAGTGCTAACCAACTGGTCTTGTCACTAGTTTGTGTTTATTTACAGCTTTTGTAATTAATATAGCCTGATAACCGTAGCTGGCAGCTCTAATCTCTATTTTAATACATAGTTTCATTAATTAAATTTTTAAATAATTTGTTTTAAATAAACATTATGAGGTTTAATGAAATAATATAAATAAATAAAATAAAAATATATTTAATTACTTTTAGAAATTAAAATTGTTTTTAAAATCAGTTTTTAAATAAATTTGTTTTAATTGATTTTTGTTTTAAATAACTTTAGATCTAAATAATTTTTGTTTTAGTAAAATTATTTTTTTAAATAGATTAATTAGTTTATAATTTTTAATAGTTTTAAAATATTTTTTAATTAAATAGATTAATTTTAAATAGTTTTTAAATAGATTATTAATTTAAATAGTTTAAATTTTATATATTTTTAATAATTGTCTTTTTGAATGTTATATTGAGAAACGATTCATGCACTTAGGATTTAAAGATTGGTAGAATTTATTTTAGATAAAAACCGAAACCCAATTCGAATCAATTGTCCAAGTTAAAACAAACGTCTCAAATTCATAAGATCCTTGTGTACAACGAACTTGGATCGCTCACGTGTTTAATTGAATTCGTCTTTGGCTTATTTATGGATTTTTACATTTTCCTAAGGGTAATTTCCTAAATTTGCTCTATAACGTATCTAATTAAAATACACCGACGTTTCCCCACACATCATGGTTTTTGATGATCATCTTCACGATTGGAGCCTCTCGTGTTCGTTTACTCGAGCTTCGATCGTTTCTTAAAGAATTTTCCGATATCCAAATGATATATCCTTGATTGTTCTAACTTAGGTCTTTTAGCACACCTCATAAACGGCAATAGATTTAATGGTTCCACCCTTTCCATACTAGATTAAGAATTCGACTTCGTATCAAGTATGTGGGTATCTTACCCTTAGACTCGAAACATTGTAGACAATGTTTAACTTTAGTATGGGGGTGAATAGATACTTGTCTTGCCAAACCTTCACACTTTCCACAGTTTATCTTTTTGTTTATCGTTTTGTTGCAAAATAAGGCTAAAAATGGCCAAATTTTAAAAATATTCTCATGTTTTCATAAGTGTTTAAGACACGAATGTAGATTTTCCTATGGCGAGAATAAGAGTAATTTTTGACTCGACCGTGCGTGTTGAGCACTTAGCTTTGATTCCTTAACTTTTAGGCTAAGTCTCTTAAATGAGGACGAGAAATGATAGCGTTAATTATAAGTTACTATGCTAAACGTAGAGTACTCATATTCTTTCAAAAACTCATGTGTTCTAATTGTTTGCTTATTCTCCCTTCACTTGTATATATATTTTGCTAATAAGTATTGGCTTAGCGGTTTAGTCTTGATTGTTGGTTTCTAGTATTTTCTAGTAGCTTCCATGTAATTAAATTGGGAAAACATTAACGTATCACCAGCGTCACGGTTTTGAAGTATTGGCACCCCGAATAATCGAAAGCTTCACCCAATAGTAATTTTAAGTGCTCACTCACCTAAATCAAGCAAAGATTCGAAGCTCACAAGGCCGAAGAATCTATGCAAAAACTGAAAGTGAACAAGCCTTAAACTTTGAAGCTTTAAAGAGCCAAAATTCGCTTTAGCGTAAGGATATACGTCTTTGGCCATAATAAACACCTCATGGCGATGTTAAATAAAAGGCAAGGCAAGACCGAAGTCATAATAAAAGCTCCATGGCGGAGTTGAATAAAAGATGGAGGTAAACCTATGATAATAAGGCCCATCCGTTAGGGGGCGTGAAAAAGTCTTGGTAATAATTATCATGTTCAAAACCGTTATAAAATCGTGTTTATCGACCCTTCTTGTTGACTTAATTTTTTGACATCGTTGTCTATTAGGGGAGTTTATTAATTCGATGGTCTTGGTTACACCGTTATGACTCTATTTTGGACCTTAATCTCTATCATCGCATAAGTAAAAAATGTATCCTCGTGAACATTCAAGACAAAAATAAAATTTAAGAGATACCACTTAAGATTAAGGGAGTCTAAGTACGCGATTAGGGAATATGAGTAGTGTTAGCGTTACTAACTTATAATGACAATGATCTCGTTACACGCTTAGCATGGAATTGGGTGAAAATCGAGGACGAAGAAATTATTTCTAACGAAGCATTCACGTGTTCTTGTTCTATGAACCTAAACGTCCCATTTTGCGATGAAAATCATACATTATGTCTAAAACGCAAGTAGTAGCAAGTAGTAGTAGTGTAGTGAGTTTATGATTCAATAAAAGTCCATAAAAATGAATTTTGGAGATGCTAAGATACTTTATTCTAGCATTGCGTGAGGGCACGGCAATGGTTTAGTATGGGGAAATGATGAGACTCCTTTTATACATAGTCTCATCGTCCAAAACGGGCTTAAAACGATGAAAATATCATAAAAAGTGCCATATATATGCTTTTGTTTGTCCAATGTGTATTTTAGGTACGGATATTTAGAAAATGACAAAAGATCACAAGAATCAATGCAAAAACGAACACGGGAAACGAAGCCGCACAATGAACCGGACCTAAGTGTTGATTTTCCAAGAAAAGTACTTGAAGAATTGAAGATTGTACAAGAAAGGTCCTTTGTCATTGAAGAAATGACACTTTATACCCTTGTATATTCATAATTACAAGTTTGGTCCCTAAAGTTTGTGAAAAGTTACAAAAAGGACCCTCAACTTTGAAGATTTGGCAAGAATGGTCCCTACAAATTGAAGATTTGTCACTTTTAGTCCTCCACAAATTCAATCATACAAGAAAATACCTTCAAAGTTGAAGACATGTCAAGAATAGTCCTTGAAGATTCATGAAATTACAAGAAATACCCTTTGATAAACTTTGCAAAAGTTTTTGTGGCCAAAACATAAAGTTTAAAACTTGTTTACAAAGGAAATCTGTTTAAACTTCAAGTGAAAACATTTGGAAAGGAGAGGGGTTAAAGATGGTCGACAAAGAAACTTACCTAGACCTATCAGTGGCTGACACCTCACCCCACTCACCCATCCAACCAATCACCACTCACCATTCTTCCACCGCACCAAACCACTAATCCGGTTTAATATTACTTAAACTTGGCGCCTAAACATGTTTTTAAAACCCAAATCAGATTAAACTAGCCTAATTTCCTAGCCAAGAACTCATAAACCCTAATCACTAATCTCCTTTAAATCAAAGGGGTTTTAGTTAATTAGCTCCAGATTGATAATTAACTCCTACCTAATCATGTTTACACTCTTAAAACCTCCACATCATCACTCACCAACCCTATCAAACCCTCCCTTGCCCCACTCAAGTCACGGGTTGAAGAATCTTGGCACATAAAGAAGGGTTGAGATGAACTGGCACAAAATGAATGTTGGAGATTGAGTCTACACCACTGGCATCTCCACGAACAGTCAAGGAAACTTCACATGGGCTCAAGCTTAATTCAAATACCAAGGGTATTCAAGGAACTTCAACAACTAGGGTTTTAGTTTTTTACAGCTTTCTAGAAACTTGTTAACCCTCTATATAAAGGGTCTTAGGTCTTTCATTTATTCTTGTTCTTGGTTTTTTGTTGGTCACAATTCTGTAAATCTTTTGTTCAAGTGAATGAAAAAATGTTTGACATTTGTTGACGAATTCCAAGCACCATATTTACCTTTCATGTTTGTTAGGTTAATATTTCAATTTTGTTGAGTGGAGGTTTGAAAGTCTTGTTTTAAGTTTTCTGAATTTGTATTTCAAATAGTTTTCAAAATCTTGGAATTTTCCAAAAGCTTTGGTTCAAGCCTTGAATATTTTTTGGGCCATTGATTGATCACATCTCCCTGATAAGAAAATTATCAAGGAGAAATGAAGTCTTGGTTTGGGAAAGCTCAAGTGTGGGGATAAAACCTTTGGAAGAAATCTGTTTCATTTTCATTTTTTTATATAAACTATTGCTACTAATCTTGTTGATCTTAGCAGGGGTGTTTGTTGGAAGCTTGTTCTTGTTTAAGCTAGAACATAAGCTCTAAGATTCGGGGGCATGGATGTATGTCTCTGAGATTTTCTCAAAATCCATTTCTCTCAAGTTTTTGAAAAGTGGTTTTACTCATGATGATGTTTGTTGCTTGAAATCTTGTTCTAAGTTCATGATATTGTTGTTGTGATGCATGTTTAAGCTTGGCTAAGTCTTAAAAATGTTTTTGCTTTGTTAAATCTGAATTCAGTTTTTGAAAGGAGTGTTTGGGATTACATATTGTTCAAGTATTTATAAAGATTGAGTAGGTGTTTAGAGTTAAGGTGTGTTTGTATCTGATATTAAGGTGATCTTGTGTTAACATTTGCTTATCTTGAACTTAAACACTGAATCTGAACCTTTGCCTAAAATCAGTTAGATTTAGGATGATATGAATTGAAACTTGATCATTTGCTAGATAACATGTTCACCTAGGGTTGTATGTTTATAGTTGGGATTATGGTATGCTAGGGTGATAGTTTTGAGGTTTCAAATCTCTTTTCTAGGCCAACTGCATCAGCAAGTGCTCTTTCTGTTTACCATTTGCATCAGAGAATCACAATAGCTTAATACTAGTCCAAACTAGTTAATCTTTGAATAAACCTGTTTATTTGAGCTTAATTAAGTTTGATACTGCTGTTGTATGCATTTGGTGAAATTTTGGGTAGCTTATTCTTGCTTAAACATAGCTTAAACCATCAGATCTTGTTATTTTCCATGTTTGGGAATTGTTTGAATTAACTATATCATTTAGCTGTGTGGATTTGTGATTTCTTGCTTGATTGTGACTCCCTACAACTCACTGGTTTTAGGGGTGCCTTTTTGTCCAAAGAATCCAAGTGAATCTCTCTCAAAATCATAATCAGTTCACAAGCAGTGGGAACTCCTTTCCCACTGTTGCTTGCCACTGTTAGTGTTATTTTTCAAACAGCTTATTGATAAGCCAATCTGGCTTATTCCATTGTGCAACAACTTTATTTTTGTAATCAATCTTGCTTAATTCACCTAATTAGCTTATCTGGTAGCTTATAGCTTTTGGTTTCAAGATTTGACTAGAAAACGAATTGACTTTTCTTTTTCAAAACAGCTTATTCATTATTCAAGCTTATTTAGTGTGCTTATTGAAAATCTGTTAGTTGATTTGTCTTAATTTGGTAATTTAAAACCTTTTGCAACTTGAATCAGCTCTTGAAACAATCTAGAACTCGAAAACGACTATTTTGTCGTTTTGTGTAGAAAGCTTTTGCTTATTTCAGGCTTATTTCTTGAGCTTTTTCAAAGTTTCTTTTTACAAACTTCTTTATAATCCCAAGAGAAGGATGTGTGTCAATTTTCAGCTTATGGCATTAGCTTATGGCTTAATGGGCCAAAAAGCCCATTAAGAATAAGTTGTTGATTATTAAGCTGTGATAAGCACTCTTTCAACTTTTTGGCCTTTAGAGTTTTTTGTTTAGAATTTCATTTTGAGCTTATCTAGAATTTTTGGGCTAATTTGGTGGACTTTTTCTTATTGGGCCAAAAAGCTCATTAAGTTTGGACTGTTTTCACTTTTGGCCCATTTGGAAGCCCAATAGGGGTATTTAGGTCATTTCACTTTCATTTTCTGTTTAATTAAGTCAAAATAAATTAGTTTGCAAGTTTTTAGAAATTTTTATAAATTTTAAATTTTTAATATTATTTTAATATTTATTTTTAGTTTTTAATCATTTTAAATAGTTTTAGTTAATTTTAAATTTTGCAAAAATACGTTTTAGTTTAATTAAGTGATTTTGGAGGTTTACAAACTGAAAAATCTTTATTTGGGCTTTTTATTAATTTAGTTGATTTTTAGGGCTTTAATTAGCATTAAAAACTAATATTAATTAAATAAAAGGATTGAAAAAGTTTTGGTTATTTGTAAACTCTAATTGCATTTTTAGGAATTTACTGTTATTTTCTTGGAATTTTTAGAGTAATTATTAAATTTCGTCACGTTTTTACGTTTTACGTCTTATCATTCGTCGTAGTTTAATTTTAATCGTTATCGTCATCATTTTCTCTTTTCTTTCTTCTCATTAATATTAATCTCAAATACCATCAAGTTTAACACACACATTAAGCCTCCTCGTGAACGAACTCACAAAAGGGTCATAAGCACTTAATTTTCCTAAATCATTTGTTTAATATTTACCGATTTTAACTTGTTTTCCTAAACAAGTGTAAAAATACCACAATCAGTGTCTCTACTACTAATATAAATCTAAAATACTAAACAAGCAACAAAGCAAGTACTACTATAAATATAACATGATTTTTTTCAACCAGTTTAATGTAATCATACTACTTTATAAAAGATCTAACATTTTTTCTATATTTAAAATTCTTAAAATTTTCAGCCTCAAACATTGCTAAAAAATAAAGTTCTATATGATTATTTTCAAAATCAGTCTATGTTTTAATGCATATACGTTTTTTCAAACCACATTTAAAAAATACTTTAAATGACAATATGAATTAACAATAAATAATTTAATGATAAATTAAATAATTTAATGAGAAATATGTAACTATTTTATGAGAAATTAAATGACCAAATTAAATGAGTTCATGTCATTAATAAATAGTTTAATGAGAAATTATATAGCCATTTTATGAATACATGTAACATAAAACTACAAATAACTTCTTATTGATATACATTAAAATATCAGTTACGAAATCTTAGTATAAAAAGAATTCATGATTTATCAAAAGACGAAAAAACACGCACACAAAAGATTCAGCCATCAACGTTCCTCGAACCACCAATACTATCTGATTTCTGAATCGCTGCCACCGCCACCATTAGGATCCTCACTGACACCGTCGCATATATTGATAATTAGTGGTGTTTGAGTTTAGGTGTTTCGGTTGATGTTTTTGTAGTTTTTGTGGCATTTTTATGTTTTTGGTGATGTTTTTGATTTGTTTTGTGAGGTGATTTACGAGGATTTGTATCTTCTTCATAACCACAACCCCACAACCTTCACCACTTCCTCACTGCCACCACTTCCTCCAATACCATAGGTTCAAGAACATAAAATGAAAATAAATAAAGACTTGGTTTTTCAAGATCTTGGTTTCGTTCAAAGATACACAAAACTAAACCTACCCCAGACCTAGGTTTTCAAGATCTTTGTTTCAAATCTACAAACCTACCATCACCACACGCCTCTATAAATAGTTTCTTATTACGTAAGTTACTCTAACGTAAAACTATCATCATTTATAAAATTACTTTCATGAAACATATATAATCATAAAACATTACACGCTATGAATTTTAATTTTAGGGTACCCGCCGCCGCATTGCGCGGATACCCTGCTATGTAATAATAATGACAGCATTACTTTTTTGGTTTTGATAGTATTGTTATGTCAAAATTTAAATTGAATTTTTTTATTAGATTTATTAATAATGTTTGTTGTGGCAGGACAGTGGTTGGTTTTTTTACAACCGTTTACACACATGTCATGAATAGTGTAGTTTTATTTACTTAAATTTATAATTTATTATTTTTAATTATTTATTATGATACATAAAATATAATGTTGTCGTTTTTTATTTCATTTAAAAAAACTATTACCGGTTATATATATATACTTATTGACTTTTGTATTACCGTACTTGTTATATCTATGAAAATTAATGGTAAAGGTTCTCTATTAAACTTTGCACTCCCATTGGAATGTAGTATTTCATTATACATAAAAAAAATATGTTGATATTAATCAAATTAATCAAACTTATAGCATAATCGTAACTAAAATTTACCAATGTGTCTTTTGATTTACTACTACGTATATTTTAATTATATATTATCTAACTAATATATTTTGCATTATGTAAATGTTATTAACAATTTTTTACCGTTTATTATTATTCATTCCATATTTTTAATTTTTTATTATTAACTATTTTTTATAAAATGGTAATACTTAACACAATTATTTAAAGTAAAATATTTCGTACTTCAAAATAATATATACTTCATGAAAATTAAAGTAACATATTCAATACACATAAAACGTAAATACTAATTAATAAGATTAATCAACCCCTATAATTATTATATCTATCTCATAGATCACAACATATTCATCATATTTTCACAGAAAATATATTTCTGCTCAAAATTTTCTGATATATACCGACGGATATTGAAGGATTTTCATATCATCTCCACCTACATTCATGAGGAAGGCTAATTTTTTATTACTCGGATATGAGGCTTTTACCTTCTTCTGAGTCTCGATAATTTCCTCTCTTCTATTTGCAGTATTAATGATTTCATCAATTATGTTTTTGAACGATGTTGCGATTCTACTTCCATGTTGCTTTCATTATTTAGTTGATCGATGAGCTTTAGCTTGAATGCAATTTTGTTTGCCATTTGGTTTTTAAAGATGGTTTTCTATGTTATGTGATGTACGATATATATACAGATATACCCATGTAGGTAAGGACAGTTGAGCTTTTAAAGGTGTTTAATGCAGACAAATATAACGCATCAAAATATATTCGTATATGGATCATTAAAAAATTTCAATTTCTGATTGTTATTTCCTTATGGATTTTTGGTTCAATCATAAATAATGCGTCAAAATATCATCCATTCCATTATGCTAACTAGGATAGAAACCCGCGCTCCGCTGCGGGGTGTGAGTCGCACGTTTTATGTTAACGACTTTAGTTTAGCCGGAAGAGGACATGATATGTGAATTCAAAGATAAAATAAGAACACGCATTCGAAAAATCCGTCTTCAATTTCAAATAATAATTCCGATAAAATTGGTAGCTACTAAAATACAATATTATCCATTTTTCTTGGTCTTGTCAAAATAAATTTTGTCACTTTGACTCGATATTTGTCTTCAAATATTGTCACTTTTGTCTCGTCGCTTTTTATCTCGTCACTTTCGAAATACCCGACTCAATCTAATAATAAAACCCGTAAACCAATTAATTCAACATGAATAATTTTGCACATTTATTTAGACGGTCGTCCGAATTAAATTGCAAAAATAACCGGCCCACTATATGTATAAAAGTTGTGATCGGCGTCAAATATACCGAAATGATCTAACATTTGGCGCATGATTAAAACCGACTAACCGCTTAACCCATCAATACAAAATATTACTATCCGAATAATCATAGATCAACGTGTCCGGTTCATAATATTTGATAATAAAGCTCGGCCCTTAGAATAAAATAACCAGATCCAAAGAATAAATTGTGTAGAAGTAACTCGTATTTTCTCAATTGAAATGGCAATTCACAATTCTAGAGAAAAACAACGTGGCCCAAGCAGTTCATAACAGCACATGCCCATTCAATATAAATGTGGCCCATCATTGGTTACAATACCCGACATGATGTTTTGACGAGACAACCCGGTCCAAAATATTTAAGGATTATATAAATCCTTACCCTAATTTGTCTCACACAATCCCAACCCTAATCACATTTTATTTCCTCCGCCCATATTCTCCTAACTTCTCTTATCTCCATCCCAACTACCACAATACCATATCTATCAGTTAACTTGAATATCAATAAATCCCATACCTTCTGCTTGAATCGTACCATTTATTATCAATATAGATCAAGCCAAAACCTCCATCATTTTTCCGATAAAAAATATCAACAAACGACCCCTTTTTAATCTTCGACCCACCAATGGTTTCGAAGTGAAGATGAATTTGTTATGGCTTCAAGATCCATTAATGGGACTCGGGTAGGTTTAACTTAGATTGCATGTTATTGATTTCGTTTCTAATATGTTAAATCGAAACAAAAAGAAAATTATGATAGATTTGTTATAAGTTTCTCTTTAATTTTCCGAAAATCAATTGGGTTTACCGATCACAAAACAAAGATGAGATGATTGTTCATGTGACAATCAAATTTTGTACAAAGGTGGACGTGAACAGATTTGTTCATAGTCTATCTTTAATTGTCGAAATTAATGAAGGTTTTCTGCAATCGAGATATCTAGAATGTCTCTTTGGATAGCAATGTTCCACATATTCCGCAAATATGCGGAGTTACATGCAACACGTAGTTCTCTAACAGGGGAGAGATTCAAGTTGTTTATGTCTTGTTTGGAAAATGGAATACCTCATATCCCATGTATCATTTGTATATATAATGGTTAAACTTAACTGTCGTGCCCTTTCAACAAAATTAACCGATGCAACTGTTCGGTTTACTTTATCCCTTTGACGGTTTTTCAAGTATGGTCAAAGTGTGCATTTTTGGAATTGTATTGAAAAGATACGACTGGTAAAGGCTATGTCAAAGTGTGCATTTTTGGAATTGTATTGAAAAGATACGACTGTTAAAGGCTATGTGAGGGGGACATTTTTTTTTTTGTTTTTTTTAAATTACGAAAATTCCCATATATTATTATAGTTATAATACTAAAAAAACATTTTTCAATATAGTTTTCATATCAGAATCTTTAATGCAAAGTTTGTTATGGTTATAATGAGATACGATTGAGTCGTCCTATTATTGTGATTAATAAGTGTGAAAACACTTATCCTTTCACCACTTAAAACAAGTAAAAACGGGACCAAAACGTGTATTTAATGTCTTAAAAGTCGGAGTTATTCGTGGTTTGTGTTTTTATTGTGTTTTAGGACAAAAATATGAAAAAATAAGAAAACACGGGCTTTCACGGGCTTTTATCGAAGAAAAAGACAAAAGACGAAGCAAAAGATCAAAAGTGCAAAAAGAACGGAAGTCAAAGGCCTATTCTAAAGATTTATCGAAGAAAAAGACCAAAGACGGAAGTTTAACGAAGTCGAAGAACCAAGTCTAATAAAAGAATAAAATTAGAAGACGATGTTCATTTTATCTATCGACAAATCCTGAGACAAAGTCGAGAGAGACGAGTTATTTAAAAAGACGAGAAGACAAGAAGAAAGAGAGAAACAATATCACCACATCTCCTCCTCCTATAAATAGGCCATTAAAAGTTAATTTTTAGGAGTTAGTTCATTTTAGTTTTTCATAATAGGTAATTAGGAGTATGTGTTTACTTTCTCTCTCTAGATTTCTCTTTCAAAGTTTTCTTAATCTTTCATTTTAAATCTTATAACTGAATCTTAATCTTCATCATTAATTCAAGCTTATTAAGTATTTCTCATTCTTCCTTTATTAATTTTAATCTTGTGGTGATTTTGTTAATCATGTAGTTTGTTTAATCATGTTGATTGTTTGATTGATTTACTTATTTGATTGTTCTTATTGATTTGGTGTGTTTGATGTTTTAGCTTATTATGCTTTTTGCTTAATTAGTGTTTAGCTTATTTTCATTTAAGTTGATTTATTAGTTTAAATCTTTTAAAACTTGATTTTAAATAGTTTGCTTATTTGGTGTTTTTATAGTTTTTAATTTGTGGCTTATTTGCTTTTTTTTTAAATTAGTTTGGTAAAAGTTTTAGCTAAGTGCTTATTAGATTTTAGCTTATTTTCCTTATTCGGGTTTTAAAACCCTCTTTCCGAACTGTTTCCTTAAATTTTATTCCGACTTACTTGCAAAATCTTTATTCCGAATTACTTTAGAAATAACCATATTCTGGATTACGTGTAAACCTCATATTCCGGATTACGTGCAAAACCTCACATTCCGGATTGTGTGTATGATTTGTAGTTATTCTGGATTGCATGACGTCTTTGGATTCCGAATAAGGTCAGAACATACATTCCGGATTATTACTAAATCTTGGATTCCGAACTGTTTGGTTAACACCCATTCCGAACTAAGTGAGATAGCGGATTCCGTATTGTGTGATTTGCTAGGAGTCCGGATTAGGTGTATAACACCCATTCCGGATTAGGTCAAGTTTAAGGTATTCCGGATTGTGTCCTTAACACACATTCCGGATTGCTTGTAGAACTTAATATTCCGACTTATGTTTGATATTTTTATTCCGAAATATATTTTTTTATTTCCCGAATTAATTTCAAACTTTATTTTTCCCGCCATTTTTACCAAGTTTATTTTTAAAATGTTTTGTCTTGGTTTATTTTCAAATTTACTTTTCATCAAGTTTTAATCTTATATCATTTATTTTTAAAAGTCTATATTTTTATTTTATAACTTTAAAGCTTTCATTTTTAATTTTAAATAGTTAATCAACGACATTTTCTATTTTATCCACCAAGAACAACTGAGTCGCACGTTTTAACCGTGGTCAATTCGATTAGACCAATTTCAAAGAACATTTTTCCTATATTAAAATGGCGCCGCTGCCGGCTCTTCTCGTAAACATTAACGGTTTTTTGTGAGAGACGCGTTGGATTTTGGGATCCGTTCACTTTTGAACGTTATTTTTCTTGCTTAATTTTCTAAAATTTTCAAAAAAAAATCCTAAAAATCAAAAAATTTCAAAAATCCTAAAACATTTAAAAAATCATAAAAAGCATTTCTTTTTCAAAAGTTTTGCACCAAAAATATTTTCTTTTCACGTTAACCATTATTTTTCATCTATTTCTTTGCTATCCTTTTCTTTTGTAGGTGTATGCGTACCCGTTCACGCAGAAGGAAATCCATTCAAGCCGCTACTATTGAGCCTCTTGTTGTAGAGCCTCCGGTTGTCAACACAATGGAGAATCGTCCAATGATCGAGCTTTTGCAATCACACGTCGAAGGCAACGATGATGCGATTGTGGTGCCGGCTATTGACGCCAACAACTTCGAGCTCAAAACCGGGTTTATTCAAATGGTTTCCGCAACACCTTTCTTGGGCCGCACTCATGATGATCCTCACGATCATATCAAGAGGTTCGTACACTTATCCAATACTGTAAAATACAATGGGGTTTCACAAGAGCCAATTCGTTTGCTCCTCTTTCCTTTTTCTCTCGAGGGACAAGCCCGGACTTGGCTTGATAAGGAACCACCCCAAAGTATTGCCACATGGACGGACCTAGAGACAAAGTTCATAAATTATTTATTTCCACCCTCACGTACTACCGCTTTACGAAATGACATCATTAATTTTGAACAAAAGTACGGTGAGACATTTAGTGAATCTTGGGATCGTTTTAAGGAACTTTTAAGAAAATATCCACAACACGGTTTTACAAAGATGCATCAAATTAATACTTTTTATAATGGATTAAGTTTGAATGACCAAGATTCACTAAATAGTGCCTCGGGTGGTAATATTCTTGTGAAAACTATAAATGAGGCTTGGGCAATCATTCAGAACAAAGCTGAAGTCCAAACCAAGAGTGTTAGGGATACTATGGCTAGTGCTAGTACTAGTGAGACCGACAAGAAAATTGACGTGCTTACTTCAATCATGACAGACCTTGCTTTACATGTTAAGAACAATGTGCAAGTGAATTCCCTAAGTGAGTCATGTGAGACTTGTGGTGGACCACATTCATACCTAAATTGTGATAAGGTTCATGACCCCTCTCAACAAGAAGTGTATGCTTATAACACTAATGAAAGGGTGAATTTTAAACCAAATGTGGATGCTAATAATCTTTCTTATAGGTCTACTAATTATTTGGCTCCTCCCGGTTTTCAACCTCATGCTAGACCCCCTCCTCAATTGACCAATTCCCAATACCCACCAAGGAACCAAGGCCAACAAAGAAATAATTATCAAGGGAATTCTTCCAACAATCAAAGGAATTTTAATTCAAACCAAGGGAATTTCAATGGTCAAAATCAAGGGAATTTTAATAGGCCAAACCAAGGGTTTCAAAATAACAACTTTAACCAAGGTTTTTATAACAACAATGGTTTTCAACCACAATTTCAAAACCAAGATTTTCCTAATCAAGGGTTTAATAATCAAGGGTTTAATAATCAAGGATATAATCCAATGGACTTGGTTCTACAAAAGTTGACTGAACATGAGCGAACAATGAAAGCGTTGCAAGAATTGACCAAAGAGATACAAGAATCAACCGATAGGAAATTTATGCAAATGCTTCAAACCCTTCGTCCCCAAGGTTCCCTCCCTTCTAACATCGTGACCAATCCTAGGGCCAACGTTAATGCCATCACTACTAGGAGCGATAAGACCACCGAATAACCTTCTTATTCCCCACCTAACCAAGGACCCGAGATTCCTTCTACTTATACCTATCGTACTTCACCTTATACTTGTGAAATACCACCCGTTATGACTTCGTCTACACCTTATGTCCCTCCTATACCTCAAGTTTATACCACACCTTCGGTTCCCACACTGGTTCCTTCACCTTCCAATTCTACCCCTCCTCCACCCAAGGATTTGAGTGAGTAATCCACTCCAAAGCCTTCATCTCAATCCAATATACCTTATCCCTCAAGGTTGAGGAAAGAGAAATTAAAGAATAAGGATGATATTCAAGTTTCAAACTTCCTTAAAATGTTTAAACAATTTAATTTCAATATCACCTTTGCCGAGGCTCTCGCTCACATGCCTAAATATGCAAAGATGTTTAAGGATCTTTTAAGTGATAAGGAAAAATTGCTCGATATCGTCAATACCCAATTGAATGAGAATTGTTCTGCCGTTCTTTAGGGGAAACTTCCGGTTAAGTTAGGAGATCCCGATCGATTCCTTATTCCTTGCAATTTTCCGGGTGTAGAGAATTGTATGGGTTTGGCGGATCTCGGTGCGAGTATCAATCTTATGCCATTGTCCGTGTGGAAGCAATTATCTTTACCCGAGCTAGTCCCCACTCGTATGACATTGGAATTAGCTAACCGATCGGTTGCTTATCCGGTGGGGATAGCCGAGGATGTGTTCGTTGGAGTCGATAAATTTACTTTCCCGGCCGATTTCGTTGTCGTCAACTATGAAATGGATCCCCGTGTTCCTTTAATTGTGGGACGACCCTTTTTGAGAACCGGGCGTACAATGATTGATGTAGCCGCGTGAGAACTTATCATGAGGGTCGGGGATGACAAAATCGTATTTAACATGGGTAAAATTTCCAAACGTCTCGATGAGCCCAAATTCATGAATTTCAGATGTGCTCGACGAAGCATGCGAAGAACATTTTCACGAGGCTTGCAAGCGCGGGACTTCTCCTTTACCTCATGTTGAGAACGTAGCTTCTATTGCTTCATCATTGAATCTATTTGGAGAAAGTGACTTTCTTTTAAAAGAATTTGAAGCAAGTTTAGGGATGTGGATTTAAAATATAACGATTCTCCCTCCGATTGGGAAGAAGACATTCGTACCCTTGAGAAACTTCTCAATGAGGACCATATTTTTCCACCTACTCCTAAGGAAGTTACAAACGATGATCCAAATTTGACTAAGCCTTCCATCGACAATCCACCGGATTTAGAGCTTAAGGATTTACGGTCTCATTTAGAATATGTTTTCCTAGAAGACTATAAGAAGTTACCCGTCATCACTACAAAAGACTTAAAAGAGGATGAAAAATATCGACTTATCGATGTGCTTAAAAATTATAAGAAAGCAATTGCTTGGAAAATCTCCGACATCCGCGGAATCGATCCTAACTTTTGCACTCATAAGATTCTCATGGAAGATGACTTTAAATCCGCAATCTAAAGCCAAAGAAGGGTTAATCCAAAAATTCATGACGTCATCAAGAAAGAAGTTATCAAACTTCTAGATGCCGGAATGATTTACCCTATTTCGGATTCACCATGGGTTAGTCCCGTCCATTGTGTGCCTAAGAAAGACGGAATAACTGTTGTTCCCAATGAAAACAATGAGTTGATTCCTACTCGACTTGTCACGAGTTGGCGAGTTTGCATAGACTATTACAAGCTCAATGATGCCACTCGTAAGGATAATTTTCCTCTTCCTTTCATGGATCAAATGCTCGAGCGTTTAGCGGGTAATGACTACTATTGCTTCTTAGACGGTTTCTCCGGGTATTTTCAAATTGCTATCGATCCAAAAGACCAAGAGAAAACCACATTCACTTGTCCTTATGGAACATTTGCTTACAAAAGAATGCCTTTCGGCTTATGCAATGCTCCTGGGACTTTCCAAAGGTGTATGATGGCTATATTCCATGACATGGTTGAAGAAACTATGGAAGTTTTTATGGACGATTTCTCGGTCTATGGTGATTATTTCTCTTCTTGCCTTGCCAATCTAGAACGTATGCTTAAACGGTGTGAAGACACTCGTCTCGTTCTTAATTGGGAAAAATGTCATTTCATGGTAAAAGAAGGCATTGTCCTCGGTCACAAAATTTCAAAAGCCGGTATCGAAGTCGATCGTGCTAAAGTTGACGTCATTGCTAAGTTACCTCCACCTACCACCATCAAAGGAGTTAGGAGTTTTTAGGTCATGCAGGATTTTATCATCGTTACATCCAAGATTTCTCTAAGATAGCTCGACCAATGACTCACCTCTTAAAAAAGGATGCTCCTTTCATCTTTTCTCAAGAATGTCTCGACTCTTTCGAACTTCTTAAAGGTAAATTAACTAAGGCACCCGTCTTAGTCTCTCCAAATTGGGAGTTACCTTTCGAGCTCATGTGCGATGCTAGTGATTTCGTAGTAGGAGCGGTTTTAGGTCAACGAGTGAACAAACACTTCCAACCAATCCATTATGCTAGCAAGACAATGACGGGGGCTCAATTGCATTATACCACTACCGAAAAATAGCTTTTAGCCATAGTGTATGCTTTTGAGAAATTTCGCCCCTATCTTGTGCTTTCCACCACCATCGTTTACACCGACCATTCCGCCTTGAAATACTTGTTGACCAAGCAAGATGCTAAACCGAGACTCCTTCGTTGGGTTTTTCTCCTCCAAGAATTTAAAATCGAAATTCGTGATAAAAAGGGAGCGGAAAACCTAGCCGCGGATCATCTTAATAGACTCGAGGATCCTTATCAAGAGATTAATGAATACTTTCCTCATGAGGCCTTAATGTCTATTAACTCCAATCTTGATGATACCCCATGGTTTGCGGACATTGTAAACTATTTAGCGGGTGGTGTTCTTATGGAAGGGTTAACGTCCCAACAAAAGAAAAAATTCTTTAAGGATATTAAACACTATTATTGGGACGACCCTTATCTTTTCAAGCAATGTGCGGATCTTGTCATTCGTAGGTGTGTTTATGGGCCGGCGGCTTTACAAATCCTTGAAGCTTGCCACAAAGGACCCACATGTGGTCACTTTGGTCCTAACTATACCGCGAAGAAAGTTTTCGACTCCGGATTATATTGGCCTACCATTTATCATGACGCTCATGAAATGGTTAAGCATTGTGATGCTTGACAAAGACAAGGCAAGATCACACGTAAAGATGAGATGCCTCAAAATTTCATCCAAGATTGTGAAATCTTTGACGTATGGGGCATCGACTTTATGGGGCCATTTCTATCATCCAAAGGGAACAACTACATCCTCGTAGCCGTTGATTACGTATCCAAATGGTTTGAAGCAAAGGCTTTACCTACTAACGATGCGAGGGTGGTTGTGAACCTTTTGAAACTATTGTTTGCGCAATTCGGTGTTCCTCGTGCTATCATTAGTGATCGCGGTACTCATTTTTGCAATGATCAATTTGCACGAGTCATGGCTAAGTATGGGGTCAATCACCGTATTTCCACTGTGTATCATCCACAAACTAATGGTCAAGCCGAGATCTCTAACAGTGGACTTAAGCGAATCTTAGAGCGTACCGTGGGAGAGCATCGTGCCTTATGGGCCGATAAGTTAGATGATACTTTGTGGGCTTTCCGTACCGCTTATAAGACACCTATAGGTTGTACTCCTTATCGCCTTGTGTACTGAAAGGCGTGCCACCTCCCCATTGAGTTGGAGTATAAGGCTTATTGAGCCTTGAAATAGGCTAATTTTGACATCAACAAAGCCAGTGATCTTAGGAAAATCCAACTCAATGAACTTAATGAACTTAGGAATGAGGCTTACGAGAATTCATTGATCTACAAGGAAAAGACTAAGCTCATTCATGATTCCAAGATTAAGAACCGAGAGTTTCATATAGGTGATCAAGTTTTACTCTTTAACTCTCGGTTGAAAATCTTTTCTGGAAAACTTAAGAGCCGTTGGTCCGGTCCATTCACCGTTGCCAAAATCTTCCCTTATGGCACCATTGAGTTATCTCAACCAAATGGCCCAAACTTTAAGGTGAATGGCCAATGTGTTAAGTTGTACTTTGGAGAGGACATCTCTCATGAGATGATTCCATCCCTCGCCACGTTTCCCTTGAATTAGTTCTGGGTCGAGTTAGGCTCGTGACTCGGTTAACAAAAACAAGCGCTTCTCGGGAGGCAACCCGATGATCTATCCTTTTTACCTGTTTTCATAATAAGTGCAGGGGAGCCACGTAGGTCTTTGTTGTCTTGTTTCTTATGATGTACAGGGATTAAAGCTGTCAAAGATCCACTTTTGATGATATTTGACGACCCGTTATCCCGTGTACCCGTCTTCCCGGTTCTATCCTATACTCTTGTGATTCAACTATTTTATCAATAAGTGTTGAAATGGGAATCACTTTAGCTGTCTCTTCCTTAGCAAGATTTAAACTATGTGCAAACTATTCTAAGTGTAGGGGAGTTTACTCCCACATGCTTAAACATTGAGGAAAATGTTTATATTAAGTGTAGGGGAGACTTCTATCGAAGTTAAGTGGGCTTTTTCATAAATTTGTCCTCATTTTAACCGGAAAATTTAATATTTTTCAACGTTTTTCAAAATTTTTGATATATTTTAGCCTAGTAGTATTTTTCATTTATTTACTTTTATTTTCTTTCTTTTTGTCATCGCATCGTATGTATATATTCCATTTCTAGAATAAACTCAAAAGAAAAATAAATAAATAAAATGGTTTTAACAAGTTTAGATTTCTTTGATATATTAGGCCCGTCGTAAATATTTTGACTCAACCCGAGTTTACTTATCCAAGTTTACTCTAGCTAGTATCCTTAACCATATGGACCTTAATTGGTTTATTAGGCTAGGCATCCACGAGTCTCATTGCTTGAGATTTTAAATTGTTGAGAACGAGAGATGATAGAGTTGATAATAAGTTTAAAGGTTAATTCTTGCTTATATGAGTTTTTGTGGCTCTTTCTTACCGCTTGTATATTTCATTGCTTAATAAATGAGTATTTTTGCGGTCTAGATTCGATATTTTAGCTCTTAGCCAAATCTTTTATCTCCTTGTAATTAAAGCATGAACACATTGAGGATGCCAGCGTTGTGGACTTCCGACTAAGGTGGCTCATAATGACTAAGTAGGAGGTATTCAGACCATGGGACCGCGAAATTTGGCCTAATATATATATCATAAATAAAGAAAGAATAAGATTAAAACATGACCTTAAGGAGCCTTAGGGTGTGGGGCATGTAGCACGAACCTTGTCATTAGAGCCTTAGGGTGTATGGCATAGTAAGTGTTGAATAAAAGTTGATCAATAATCAATTACCACGTTATGGTTCAAGGAGCCTTAGAGTGTGGATCATAGATGAGGAGCAGTTTTACATCTTAAAGAGCCTAAAGGGTATATGATGTGAATTTGCTAAACTCCACATAAAGTTTACATGACTTTGGAGGAAATAATAAGTAGTACTATTGGCCAAATTTCGGATCCGGGAATTTATTCCCCAACTCGTGTTAAATTATCCTTGATGTGGGCTTACTTTAGAGACAACGTTTTTTAGGACGAGGTTAGGTTCTGAGTGTCGGGTTTGCACCATTTTGCCTTCATTTTTGGACTAATGATTATCTAATAAGTCAAATGAGCCTACGGGTGAATGACAATATTTAAAATCTAGAGATACAACTTAGGAATTGGAGAAAGAGTATTACACAATTATCTTATATAAGTGGTTTTAATTTGAGAACTTATGATAAACAATGATCTTGTTTTTATGCTTGGTATAGGAAACGTGAAACTTGAGGGTGATTAATATTCATGACACCAAAGCCCTAATTTAAGTCTTAGATTTCTTTACAAGTTCTTCCATCAAACAATTTCAAAGTTAATAAATTAAAGGAAATTTTTATATCTTTTATAAGTTTTATCTTTCATCGTTGTTAAGATTCTTTTATTATAGTAGTAGTAGTATATTATAATAAAGGCCGAGATGGGTTAATTATAATGGAAAATGTTAAACTATGCTTTCAAATTATGCATTGCATGAGGGCATTTCAATGGTCAAGTGTGGGGATTTAATAAATGTGAAAACACTTATCCTTTCACCACTTAAAACAAGTAAAAACGGGACCAAAACGTGTATTTAATCTCGTAAAAGTCGGAATTATGCGTGGTTTGTGTTTTTATTGTGTTTTAGGACAAAAATATGAAAAAGGAAGAAAACACAGGCTTTCACGGGCTTTTATCGAAGAAAAAGATAAAAGACGAAGTCAAAAGATCAAAAGTGCAAAAAGAACGGAAGTCAAAGGCCTATTCTAAAGATTTATCGAAGAAAAAGACCAAAGACGGAAGTTTAACGAATTCGAAGAACCAAGTCTAATAAAAGAAGAAAATTAGAAGACGAAGTTCATTTTATCTATTGACAAATCCCGAGACAAAGTCGAGAGAGACGAGTTATTTAAAAAGACGAGAAGACAAGAAGAAAGAGAGAAACAACATCACCACATCTCCTCCTCCTATAAATAGGCCATTAAGAGTTAATTTTTAGGAGTTAGTTCATTTTAGTTTTTCATAATAAGTAATTAGGAGTAGGTGTTTACTTTCTCTCTGTAGATTTCTCTTTCAAAGTTTTCTTAATCTTTCATTTTAAATCTTGTAATTGAATCTTAATCTTTATCATTAAATCAAGCTTATTAAGTATTTCTCATTCTTCCTTTCTTAATCTTAATCTTGTGGTTGATTTTGTTAATCATATAGTTTGTTTAATCATGTTGATTGTTTGATTGATTTACTTATTTGATTGTTCTTATTGATTTGGTGTGTTTAATGTTTTAGCTTATTGTGCTTTTTGATTAATTAGTGTTTAGATTATTTTCATTTAAGTTGATTTTATAGTTTAAATCTTTTAAAAGTTGATTTTAAATAGTTTGCTTATTTGGTATTTTTATAGTTTATAATTTGTGGCTTATTTGCTTTTTCTTAAAATTAGTTTGGTAAAAGTTTTAGTTAAGTGCTTATTATATTTTAGCTTATTTTCCTTATCCGGATTTTAAAACCCTCTTTCCGAACTGTTTCCTTAAACTTTATTCCGACTTACTTGCAAAATCTTTATTCCGAATTACTTTATAAATAACCATATTTCGGATTACGTGTAAACCTCATATTCAGGATTACGTGCAAAACCTCACATTCCAAATTGTGTGTATGATTTGTAGTTATTCCGGATTGCATGACGTCTTTGGATTTCGAATACGGTCAGAACATACATTCCGGATTATTACTAAGGGGATGTTTGATAGCCACTTAATAGGATGATTAAGTGAGCTTATCTTAGTCGGTCAGTGTCTAACATGTTAAATAGGCGCTAGGTGGTTCATTTCAGTTCCTAGTGGGCCAGCATCAAAATGATGGTCTCCCATTCAGTAACTAAATATTCATCAAACCACTTCATTTTTCATGCTTATATATGCTACTTACTCATTTCAATTACATGAAACTCATTATTGCGAGACAATTGTATGTCTTTTTATCAAATGAATTAACACCGAATTAATAATCTTAGTTGTCTTATTCTTTTATGGCTTTTTTTATATCTTATCATTGACATTCGGTTACCAAATTTCATAAGATAAAATTGTATCACTATGTAAGAATCCTCTTTTATATATATGTGGGTGTCATCTCTGGAAAAAATGTAAGATTATTTAAATTTTATTAAAGCACGTCTTTCATGTAATTTTTTTACACGTAAAGTTAGACTAGACCATATGTTATTTAAAATTTTCACCGAGCTAGTAGTTGTTATTAAATTAATTTTTCCATCATGCCGGAACATTTATCAAATTTCATATTTTGTGTAGTGTTAAATCATAAAAAAAAAGTTGCATTAGGATTTTTTTTTCCAAAACGGTTTTCAAACATTAAGTTTCATTCAGAATCATAATCATTCAGCAACATTGAACCACTCAGCACTTTTGATTCATTCAGTGTTAAATCATATTTTTTATCAAACAACTCATAAATCTTGGATTCCGAACTGTTTGGTTAACACCCATTCTGAACTAAGTGAGACAGCGGATTCCGTATTGTGTGATTTGCTAGGATTCCGGATTAGGTGTATGACACACATTCCGGATTAGGTCAAGTTTAAGGTATTCCGAATTGTGTCCTTAACACACATTCCGGATTGCTTGTAGAACTTACTATTCCGACTTATGTTTGATACTAGCCTATAGACCCGCGAGTTTCGCGGGCGGCAATCAAAAAATTATAATCTGGGATAATTTGAAAATTACGACATCAATATGTATTGCCCGGTTAAAATACAAGACATTTGATGTTGTTTGACTTACCTAATTAAGCAGGCTTACGAGGTTGTGTAACTTTTAAAAGACCCCCTATTATACCTCTATCCATGTTTCTAGTTGTGGCATGCCAATGCAAATAGTACTTGTATACATCTTGTTGAAATAAGTGAAACCTTTCTACGAAAGTACTATAGGCAAAGTCCACCTACAAAGTACAACAATAAAATGTCAGTTTTTACAAAGCTAAATGGAATGGTCAGTGACTCGATGGATACTTCGTACCCCAAAAATAAGTGTGGCAAAACAGGTGGGTTGGTAACGGGTCAAAATGGTAATTTCCAATATATGTAGAAAACATATTGTGTTAACCCACGAATAACCTTTGTCTGTTTTTCTAATGTTTATTATGTGGTAACTGAAGGGGTAATCTCCAATATAAAGTATTCTTTGAATAAAGCGATGTAGAAGGTTGTACTCAATTATAAGACAATTTATGAGGGATATTTTTTGTAAAATTTGTGTGGATGTAGCAAAACTCATTTATGAGACTCCTGTTTCCTCTATAGCTAATACAAGTAATGAAGACCTGCGCTTCGCTGCGGGGGCTTATTTGTTTGTTTTAAGTGCTTGTCTTTTTTTAGTTTTAAACCAAAATTATAACTTGCATTATCGAAATGGAAAATTTTCACGAAAAAGATAGCAAATATCTGAAACATTAACTTTTGCAACGCCTATATGGGAGGCCTCTTAAATCTTCATTGAGTTGTGTCATCGACATTATTCACTGCCTTTGTGCAAAGTGGACTCCCTCGTTCTCATTGCCTACAAATGAAATTCAATAAAAAGACAAATTTCACATTAAAGCATAGATAAAATTATCAAAGAAACATTAGCTGACTTTACTATCAAAGATCACTGGTGCCTATCCAATTTATATCTTTTAAGTAATCCACTACCAAAAAAGGAACATACTTTTATGTTATTTTTATTTTAGATCATAGCATAAAAAGGTTTCATCTGTGAATAAGATTTAAAAAAGTTTATAATTTCCTAAATAACCATTTAGACACTTAAGCTAGGTGTAAAAATAAGGGTGAGGAATTATTATCACATTCGAAGGTGTAAAAATGTATTTTTACAGTCACCCAATACAGATAAATGAACGTTGAAAAAACCTGCTATAGCCTCATCAAAATCCCTTGCTCCCACATAACAACAAACGAATGAGCCAGTACCTTCAATTGCCATTTCTAGTACCTTCAAGTTCAATTGCCATTTCTTAAAGCCTGATATGCATACATGCATGCTAGCATGTCGAGCGTGAACAATCGCTATATTGAGCTGCTGATTATCTAGCAGACTGGTCTTGTAGATACCGTAAGACAAAGAAGTAGCAATTTTTTTGTGCATCAACCCAAAGAGGATACAACCCGTCTGCGCTAGCAACATACATAACATCCCTCTGAAAATCAGTGAAAATAAATAGGTATCTCGATGCAACAATCTGCAATCGAACCCACATGGTAAACATGTTTGTTTAAGGTCTCATCATTAACGATGGCTATATATGTGGGGAATTCGTCTTTCTTCATGTTAAATGAACCTTCATATCTACAAACTATTGCATGTCCTTCGACGACTTGACAGTAACAATAGTATTTTAGTAACTAATACAATTAATGGACTTTTGGATTTTCAATTTGGATCTGATTATGACCATCCTGTTAAAAGGATCATGTAGCTTATTAATCGAAGATGTTGAATGCACATGTACTATGTTTGACTAATTTTTACGATGACCAGTAAAACCCCTTACTGATATAGATTATATGGCCATATCATATAATCATTTTCAAAACGGACATCCTATAGTTTGTAACTGTGTATTCTACTAACTTAAAATACCGTAAGAACACAACATCAACACAATGAAGTAGGAAAAAATGCGAATGAATGTTACTAACCTTGAGTTTCAACTTCGATTGATCCCACACGCACTCGTCGTACCACTGTTACTAACATTGAGATTCAACTTCGATTGATCCCACACGCACTCGTCGTACCACTGCAAGCCAAAAAGATCATTTGATTACGTTTAACAAATAAGCAAATATTCACGATGCCATTAAATCTTTCATGCCGATAATATGCTTAAAAACATCATATTATAGCTATGTCAAGCTTATTACGAAAAGCCAAAACAAATCCAAGTCGATAATCCCTTCGTGTCACAAACTTCGAATCATAAACTACAACAATAAAACTACTACTCCCAACCCATCGTCATCATTCACCAATAAACATTCATACACATATCAATCACCCGAAGAAAACTATAACCTGCAAAATCAATCTTCAAGCTGCTACAAAATTATCTACATCCGAATTCATCACAAACATTTAATATCATTTACCAAATCCAAATATCAAACAAACAGAAATCAAAACTGTTTCTAATGAATTGCTATCACCAAACATAGACCCAAGTCATTAAACCAATAAGAAAGCATCACAACTTAACTGAGGTGTCAACCAATATATTTACTTTACTTTGCATCATATAAAGCACTAAACATTTTTCCATCTCACATAAGCTTAAATATGCTTTTAACAATAACCTTATGGGTTTAAAAATGTATTAAAACATAATGTTGCCACGATGATAACAAAGGCCAGAACATATGTTGGATTCTGGAACTGATTAAACTTAATCATTTTGTACGATGTTAAACTAATCATTTAGTACAATGGAAACAACCTCAATAACTGAATCTAATACCACCTGACATCATCAACCTTAACTAACACCGAATCCAAACTAAAAAATAATGGAAACCCACGTGAAACTAATAACTTTTCGAAATCAAGACATTAATATGAATAGCCCAGTTAGGGTGAGTAAACTTACAAAGTGGGGAAAAGAACAATCTTTAACATGTGATTCCATGGATGGTAACAATAAACGAATCTTTAAAAGTTCCTATCCTGCAAAAGTAAAGAAGAAAAATAGGCGCATTAATACATGAATACCCAAAAACATTGAGCCAAATCAACAAAACCCTTAAAAATTGAGATACCATTCTCAAAACCCAAATTCAACTCATAGATAAAAAATCATACCATCTAAATTTGATTGGAGATTTTTTCTTTGCAATAGTCATCGTTGCCAAATCTATGGTCGGTGGGATCTGCGTTTAGAGAGAGAGAAAATGTGCAGAGTTTGCTGAGATATGTTGTGATAGAAATATGTGTAGAGAGAGTGACACGTGGTATGTGTCAAAGTTGTTTCCGCTGAACATAGAAGAAAATAATAAAAAATTTAAGAAATTATCATTTTATTACGTTTACTGTTCATAAGTGAACGTCAAACTTATAATAATAGTTATAATTTTTTCCTCTATAGCTAATATTTTTATTTATCCACTCATTAAAAAGTATAAACAAACAGTAGTATTTATCCACTTGACCCACTAAATATAACCAAATCAACCCATTCATAATAACAAAATTGACGTTTTTTACAGAAAAAATAACTTACTTTACTGGTTTCTCCAAAGAAAAATGGACATTCAAACTTCTAAAGAGCTTATTCCAAGTAATCAAAAGCTACACCTGTTCCAAAGTTATCAGGGTTTTTTTATCAGTTCTATATAAAAAAAATTGTCACACTCTATTTGAAATACATTCAACCTTCTTTAACAGTGCTCCTAATCAAACTCTCTTTGCCACAATCCTACAGTGCTCCTCATTCAACAATCAACCTTCTTTAACAATGCTCCTCACAAACACCAACATCAATAATATTTATAGATTCGCAACATGAAAACTGGTATGACGGTAGAGAAGGAGCTTTACTGTCCCTGTGAACCTGACTCCAGCAATGTAATGCACAATAATGTCGATGTCGTTTTCCTACGAAAAATATGACAAAGACTGGAATAAGATAAGTAGCAGACATAGGAGATATAACCAAATACTTTTTAAATGGAACTAAATTTAACAGTGTGTTTCTTGATATTCAATATAAAATTAGAAATTATATTTATCAGTTCATACAATAATCTTGTTCGGTCAGCACGATCCATACTTGACACCACTATACAAAAACTGAAACTATATTGCATCCTTTCATAATTTTCACTTTTCGAGCAAGGAGAAAGCTAGTGAATTTACAAAGTCGGCTCTTTAAAAAATTTAAAGTTGAAGAACATGACCCTTAAAGCCCTAAACGACCCCTAATACATAATTTTCGTGTGCTAACAAAACACAAATACGATTATTCAATTGATATTCCTCAAGACAACTAACCAACGATAAACAAACATCCAACCCATAACTTTCAATAGATCATAAAAAAATCACTGCATACCCAAAATAAAATCACACCAATAAAAATGAAGATGTAAATTAACAACGACCTAATTTTCATTTATTATTAGAAATTTAGAATGAATCTTCCTAGCCAAATCCCAAATCTGAATCCCCCAAAATTATTTGAGTGTACAAAATCAATACAAATAGTATAGGATATAGAACAACATATTAAAATAAAAAAACAATTTAACATACCTGAAACAATAAACCATAATTTTAACTCGAAATTAACTACTGATATTATTGGGTAATATGTGAAGAAACAAATAATCGTGAAAGAATGTTTTTCTAAACAAAACAGTTATAACTAATTGAATAATTTGAATTTTGAAATCACACAGAAAATCACGGAGATGAGATATCAGTAGATGCCAGGCTGTCAATATGATGTGATATATGACGTCAGAAAGGTGGTATATGTGATTCAAAAAGTTTTTCTTTTATTAGGTATGTAGATTTTTATTCCGAATTAATTTCAAACTTTATTTTTCCCGCTATTTTTACTAAGTTTATTTTTAAATTATTTTGTCTTGGTTTATTTTCAAATTTATTTTTCATCAAGTTTTAATATTTTATCATTTATTTTTAAAAATCTTTATTTTTAGTTTATAACTTTAAAGCTTTCATTTTTAATTTTAAATAGTTAATCAACGACATTTTCTCTTTTATCCACCAAAAACAATTAAGTCGCACGTTTTAACCGTGATCAATTCGATTAGACCAATTTCAAAGAACATTTAGTGATATCCATTAATGTTATATGTTTTGTGTTATATATGCATTATATCATTCTCATTAGTTTTAAAAAGTTAATAATCATCACCATGCACTAGCATAAGCAATTATTATTATGAATACCATGAGTATCAAAATCATACTTTTTTACAATACTTATAATGATAAGTTATAAGTTTGTACTGTAAATTATCAAATATGTAATTCTTTTACCGTAAACAAATATTAGGCAAATTGAAATGTCAACATCAGATAGTTATTACGTTATTTAAAATCGTAAATAAATTATAAAATCGCTAAAACATGTTGGTGAATACTAACATTCATCGCGAAGCGCGATTAACCGACTAATTGTTTCTAATTATTCTTTTTAGCTAGCATATCATGAAAATATATTTCTTTCTGAGACTTCACGTCACGATTTACATGTTACTCCGTAAGAATTAACTTTTATAGTATAATGTTTTTAAAATAATGAATTAATGATAAAGATTGATAAAAGTTAGAGGTGGTAATTTTTGTCTATTTTAATAAATATGGGTATTTGTGCCTATTTTCAAAAAATGTTGTGGCACTTTTTGCACATTTTTTATTATTAATGGGTTAAACGAGCGTATATGTAAGAAACTTATAGGCTTAATAGACGCATATGTAAGAAACTTATAGGCTTAATGGTGCACATATGTAAAACACTAATTAGGCTACTCGGCGGATATTTTATATTTAGTTTTTACCCTCGGCTTTTAAACAAGTATTTTTATTTTTTAATTCTCTGATTTTAAGCAAGTATTTTTATTTTTTAATTATACGTATTTATATGTTTTTTTTCTCATTTTAGCTTGCGCCCGTTTACCCGCCCGTTCCGCCCGCCCGTTTATCCCGTGCCCGTTTAGCCCGCGCTCGTTTAACCCGCCATCCGTTTAGCCTGTCGCCCGTGACCGTCCGCCCGTCCGTTTTGCCACCTCTAATAAAAGTTAAAACTATAAAAGGTATACGAATGTGCCGGGTTAAAACTCTCTAACCAAACTACTAAACCTGAAATGTAAAAATGAAGCAAAAAAAATAAAAACAACCTTGTACAATTTAGGACGGCGTAACATTATTATTATTATTATTATTATTTAATAAAATGGTATTCATGTAATACAACGATACATAATAGATGACTATTTTTTTTACAATCAAACTAAGGGCAAAGATAAAAAATTTGAATTAAAATAAATAAAACTATTAAAAACAAAAACAAAACAGAAAATTGTAAATATATCAAAATAGACGTAAATTAAAAAACAGAGTTTTAGAAAATATACTAAATTTAAATTATGAAAAAAAAAATTAAAAATATTTTAATTTAAAAATAAATGTGTTTTTTTAACGGCAGAATTATATTAAAAAAGCTACTAGTAAGACACTAGAACCAAATAGTACACATGCAAATCTAAAAATAAATAAAGCTACATAATCTAGATTCTTCCCGGGATTTTAACTGCGAGGATTACAAAAAGGATGAAAAAACTCTTGCCAATTACAAGACAAGAGAAAAATCCTCACCCGCAGAGGCCATGCCACTGGTTTTCACTCCGCGATGTTTTTGATATAGTCCCATACAAGCCCCAGGAAAAAGTTACAACACAAAAAAACATGTTAACAAAATGATCCAAACAGTCTTGATTTTCTCGAAACTCCCAGCAACAAGAAGTAATCCACAACAACAACCATGAAGAATATGGAAATAATATGCGCACCATATGATCCCCATATTGATTATACAAACAAAAGCGGATTTTAAGCCAGTCATTCCAACAAATACTCGCTTTCTTATAATTATTCTGATACCAAAGATATGAAAAATGAATAATAGAGTCCACAATACCAAAATCCCTTTTTTTCCCAGGCCGAAAAATAGATTCATTTCGGAATCTCCACAGCTCCCACCAAGCCGTATAAATGAGATAATGAACAAAATATCCTTAGCCTTATCCAAATTACCCTGACTATTAACAAAAATCCAGAAACTCATTAGGAGGAAGCTGAAAAGGGAGATTCATGTCTAACCACTTAACAATCGATGTCTAAACCTTAACTGTGATAATGCATTCAAACATTATATGGTAGATAGATTCCAAACCATTACCGCATATCTGACATATAAGAGAGACGCTATCGATGCCACGAAACCAAAAGTTAAAACGGGTAGGCAAGTGATCCTTAATCAATCTCCAAACATAAATATTAACCTTTCGGGAAACTAGCTTATTCCACCTAGTCGCCATATAATGACTAGGTAAGGACAAACAATCCAAGTGTTTACGTAACCTATTAACCGAAAACGAATCCTTTGTACCACGAGACTAATACTAGGAATTTCCAAGTGTAAAATTGTTTCGTTTTTCCAGTCTTTTCGAATTGATTACTAGTTAAAAGTGCGACTCAGTCGTTCTTGGTGGAAAATAAAATGGTTTGATTATCTATTTTAACTAAAAGCAAATATGAAAATGTCGTTGTATAAAAATGAAAGCTTTAAAAGATTAAACTAAAAATTACTAGTTAAAAATAAATGATTAAAAACTTAAAAAGTAAATTTAAAAACTTAAAAATTTGTAAAAATAAAAACTTAAATCCATCGGAATAACCATGATCGGAATCCCATCGGAATACAGTCGGAATGTCTCAAAAGGAGTCCTGTCGGAATATCTAAGATAGTATCGGAATAATGGAAACCCAATGTTATCGGAATGATCCGTCAGAAAGCGTCGGAATAATGATAAACACAACCGTCGGAATATCAAATAATCACTATAGTCGGAATCACGATCGGAATCCCATAACCCCCAATCCGATGGAAGGATCGGAATAACTCGTCGGAATACAAAACCTTAATCCGATGGAAGGGTCGGAATAATGGTCGGAAAAGGGTTTACCTTTCCGATGGAATGAAATCCGTAATAAGCATAATCAATAAGCTTCCTTTTTAAAAAGCACAATCCAAAACTTTACCAACTTTTTAATGAAAAGAACTAAACAAGAACGAATAAGAACTTTCAAAACTCTAAATGAGCAACTTTTAAAGCAAACTTTAAAGAGACGAAACTTTTAAGAAAACTTAAAAGTAAATAAGCTAAATACAAAATAAGCCAATAAGCATGATAATCTCAAAGCTCAATTCGTATAAAAACTTAGATATGAATAAAAAGATAAACTTTTTAATCACAAACATCAAGATGAAACAAAATCAAAGATTATTTCGGATCAAAGATAAAATAAAAATCAAGAAAGGTAGAAGAAGATGAAGATTAAAACAAGATTTAACTCTCAAAAGTAAAGATTTGATTCACACAAGAAAGAAATAAAAGATGAAGTTTTCCTAGTGAGAGAAAGTTAAACACTTTCTCTCTCTAAAATTAAAACTACCAAAAAAGAAAAATGAATTAACTAACAACTAACTAACACCCTCCTAATGACACATTAGGAGGGTATATATAGGATGTGGGGAGGTGCATGTGTTGCTTCTTTTTTATTTCTTCTCGTCTCGACTCGATTTAAATTCTTTGTCTTTCTCGACGTCGTCTCGGGATTTGTCTATATAAATTGAACTCGTCTTATAATTTTCTTCTATAATTAGACTTGGTTCTTCGACTTCATTAAACTTCCGTCTTTAGACTTTTCTTCGATAAACCTTCAAAATAGGCCTTGAACTTCCGTTCTTTTTGCACTCTTGATCTTTTAACTTCGTCTTTTCTCGTTTTCTTCGATAGAAACTCGTGATAGCCCGTGTTTTCTCCCCTTTTCATATTTTTATCCTGAAACATAATAAAAACACAAACCACTCATAATTCCGACTTTTACGACATAAAATACACGTTTTGGTATTGTTATTATTGGAAATAAGTGGTAAAAGGATAGGTGTTTTCACACTTATTAAATCCCCTACACTTGACCATTGCAATGCCCTCATGCAATGCATTAATTTCAAAGCAAAGTTTACATTTTTTATCATAAATAACCCACCATGGCCTTTATTAAATACTAAACACTAAGGAAACTAAAAGATAGAAATATATACAAAACAAGCAAAGAAATCAAAGACTTACATTAGGGTTTTGGTTGTCATGAATGTTTATCATCCTCAAGTTTCACGTTCCCCATACCAAGCTTAAAAACGAGATCATTGTTATTATAAGTTAGCAAACTAACACAAACTCATGTGGCCCAATTATTCACTTAGACTCCCTTATTCCTAGGTGTATCTCTTATATTTTAATATTGTCTTGAATGATCATGAGGATGCATTGTTGACTTATTTCGATAGTTTATTTAGGCCGAAAATAAAGTAGGACGATTTAATCAATAGTTAGCTAAAGGACAAAATCTTTTAAAACTGCTTCTCAGGACCTCATAAAGTTCATATCTTGGCATAACTCGTTTCACGATTTGAGACCTTTCTCGGACCGATATATGGCAGTGACTTCATACTTCGAATCTTGAGAGACGTTCTTGAAATTATGGTCTTCTCTTCATAATAGGAATTTCTTCACTTGAAGTTTTTGAGAGATTCTTCATACTTGGACCACGACTTCATTTTTCTCAAATCTTTATTTTGGATTTTGATATACAACGATCCGCCTCCTTTTAGGACTTGGATCTATTTATCCTCATACCTTGCTAGGGTCTTTTCGGATAGACTTCTCCATGATCTTTAGGGGAGTTTTTGCTTTTCGTCGTGTGTCTCGATCCTTCATATTGATTTTCGATAAATGATTCTTCACATCATTTTTGGATCTTTAGCAACAAAATGTAGCCCTCATGCCTTGTTAGGGCCTTTTCGGACTCGCCAATCTTCGCATCTCGCTTCAATAAGTTATGCCTTGGCTATGAACTCTAATTAATACCATGCAACTTTTAAACGATCTTGGGCTAGAAGCTAAGTAACTCTTCAAATCATACAACCTTATTTATTGCAAATATATTTATTAACAAGCAATGGGAGAAAAAGCTTATAATTAACTCACATAAATTCATGAAAGAATACCAAACTTATAAGTGACTCTATCATCTCTCGTTCTCCATAATTTAAAATCTCAAGGAATGAGACTCGTGGATGCTTAGCCAATTAAATCAAAGTTTTGGGTTTTCAAGTCATCTATAGGATCTTGCAACTTCTTAGACTCTTTCAAATTTAGAATTCGCATTTTAAAGTTACCTTGATAAACGACTTTCTAGGATCAATTATAGGAACTTGCGAAAAGTTCTTGTTCTTAACCCGTGAGAGTTAAGACTTTCGCGTTTTAAAGTTCCCTATATAAAAGCCTAGCAAAACTTGACTTAAACACGTTAAGGATACTAGCTAGAGTAAACTTAGATAAGTAAACTCGGGTTGAGTCAAAAGATTCACAACGTTGAATAATTAAAACCACTTTATTAAAAATTTATTCTAGTAAAGAAAGTAAATAACGATAACAAAGGAAAATACAACTATACTACTAGGCCAAAATAGATTAAACATTTTGAAAAATGTCGAAAAATCAAATTTTCTGGTTAAAATGAGGACAAATTAATGGAAAAGCCCACTTACTTCGATAGAAGTCACCCCTACACTTAATATAAACATTGTCCTCAATGTTTAAGCATGTGGGTGTAAACTCCCCTACACTTAGGACATTGTTTAAATCTTGCTAAGGAAGAGACAACTACAGTGATTCCTATTTTAATATTGAAAAATATAAAATAGTGAATCAAAAGAGTTTAGTATAGAACCGGGAAGACGGGTACACGGGATCACGGGTCGTCAAAAGTCATCAAGAATGTATCTTTAAAAGCTCGAATCCCTGCACATGATAAGAAAGAAGACAACAAACACATACTAGGGTCTCCCCTACACTTATTATAAAAACAGATAAAATAGATAATCGGGTTGCCTCCCAAAAAGCGCTTGTTTTTGTTAACTAAGTCACGAGCCTGACTCGTCCCCGAATTAAATGGTCAATGGGGAAGCCTCGAATGTAATACCGGGATCAAAGACCTTGTCCTCGTTCCCGGAGGAAAATAATAAAGGAGAGGCATGAGGATAAGTCTTGAAGGGTAGAAAAGTCCTTTCAACATATGAAAAGTATGTGAAATCATGATCCACGGGAGGTTGGGTGGGTAAAGTAAGCAAATTGTCATCCCCCAAAGACAATTGATGTTCAGAAAGCGGCAAAGCCGTAAGGTTATCAATCATAAAATGGTCAATGTCACCTCCCGGTTCAAAGCACTCATCCTCGGTAATGGTGTCTAAAGGTTGGGATAAAAGGTGCTCGGGAGGGAGACTTGGGAAAATATCTTCATGCAGCAAATTATCAAAAATAATATCCCCCTCCGTGTCATCATCATAAATACCCGGAGGTATTGAGAGAATGTCGATTTCCTCCATAGTTGTATCATTATTCTTAACTGAAGTAATAGACGGAGGTAAAGACTCAAAAATAGGAGCAGAATTCAACGCTTCAATTTTAGCAATAAGAAGATGAGCTTTCAGTAATTTATCGCGAAGAATAACGTCTTCCACCTCATCTACAATACCAATTTCAGTGGTGAACTTCTCGTAAGTCGGAGAGAATAAATCAACATCGTTGTCATCGCCCGGAGGAGAAGAAGAAATTTCAAAAGTGAAATTCTCATGGCATGGAGAAAAATCATCATTAAGAGCGACCTCGTCCGTAGGCTCCACAAAATTCGGTGCATCACAAACCTCATCAAAGAATTTATCAAGACCAAAATCACTAATCTCACTCGATGTATCACTGTCCTTAGACGCATTAGGGATATCAAGAGTAGGAGTAGTAATCTCAGAAGATGGGTTGAGATCATAGATATCATCCTCGTCATCATCATAGTAGTAGTATGGACGCACAAGAGGAGGAGTATAATCACTAAGATTAGATACTTGCTCTTGTTGCTGTCGCTTTTCCTTCTCCCTTGCTTCTTTTAGTTGAACTACGGCTTCTTGAAGTTGCAAAATAAGGGCGTGTGTTTCATCATTCGGATTCAAATAAGGTTGATGATCGAGGGTGTATTGTGGGGGCTCAAAATTATGAAAACCAGAATTATAGCACGGATGTGGTTCATCATAAATCATCGGTTGAAAAGAATTAGAACACGGATTTGACTCATAATAATTCATCGGCTGACAAGAAAAGGTATCGTGAGGGCCCTCACAATTGTTGCAATACGGGTATTGAGGAAAACCGGGTGCTTCTTGTAGATAGCTATTACCATTGTCATAATTGTAACCCAGTTCTTGCTCGTCATGAGACGGATATCGAATTGGAAACGAAACATGCCAATGAGAATCGCTTCCAAAATATATACAAGAGGGTGGAGTAAGTGCATTAGAAGCAAAGGATGAGTTAATCGAATTGCACGAGGGACAAAATCCAAATTGTGTATTGTCGATATCATTTCCACACTGCTCATATGTACACCATTGACATGTTTGAAAGCCATACAATGGTCTTCCACACCCTGCAGCATAAGCAACATACGAATCCATTAAGAACAATAGATAAGCAAGAAGAATGATTTTGGTGTAAAACTTTTGAAAAAGAAATCCTTTTTATGATTTTTCAAATGTTTTTGGGATTTTTGAATTTTTTTTATTTTTTAGGATTTTTGAAAATTTTTGGCAAGAAAAATAACGTTCAAAAGTGAACGGATCCCAAAATACAACGCGTCTCTCACAATAAACCGTTAATCTTCACGAAAAGAGCCGACAGTGGCGCCATTTAATACTAGGAATTTCCAAGTATAAAATTGTTTTGTTTTTCCAGTCTTTTCGAATTGATTACTAGTTAAAAGTGCGACTCAGTCGTTCTTGGTGGAAAATAAAATGGTTTGATTATCTATTTTAACTAAAAGCAAATATGAAAATGTCGTTGTATATAAATGAAAGCTTTAAAAGATTAAACTAAAAATTACTAGTTAAAAATAAATGATTAAAAACTTAAAACTTAAAACTTTGTAAAAATAAAAACTTAAATCCATCGGAATAACCATGATCGGAATCCCATCGGAATACAATCGGAATGTCTCAAAAGGAGTCCTGTCGGAATATCTAAGATAGTATCGGAATAATGGAAACCCAATGCTATCGGAATGATCCGTCAGAAAGCGTCGGAATAATGATAAACACAACCGTCGGAATATCAAATAATCACTACAGTCGGAATCACGATCGGAATCCCAAAACCCCCAATCCGATGGAAGGATCGAAATAACTCGTCGGAATACAAAACCCTAATCCGATGGAAGGGTCAGAATAGCGGTCGGAAAAGGGTTTACCTTTCCGATGGAATGAAATCCATAATAAGCAAAATCAATAAGCTTCCTTTTTTAAAAAGCACAATCCAAAACTTTACCAACTTTTTAATGAAAAGAACTAAACAAGAACGAATAAGAACTTTCAAAACTCTAAATGAGCAACTTTTAAAGCAAACTTTAAAGAGACGAAACTTTTAAGGAAACTTCAAAGTAAATAAGCTAAATACAAAATAAGCCAATAAGCATGATAAGCTCAAAACTCAATTCGTATAAAAACTTAGATATGAATAAAAAGATAAACTTTTTAATCACAAACATCAAGATGAAGCAAGATCAAAGATTATTTCGGATCAAAGATAAAATAAAAATCAAGAAAGGTAGAAGAAGATGAAGATTAAAACAAGATTTAACTCTTAAAGTAAAGATTTGATTCACACAAGAAAGAAATAAAAGATGAAGTTTTCCTAGTGAGAGAAAGTTAAACACTTTCTCTCTAAAATTAAAACTACCAAAAAAGAAAAATGAATTAACTAACAACTAACTAACACCCTCCTAATGACACATTAGGAGGGTATATATAGGAGGTGGGGAGGTGCATGTGTTGCTTCTTTTTTCTTTCTTCTCGTCTCGACTCGATTTAAATTATTTGTCTTTCTCGACGTCGTCTCGGGATTTGTCGATATAAATTGAACTCGTCTTATAATGTTCTTCTATAATTAGACTTGGTTCTTCGACTTCATTAAACTTCCGTCTTTAGACTTTTTCTTCGATAAATCTTCAGAATAGGCCTTGGACTTCCGTTCTTTTTGCACTCTTGATCTTTTGACTTCGTCTTTTCTCGTTTTCTTCGATAAAACTCGTGATAGCCCGTGTTTTCTCCCTTTTTCATATTTTTATCCTGAAACACAATAAAAACACAAACCACGCATAATTCCGACTTTTATGACATAAAATACACGTTTTAGTCTTGTTATTATTGGATATAAGTGGTAAAAGGATAGGTGTTTTCACACTTATTAGGGACCATCTCCAAGAATCTTGTACTTGGGAAATAGTAACCTGCTTGACAATATCGCAAATTCTAAGATATTGATCAAGTTCAATACCACCACGCAAGGGGCGTCTCCAATTCCAAGAGAAACTCGAGCCATTCCAACGATCCTTAATCAAAGCGTTTTTTCACTCTTCTAATAGATATAGACGAGGAAATTTTACGCCAATGGATTGTCATTAATCCAAACATCATGTCAAAATAAAGTACTTATACCATCTCCAATCTTTTTTTCAAAGAAGAGCTCGGAACTAACCCTGCATTATGAAGATTAGACACAACTTGCATAATATGATTCCAAGTCCCAACTCGTTTCTCAACCCGATCCCATTCCTAAACTTCACAAGAAAAAAGGATACAAGTTTTTAATAATTTTAGACCACAGAGCACTAAGGTATGTGTTGAATCTCCACCTCCATTTGTATAAAAGAGCCAAATTAAACGAACTTATGCTACCAAACCCGAGACCTCCATGATCTTTGCTATCCAAAATCAAATCCCATTTAACCCAATGTATTTCCTATTTGTGCCTTCGCCCCCCCCCCCCCCCCCCCCCAAAGAATTTAGATCGTATAGCTTCCAGTTTATTACAAACTGTTCGAGGCATACGATAAAGAGAAATGTAATAAGTAGAAAGCGAACCAAGAACAACTGAAATAAGGACCGATCGACTTCCAATTAAGAGACAATTAACTCTCCATTTAGGCAAACTTTTAGTAAATTTATTAATAACAGGTTGCCACGAAATAACTCGTGAAATGTTAGCACCAATAGAGAGACCGAGGTACATAAACGAAAACTTTTCTCCTTTACCACCCGCCATATCAACAAAATGATTTAATTCAGATTCCGTAACACTAATACCATAAAGCTTGGATTTCATAACACTAATCTGAAGGCCTGAAGCTAAGTAGAAACAATTGAAAATATCAAGAGTGTTTACCAAATTAGATTGAGACCATTCACCCAAAACAATAACATCATCTGCATAAATGAGATGTGAGAGACATATATCACCAACATTAATACAAGAGAATTTCTTAGCCTCTATCGCATCTTCTATAGCAATGTGGAAGCCTTCCATTTCTAAGATGAACAGAAAAGGAGCAAGAGGATCACCTTGCCGAAGTCCAAGTTTTAACTGAAACTCCATAGTAGGACTTCCATTAACAAGAACAGAAGATCTAGCAGATTCAAAACATGCTTTAATCCACCTCACAAATTTATTTCCAAACCCATAAAATTGATTACCGAGATAAGATAATCCTAACTAAGGGTATCACAAGCCTTCACAATGTCCACCTTGAAAATCACTGTTTTTTTTCTTTCTCTTAATATTATGGACCACCTCATTCAAAATCACAGGACCATCTAAAATTTGTCGATTCTTAATAAAAGCCGATTGCACCGGATCGACAATGTCATCAATAATCAAATGCGAGAGGCTATGATTTTAGCAACGATCTTATACAAAATGCCGATTAGACTAATAGGTCTAAAATCATTTACCACCAAAGGAGAATCAATTAGGGATTAATGTAATAAATGAAGCATTACATCCAATGGGAATATCACCTTTTTTAAAGAAATCAGTAACGACCGCGAAAATATCATTATTCATCAAGTTCCAATACCTCTTGATAAAACCAAAAGTGAACCCATCCGGGCCTGATGATTTATCACTACCACAATCCCAAACAACATCTTAAGTTTCTTCCAATGTCACTTCAAATTCCAATACTTCAAGCTGGTGATGCGAAACCAATATAAATCGATTCCTTCTAGTTGAATAACATATAGAAATAACTTTAACAAATTTTTGAGAGAATTGATCAAAGAAAATCTGCTTAACAGCCATAAGATCTTCCACCCACAATCCATTCGTTTTCATACCCGAGACTTATTATTGTTTCCTTTTCTTGTTTATTGTACCACGAAAAAATTTTGATTTCTCGTTCCCATCTACACCTAACCACTTAATGCGAGATATTTGAATAAGTTCGTTCTTTTGTTCTCGTTCTAGTTTATGAATTTCATTAACAACTTGCATTCGCTGTTCTCCCCCATGATGCAAACCTTGTCCCGCGTATATATTCAAATCCAAGTTCCTCAACTCCGCACTAAGAGTGTCGATGATCTCCCTCCTAGACCTTCTTGTATTAACCCAAACTTTAATCACACCTTTTAAACCTTGCAAATTATTTTTAAAATTGATCAATGCTAAAGATGATCTTTTGCAATAGCCATTGGACCAGAATTCAGAAACAACATTGTCAAACCCTTCTTCTTGAAACCAGGAGTGGTAGATAGCCGTGAATCGAGAAGAATAGGGTGATGATCAGATATAGTTCGATCTAAATCCACGACCGTCATCAGACCAAGATGGTTCCCAGTAGAATCCGCAATCAAAAATCTATCAAGTCTGCTTCTTTTAGTACAGGAACTATCAACACCAGTAAACTTATACCCTCCCACGGGAACATCTACCAAGTTCCCGTTAGAAATAAAATCATTAAAATAGGAAGCATTAATATTCAAGAATCCAGATCAAACCTCTCGTTATTATTTCGAACAGAGTTGAAATCTCCAAAGATAATGTAATGACCTGGATTACTCACCATAAAATCATTTATATAACGCCAAAGATTTTGTTTCCCTTATTCATTTTGGGGAGCATACACGTTGACCATGTGGTTTTTCGATAAGTTTAAGAAATTGTTACAAAAATTTATTACTAGTACAAAAAGATGAATTATTAAGATTGCACATATTGTTTGAAGTTAGGATATATATTTTTTATATAATATTAGCATGGTTCTCACGCAATGCAGCGACGGATACCCGATAACTATTTTTTAGCTATTAAATTAGTGTCAAAGTGTAAAAGATTTAAATTAAAATAGATAAAATTACTAAAAATAAAAAATAAAAAATTGTAATTATATCAAAATGAATGTTGAATTAAAGAGAAGAAAATTTTGAAAAATATTTTGAAATTAGATAATGAAAAAATTAATAAATTAAAAGATATTTCAATTTAAAAATAAAAATAGTTTTTTAATAAATTGTAAGTAATAATTTGTTACAAAGTTTGTTATAAAAAAGATAAATGATAACATTGCACATTTGGTTTAAATTTTGGTTTGAGTTCAAATAATCTAATAGTTGAGATTTAATATGTTTATTTTAATGATTTAAGTTCATTTGGATACCAAATTTTATTTGGATACCAAGAGACTAATCTCCATCATCCATCTCCATTTTAATCCAATGGGTAAGATTAAACCAAAAACCCATTTTTCTTTTTTTTCAAACATTAATATCTCCTAAACCGTTAATCATTACACGAAAAAAAAAATATACCATTACGAAGGGCATTTAATTATCTTTCCACACATATGCTATATGATATGTTTTCGAATTATTTTTTTTGTTTTTTTACATTTTTTTTTGTCATCGAAAACTATCATATTTGAAACTAAATATCATATATGATAGTAACACTAGTATTATATATGATATAACTTATCGTATATGATATAAATAAATATCATATATGATGAAACACTATTATCATATATGATATTTTACGCGATTTTTAAAAAAAGAAAAAAAAAAGTTTCTTCAAAAGTATATCATAATTTATATCTGTAAAAAGCTAATTAAATGAGCTCGTGATGATATACTTTTTGGCAAAACGATTAACGGTTTTGGAGATATTTAAATTATAAAATAAGTTAAATAATTAAATACATTTAATCTTATTCATTAGATGAGATAAAGATGGATGGTGAGAATAAGTCCCTTGGTATTCAAAATAAACATGGTATCCAAAATAACTTTTCTCTTATCTTTTTTTTTGTAAAGCAAAACTTAAAGTGGGGATTTTTTTGAGAGAATGTTACCTTAATAGGAAATATTTATTTTATTTATTCCCTTAAAAACATTAATTCTTCCTTAAATTAGTAAAAAAATAATTTTCGTCCTTCTTTAAATTAAAGTAAAAAATAGCGGAAAAAGTATACGTGTCAAAAACAAAAAAGAAAAAACTTAAGAAAAAGCGGGTGGAATATTATAATACTTTAGGGTTGAAACTATCATTTATAAAACTTTTGGGTTGAAACTCGCATTTTTAATCTTAAATCCCTCACTCGTCTGTTAAATAGGATAAAGTCAAAGCGAGCTCATGTTCAACGCAGAACATATAATATAATGATCACCTCACCGTCAGAAAGGAACTCAGTTCAAGTTGAAGGCGAAGATCCAAACCACTAGAACATATTTTTTTTGAGACACAATTAATCAATTACAAACCTTAATTAAGATTAATCAAAATTTAATTTTGATTGAGGGTTTTTGTTGGATGTGGCAGTTTGATTTCAAAGGTATTGTTAATTTTGTAATTTTTTATTTATTGGTGTTGATTTGTGAATTACAAACCTTAACTACCGATTAATCAAAATATGAAACGTCCTTAATCCAGATTAACTAGTAATCAAGGATTAGCAACAGAAACAAGCTAGGATCAACTACAATAAGCTAATTCAGAGCGTAATTGGTTAAGTGGGTTTATTATCAATAATGATGGATAATCCCAAAAGATTACAACAGAATTCTAGAGAGAGAAACACATACCAGTTCTTAGCTAACTGATACAAGTGAATGGAAATGCCTTTTTATAGGCTGAGAAGGAGGGAAAAATTCTGAAAGTTACACTTCTGCCCTTTAACTTCTAGATATGTTCACCACTGGTCCTTTGACCATTTTACCCGTAACATTCCATTCCCCTTCAAAGATTCTTGTTCTCAAGAATCGGCTTAAAATGAATTCATTGTTCACTGCTGATGAGTGTTCAGACTCAAAGTGTCCAATGTTCAACTTAGCTCATGTATCAACAACCCTATTTGGATTTCAGACTCCAGGCTCACTAAACTTCAACAATATAAACTTTAGCAACTTGAAATCTTCAGCTTCCAACATCATCGCTCTCAGCTACTTCAGACAACTTATAATCACCTCGGTTGTTGAACATTCCAAAACATAAGATCCCAAACACCACTTTATGAAACAATCTACAGCCTCCGTTTTCCCTGCTCACAAAGATACAACCAACAACCACTTTAATGGCTGCTCATAAACTGAAGTCGCCAACTGCAAGTGTGACCCACTGCTAACATCCAAACACCCAAAAGCCTCTTCTTCAAATAATCTGCACACACCATTATCTTTCGATACCATCAGCTTCCCAAAACTTCATACTCAACCTAAATGTAACTTCAGGATTTCGGTTCCAAGCTTGAACTTCAATGGCTGAATATCACATTCATACTCAACCTAATTGTTTGGACCATCAAGTACTTATGCTTAAGTGGATAACTTTTTCACTTGTTCATAACTTTTTCACTTGTGCATATGGTTACTCACGACTGATCACATGCCATTTCCTGTATTACTCAAACACCCATACTTACCAACTCAACACGCCAATTTCTTTTTTCTTCCTGTTGGGCCATTTCCATACATCGAATACCACACGTGCCTTTTTCTTTCCCGGCCATTTCCCTATATCACTCTTCCAACAAACAACACTCACTAGACTGATCCAAATTTTGGCTTCCTCAACCCGATCACCATTAATCTTTTCACCATTTTGACCCGTTACAAACATAACATAGTTTCCCTTACTAAAACTATTACCAAGATCATCGTCTTTCTCGGTGACACCACAAAAATCATTGCCAAAGCGGGTTTTCTTTCCCCTATCCTTCACAAACTTTCCATCACCACTGATATTACCACTTCCAAAACTAGCAACACAACCACAAATGTACACTTCCTCGTCACTTTCATTCGCCTTTACACCTCCCTCAAAAACACACGTCATTAGAGTTTCACCGATGCAAAAGCCATTATTCTTTCCTCTATCCTTCACAAACCACCTCATGCCTCTAATAACTTCCACTCATGCGTACAAACCATCATAACCAACCTTATGCATACCTTCTTTGAAATGACGTAAAACATAAAACTGTGGTTCACTATCCATTATATCAATGCTAGAACCATTGCTCACTTCTAAACTCTATTCCACAACTTCCACTTCTTTAGTAACATTTTGGTCACCAAACGTATGAACCTCTATGTCATCACTCTTGTTGCCACCCTTTTTTCCTCTATCCTTCACAAAATGTGCAACTAGTGACTTATTCCCTTTACGTAAATCAGTTTCATAACTCAGCTCAAAATCACCATTAACCACATCACAGAAGCTCTTTTTCTCATTCCCACGGGTCTCACTATATGAATCAACCTTCACATTTATCACTTAAATAAAATTTCTAATACTAACAACAAAAACATTATTGTCACCTTTGTTGGCCTCTGAATCACAATCCTCCTCTCCTTCATAGATAGCCACACCACTCTTATTCTCATCATCTTGATTTTTCTTTTTGGCTCTAACAGCACACCTATCTGATCCGCTATCCATTTTCAACTTATCTAAACGGTAATGCCTTCCTTTAGGTGCTTCTATAAGGCTCTCAAATCCAACATCACTCTTCTCTTCAAAACTTAGAGATCTACAATCTTTACTAACATCACCCCCTTTCCCAATGTCACCATCACCTTCTTTACACAACTCATCACCACTCATCAACCCACTGACTGTATTAGTCACTCTTCTTGATTTAGTTTCCCTAATACTACAATTTTCTTCAACACAATCCGTTAGCACTCTTCCCATCAATCCAATGGATATCTCAATCCGACCATTTCCATAATTTGACACTTTACCATGCCCATTTAGATTTGTTTCTGTCCCTTTACCAAAACCATCAAAAACACCCTCACACTTGCTACTATCATCCTTTTCCCCAGCCTTCAACGCAAGTTCTTCACATTCACCATTATCTTTTGAATTATCAAACTGTGAAGAAGAGCACAATCTTATTTCAGAGTTAGACCTCATGTTCATAAGTGCAATAGCCTTCTCACTCAAACTCGCTAAAGAATAGGCATCATGAAGTGTTTTAGGCTGTAAGCCCTCATCCTCCATTCGATTTCAGGTTGTAACCCCGACATGTCTTCTAGTCCAAGAGATGTGTTCATTGTAATAAGATAAGAATGCATCATAATATGCTCGAACGGAAGTTTCTTGGTTAAGCTTCTCTGGTATTGACATTTCATCAAACAGTTGGTGGTTATCCTCCGGATCCCTAACTAAATGTAACTGATTCGTAACAAATGATTGTAACCACTTGTAACCAATCGTAACTAATTCCTAACAACCTTCTATGGAATGACAATAGCTTTTGGCCAGAATCATAACAAACTTTTCCCAAATGTAACCAACTTTGACCAAACCAAGATTGTTAACAAATCCTAATGTTACAGCAAATCACTTAAAGATCCGAAGAGTGTTTGATGTAACTAACATAACGGATTTGTAACAGAATGTAATCTCGTAACCAACTCCAACAACCTCACCGGTTTCGCAAGTAACTCGTTGGTATTGTAACTAACTTTTCCCGATGACTAAGAAAACAAAGGAAACCGGAAACAATGGCAGAACAAGGCCGGAAGACGATGCTCTGATACCAAATGAAACGTAATTAATCCAGATTAACTAGTAATCAAGGATTAGCAACACAAATAAGCTAGAATCAACTACAATAAGCTAATTCAGAGCTTAATTGGTTAAGTGTGTTTATTATCAATAATGAAGGATAATCCCAAAAGAGAGAGAAACACATACCAGTTCTTAGCTAACTGATACAAGTGAATGGAAATGCCTTTTATAGGCCGAGAAGGAGGGAAAAACTCTAAAAGTTACACTTCTGCCCTTTAACTTCTGGATATGTTCACCATTGGTTCTTTGACCATTTGACTCGTAACATTAGTTTTAATTGAGGGGTTTTGTTTGATAGGCTAGTTTGTTGCTAAAATTTTTATGCATAAAACAACTTTTTAGTTGTTGATTTTTATGTAGGAAAATTGGGTGTTTGGTTGCGGATTTCATGTAGAAAATGATTGCCAGTTTGTTTCAATATATAAGCAGTAAAAACCTTTGGTTGCTCATCAATCTTTGATGTTAGGATTAGCATATTCTGATTGCAGTTATCTGATTATTTGTGGGTCACATTGTTCGTGCAATTTCTTGCAAGGATCCGAATGGTGTGACCGGTTTGGATCTGGTGTGATGTACGCTTCAAATTACCTGAAACCAAAGCAACGCGTTAGCCTCGTCCGGGTGTGAGAACCCAGACCAAGCTCTGGCGTGAAAATAAGTAAAGGATAAAGATCCGAAGGGGAATATGAGAATATAATAATATAAGTAAAAGTGATAAAGGTAAAAGAGTTAACCTAAAACTTGAACCCAAAGGGGGTATTTATACTAGTCAAATCCCTAAAAGTCCGGGAATGGTGATGGGCCTTGGTTGGCCCGATTGGGGACACACTCCCTATTTTATAGGAAGTGTGTCTGTTGACTTCTCCGTTTACTAGAGCTTATTCCTTCTAGAAGAGTTCGTGCGTTTTGGACCCTTCAATCATGATCCGGATCGGTTCATGTGTTCCGGACACATACACGAACAAGTCCCCCCAAGTGTTGATTAGGCTAATTCGTCTGAAACTGTTTAGTCAAATCAATACTTAAACTCCCTTTTTATCGTAATCGGGGTGGGCTGAATTTATTGTACCAGCCCATATTTCGGTTTAGGCCCATCAAGGCCCAACCACTTTTACCCTATCTTCATGTGATGCTTGACACGTGGCCTCAACAGACTCGGATGATGGACACGTCTCTTTTTACTGTACCTCTCACATTTCCCCATAGTTTTACCGTGCCTATAAATACTTCCCATTTCGTTTCTCATTAGTTTGTGTTTTTTACTTTTCTCTCAAATTTTTCTTCTCTCTACCGATTCGGATATTCTAGGTTTTTCAGGTACCTTCTTTTACTTATCTTCCTACCTTTCCGGATCTCCTCATAAACGAAATGGCAGATGAAGAGCTTCCCGGTCCTTCCGGTTCTACTCGTTATGCTCCCAAGTTTTACATTCCTAAGTATACTTCCACCCTTGACGATGAGTATGTTAAATACTTGGTCAAGACTTATCATATTCCTAAAAGCTTTAACCCTCAAGCTGCTCCGGAAGGGATGACGATGGACAAGCTTCCGGCGAATTATATAGGTCTGTATGAGCAATTCTTCAAGTTGTCCGGGGTGCGAGTCCCCTTTTCCTCCTTCCTTTTAGCCGTCTTGAAGGACTTTGTCGTTCATATCTCCCAGATGGTTCCGCTTGGACTGAATCGAGCGACCACCTTTGAAGTTTATTGTCGGAGCCTCTCTATTGATCCTACTGCGGTCCTATTTCGCCTTTATTATAGACTTAGTAAGCAAAGCCATTGGTTCTCTTTTGAGAAAAGATCCGGAAAGGGTTCGCGGAAGCAAATTTTTCATGACACCCTATCTTGTTTGAAGAAATGGAAGTGGGAATTCTTTGTGATAGATCGTCGAGCCATTCCGAATTTTATGTCTTGAAGATACGTTGATTTGGAATTGAATGACCACATTCCTTAGGACGGGTTTAACGAATCAGACGCTCAACGTCTTGAAGAACATGTCATAGAATTGTCATATAATCCAGAGAGTGTCTTGTATATGGCTGGGGTGTCATTAACTTGGGAGTGTCCGAAGTTTCTGCCTCGTTTTCTAAATCCGGAAGGGAATGGTATTGACCCCTATTATTGCCACCTCTCCTTTTTTTATATTTCGTCCTTTTTCTTTCATGGTTATAAGTTTGTATCGTTGTTGTACTCTTTTCCTTCTTTGCAGCTATCAGCATGTTGGAGTACCTCAGGTTTCCCATTACTGCTCCTGGCAAGATATCCAGAGGTGACCGTTTGTCTGATGCTAATCGAGTCACTCCTCATGTTGCCAATGCTTTGGCTGTCGGAGAGCAGTTGAGTGCCCCTACTGCGGAGCAGATTGTGGCCATGAATGAAAGCGAAGCCGTTAAGGCTGCTCGTGAGAAGAAAAGGTTGGCTTCTCTTCGTGCTGCTGAGGAGAAAAAGAAGAAGGAGGGGGAAGGTGAGGAGGTTGAGAAGACTATGGGGAAGAAAAAAGTTTCCGAGAGGGGTGGTTCCTCCGGAGCTCCTCCCAAAACAAGCAAAGCCGTTAGTGATCTTCATCGAAGCATGAAACGTATGACAGTTGAAAAGCCTGTGACCTCTGGTGGCCAAACTAAAAGGAGACGCGTACAAGTATCCAAAGGTGCGGATGATGGGAGGGATGAGATCTTTGATGATAACACCATCCTAAGTCCCCTACCAATTCGGTCTGTGAATGTATCCGCTCATGTTGACGATGGTTCTTCCGGACCTATTGATAATCAAGTGGTGGAAACTCTTGAGCCAGAATCCGAAAAGGTCAATGATACTACTTTGGAACCTCGAAAGGATACAAGTCATCCTCTTGAATTTTCTCCGCTTGGTCACTCTTATTTGGATGGTGGAAGTTCTAAAGGTTTATTTTCTGATGATGGTGAGGAACCTGTCAAGCAAAGGGGTGGTAAAAAGGAAGCTAGTCCGAATCATCTTCATTCCAACCGTATGTGTTTCCCTCTCGTCTTTTACTTATGTCATCTTACTTACCTTGGCTTTTAATCTTCCTTACTTCTCCGAAGCATGTGTGTTTACTCTTGATGAGGAGACGTCCGGCCCTAGTGCCAAGTTCGTCCCGGATTGGGGTGTGAATGTCGCGAGCCGAGTGGCTACTCCTGCGGAATGTCGAGATCTAATGATGCATATGATTCCTCCTGCTATGCAACGAGAGCTAAGCTCATATCCCCCTTCGCTTGCTGTGAGCCGAAGCTGGTATCAGCTTGCTCGATGCACTTTGGGGATGGTCGATTCACTTCGTCGTTTGGAAGAAGAGTCAAAGGATCAAGGTGATCTTTTGGAATCATGTGAGCAATATAAAGTCCTCCTTCGAGAAATGGATCTTAAGCTGTCGAAACAGATTCAAGCCAATTCTCACCTTTCTTCCCAACTTCAAAATTCCGAAAAGACTTGTGCTTCCAAAGATTCTGAGCTTGCTGCTGTTGTGGGTGAGAAGTGGGAATTATCCGAAAGGCTTAAGGGTCGTGATGCCAGGAGTGCTGATCTCGAGGCGACTTTTCATGTGCTTAATGCTGATAAGGATAGGTATGCCGAGGAAGCCAAGGTATTGAAGGCCGAGAAGGAAGAACTGCAAAGCAAGTGCAATACTTCAGAGATGGGGAGGTACAATGCCGTCCGGACGCTACTTCCTGTTGTTGTCTCCAAACTTCTTAACAGCCATGAGCACAATAAGAATATAACTGATTGTTTTAACAAAGCCATTGAGGCTAGCTGGGTCGAGTGTATTAAGGTTTGGAGACCTGTTGAAGAGCATTTGGCCATTATTGCTGCCACCCCGGGCATTGACTTGTATTGTGATAAGAAGATAGGGACAATGGTTGATGCCCTTCCGGCTGCTAAGTATCCTTACATTCAAGAGGTTGCCACCAACTTTTACCTGCCCATTGAGAGTTTGATAGAAACTGAACCTGCTCCGGCTCCAACAAAGGTTGTGGACCCCTCGGCCGAGATCCCCAATGATGAAGACATAGTGTCCCCTCATGATGATGATGTCTTTGGAACCAACGACCCCCCTATGGCCTAACTTGTTTATGATCCATCAAAAACAGTTGTTCTTAAGTTTGACTTTATTCGGATGAATGTAATATTTGCAGACTATTTTTACCTGTTTTTATGTCTTTTTGATTCGGATAACTGTAATGATTACATTATGCTTTTGCACGTTTGCCTTTATTTTTTGTGAATATATGTCTCTTTTTTAGTTCTTGTTTGGTGAAAAGATAATTGTATACAAATAGACATTACCTTTCGGCTAGGACTTAAAATAAAATTGATCAAGTTCTTCCCTTGCCGAAGGGCGAAAAAAATTGGATGCGGATAGGCCCTCCATTTCGGATAGGACTTGATAAAAATAACCAAATTCTTCCCTTGCCGAAGGGAAAAAGAATTGAGTGCGGATAGGCCTTCCATTTCGGATAGGACTTAATAAAAATAACCAAATTCTTCCCTTGCCGAAGGGAGAAAGAACTGAGTGCGGATAAGCCTTCCTTTTCGGATAGGACTTAATAAAAAAAACCAAATTCTTCCCTTGCCGAAGGGAGAAAGAATTGAGTGTGGATAGGCCTCCATTTCGGATAGGACTTAATAAAAATAACAAAATTCTTCCCTTGCCGAAGGGAGAAAGAATTGAGTGCGGATAGGCCTTCCATTTCGGATAGGACTTAATAAAAATAACCAAATTCTTCCCTTGTCGAAGGGAGAAAGAATTGAGTGTGGATAGGCCTTCCATTCCGGATAGGACTTAATAAAAATAACCAAATTCTTCCCTTGCCGAAGGGAGAAAGAATTGAGTGTGGATAGGCCTTCCATTTTGGATAGGACTTAATAAAAATAACCAAATTCTTCCCTTGCCGAAGGGAGAAAGATATGTGCTTCTATTAATAGTGTGTAATCTAAGTGTAGTGTCATATTATTCATGCTACTCATAATTGTCGTAAAAGTGCTTTCTCCTTTAGTAATGAGAGGAGAAGCTTTTTCATTCATTATAAAAGACATGGCCTTTCCCTTCTGGAGGGAGTGAAGGTTGATACATTTCGGAATAAAATCTAGACAACGTAATAAACTGGACTCTTCCCCTGCTGAAGGGAGAAAGAGTCGTTACATGATAGAAATTAAATTATAAATAACACTTCCTAAGGTCCATTGCATGCCACACCCTCGGAACTTCTTTGTCTTTCATGGTAAGGAGCTTGTATGAGCCATTCTGGTATGCTTCCTTGACACGGTACGAGCCTTCCCATGTAGGAGCAAGTTTTCCCTCCTTTTGTACTATGCTTGCTTCATTCTTTCGGAACACAAAATCTCTTGGGCGGAATGTGACTGGGCGAACTCGCTTGTTGTAGTATTGTTCCACCTTTGTTTTATACTTTGCTTCTCGGATAGCTGCCATCTCTCTTTTTTCTTGTAGTAGGTCCAATTTTATGCGCAGGGCATCATCATTGCCGTTTTCATTGATCATCATTGTCCGATAGGTAGGCATTCCTATCTCAGCCGGGATAACTGCTTCTGAACCATACGTGAGGCTGAAAGGAGTTTTGCCATTGCTCTGCTTTAGTGATGTCCGATGGGCCCACAATATGTGCGGTAACTCCTCTGCCCATCCATTCCTGATTCGGCCAAGTCTTGTCTTAATGCCTTCCATGAGGGTTTTATTAGCCCTTTCAACTAAACCATTTGCTTGGGGGTGAGCTACGGCCGTATTGATCTGCTTAATCTCCAAATCCGAACACCAGCTCTTGAATGGTTTATTGATGAGCTGCTTAGCATTGTCTGTGACTATTATCTTTGGAATTCCGAATCGAAAAACAACATTATCCCAGAAGAACTTAATAACTTCCTTTCCAGATATTTTCACCAATGGCTTAGCCTCCATCCACTTGGTGAAATAATCAATGGCGACAATTATGTATTTTACGTTTCTGGATGAGGCTGGCAATGGGACCAAGATGTCCATTCCCCATTGATAAAATGGCCATGGTGCCATGATAGACTTCATTAATGTCTTCGGCAATCTTGCTACCGGTGCGTGAATTTGGCATGAATCGCAATTCTCTAGTTCCTCCCTTGCATCTGTGTGCATGGTTGGCCAGTAATACCCAGATCTTAAAGCTTGTGCCACTATCGATCTTGGCTTCAAATGCATGCTACATGAACTCATGTGCATCTCTCGAAGGACATAATTGGATTGCAATGGCCCCATACACTGAAGCATTGGTTCTAGGTATCCTTTTTTGAACAAGACTCCATCAACCATTTCATATTGGTGTAGTTTCAGCCTTAAACATCGTGCTTCATTCTTATCGGTTGGCCAAATTCCGTCCCGGAGACATTTAACAATAGAGTCATCCAGTTGTCATCCACTTCTTCCACTATAGTGTTTACTTCATTCCGGTCGGTAGACCTTTCTTTCAAGACCTCTACTAGTACTTCTTTTGTTAAGTGGTCGAATGCCAACGTTGCCAGTTTGCTTAGGACGTCAGCCTTCTGATTCTTACTCCTTGGTATGTTTATGTTTGAAAAATGAGAAAATTTTGGTATTAAAGCTTTTGCTTTGGCTAGGTACTTTATCATTCTGTCATAACTCGCTTCGTACGTTCCGTTGATCTGGTTTGCTACCAACTTTGAGTCTACTCGAACCTCGATCTTTCCTACTTTCATTTGTACTACAAATCTAAAACCTGCTAGAAGGGCTTCGTATTCTGCCTCATTGTTGGTGGTTTCAAAATTCAACTGGAGAGCGTAAGTGTATTCGGTTCTGGTTGGGATGATGAGAACCAATCCGGCTCCTGCACCTTGGGCACTGGATGCTCCATCTGTAAAGAGGGTTCATATTTCTGTTTCGTCCTTCCCCGGCTTCGGAATAGGCATCTGGAAAAATTCTTCTACTGTCTGACCTATGGGTGCTTCGATTAGGAAATCTGCCAAGACTTTCCCCTTGATTGCGTTCCTTGGTTTATATTCTATCTTGTAAGCCCCCAACTCAATTGTATACTTAGCTAGCTTCCCAGATGCATCTGCCTTGCTTAATATTTGCTTGATTGGTTTGTCTGTGATCACATTTATTTCATGGCCTTCGAAATATCTTCTGGGTCTCTGATAGGTGTGAAAACACCCATCCTTTTACCACTTAATTATAATAATAACCAAGCCAAAACGTGTATTTTATGTCGTAAATGTCGGAATTATGTGTGGTCTGTGTTTTTATTGTGTTTTAGGACCAAAGGATGAAAAAGGAAGAAAACACGGGCTTTCACGGGCTTTTATCGAAGAAAAAGACAAAAGACGAAGTCAAAAGATCAAGAGTGCAAAAAGAACGGAAGTCCAAGGCCTATTCTGAATATTTATCGAAGAAAAAGTCTAAAGACGGAAGTTTAGTGAAGTCGAAGAACTAAGTCTAATAGAAGAAGAAAATATTAAGACAAGTTCAATTTTGTATCGACAAATCCCGAAACAACGTCGAGAAAGTCGAAGAATTTAAAAGGCGAAAAGACGAAAAGAAAGAAGAAAGCACCTACCTTCTCCCCTCCTCCTATATAAACCATCCTATCACTTCATTTTGAGAGTTGTTTAGTTAGTTTAGAATAGGAGTAGTGTAGTTTTACTTTCTCTCTCTAGTTTTTACTTTCTCTCTAGATTTATTTCATGTTTTAAAGTTTTAATCTTTGATATTTAATCTTGTAAACTTAAATCTTTAATCTTTGTCTTTAATTTCTAGCTTTTTATTAATCTCAATCTACTTTTCTTAATGGTTTAATCTTAATCTTAATCTTTTTCATCATATTTTTATATAAATTTAAATCTTTTTAAGTTTCGTGGTTTGTTTTAAAGTTTTTATAAGTTTTATCATTTATCTATTAGTTTTGGTTAGCTTATTGGTGTTTTCTTGGCTTATTGTCCTTTAAAATTTGAGTTTTAAGTGCTTATTTTCGTCCTTTTTCGATTTCTTATTTTTTAGAAAAAAATCTGATTCGATTTTGCAATTATTGCGACATTGTGCATTATTGCGACATTGTGCAATTATTGCGACATTGTGCAATTATTGCGACATTGTGCATTATTGCGACATTGTGCAATTATTGCGACATTGTGCATTATTGCGACATTGTGCAATTATTGCGACATTGTGCATTATTGCGACATTGTGCATTATTGCGACATTGTGCTGTATTGCGACATTGTTGTATGATTTTGCAATTATTGCGACATTATGTTCAACTTTTAGGAATTGCGAAATCTTTCTTTTTTGGTTGCGAATTTAATTCTGTTTTTTTATTTAATTGCGAATTTAATTGTTTTCATTTTAAACTTATTTTTCCCGCCAATTTCTTTAAGTTTCGTTTTCACTTATTTTTTTATTTTTCGTACACTTTATTTTAACTTGTCTTTTCTTAGTTTCTTTTTAAAAGTGTTTAATTTTAAAGTTTTCATTTATTTACGTTTTAACTAGTTTATCGCTTTTATTAAAGTGTTATTTTAAAGTGTTTAATTTAAGTCAAGTTTGTTTAATTAGTTTATCGCTTTTATTATTTTGTTATTTACGTTAAAGTTTGCATTTTTTAGATACTCAACGACCTATTCTTTCTTTTCACCAAGAACAACTGAGTCGCACTTTTAACTAGTAATCAATTCGAATTGAATCGAGACGAACAAATTTTCATACTTGGAAAAAACTAGTTATTTAATGGCGCCGCTGCCGGCTCTTTTCGTGAAGATTAACGGTTTATTGCGAGAGACGCGTTGGATTTTGGGATCCGTTCACTCGTGAACGTTATTTTTCTTGCATTTTTCAAAAAAAAAATTTCAAAAATCCATAAAAAATCAAAAATTTCAAAAATAGAAAAACATTTAATAAGTCATAAAAAGCATCTCTTTTTCAAAGTTTTGCACCAAAAATATACCTCTTAACCCTCGATTGTGCTTAATTCTTTTTCTCAACCCCTCTAATTTTTAAATCTTCATGGATTCTTATGTCGATTGCGTAGGGTGTGGGAGACGATTATATGGGTGCGAATCATGTCAATGGTGTTCTTGCGAGCAATGCGGAAAAGATCTTCCACCCATTTCAACCGATTCACTATTTGGATTTTGTCCATCGTGCAATTCGACTAATTCATCCTTTTCTTCTAATCCACCCAGCTCCCCTCCCTTTCATATATTGTGGAAGCGATTCTCATTGGTATGTTTCGTGTCCAATTCGATACACGCCTCATGGCGAGCAAGAACTGGGTTACAATGATGCCAATGATAATAGCTATCTACAAGAAGCACTGGGTTTTCCTCAATACCCGTATTCCAACAATTGTGGGGGCCCTCACGATACTTCTTATTGTCAGCCGATGAATTATTATGAGCCAAACCCGTGTTCTACTTCTTTTCAACCAATGATTTATGATGGACCACATCCGTGCTATAATTCTGGTTTTCACAATTTTGAGCCCCCACAATACACCCTCGATCATCAACCTTCTGTTGGAATGTGTGAAGAAGAACGAGCCAATTTTTTGAATACACTTCAATACGTTCAACAAGAATTAGCTAGCATACGCGAAGCAAGGGATGAGGAAAAGCGACAGCAACAAGAACAAGTATCTAATCTTAGTGATTATACTCCTCCTCTTGTGCGTCCATACTACTATTATGATGATGGCGAGGATGATATCTATGATCTCAACCCATCTTCTGAGATTACTATTCCTGCTCTTGATATCCCTAATGCGTCTAAGGACAGTGATACATCGAGTGAGATTAGTGATTTTGGTCTTGATAAATTCTTTGATGAGGTTTGTGATGTCCCTACTTTTGTTAAGCTTACGGACGAGGTCGCTCTTAATGATGATGATTTTTCTCCATGCTATGAGAATTTCACCTTTGAAATTTCTCCTTCCCCTTCAGGCGATGAGGGCGATGTTGATTTATTCTCTCCGACTTACGAGAAGTTCACCACTGAACTTGGTCTTGTAGATGAGGTGGAAGACGTTATTCATCGCGACAAATTACTGAAAGTTCATCTTCTTATTGCTAAGATTGAAGCGTTGAATTCTGCTCCTATTTCTGAGTCTTTACCTCAGTCTATTACTTCAGGTGAGAATAATGATACAGCTATGGAGGAAATCGACATTCTCTCAGTACCTCCAGGTATTGATGATGATGACACGGAGGGGGATATTATTTTTGATAATTTGCTGCATGAAGGTATTGTCCCAAATCCCCCTCTTGAGCACCTTTCATCCACTCCTTTAGACACCATTACGGAGGATGAGTGCTTTAACCCGGGAGGTGACATTGACTATTTTATGAGTGACACCTTTACGACTTTGCCGCTCAGTGATAATCATATGTCTTTTGGGGCTGACATTTTGATTCCTTTACCCACCCCACCTCCCGTGGATCATGATTTCACATACTTTTCGTATGTTGAAAGGACTTTTCTACCCTTCAAGACTTATCCTCTGGCCTCTCCTGTTGTATTTTCCTCCGGGAACGAGGACAAGGTCTTTGATCCCGGTATTACATTTTAGGCTTCCCCATGGATTATTTAATTCGGGAACGAGTCAGGCTCGTGACTCGGCTAACAAAAACAAGCGCTTTTTGGGAGGCAACCTAATTATCTATCTATCTTTATTTGTTTTCATCATAAGTGTAGGGGGAGACCATAGTAGGTGTTTGTTGTTTTCTTTCTTATCATGTGCAGGGATTCGAGCTTTCAAAGACACATTCTTGATGACTTTTGACGACCCGTGATTCCGTGTACCCGTCTTCCCGGTTCTATCCAAAACTCTTTTGATTCTCTATTTTATATTCTTCAATATTAAAATAGGAATCACTTTAGTTGTCTCTTCCTTAGCAAGATTTAAACAACGTGCACAATGTCCTAAGTGTAGGGGATTTTACTCCCACATGCTTAAACATTGAGGACAATGTTTGTATTAAGTGTAGGGGGACTTCTATCGAAGTTAAGTGGGCTTTTCTTGTATTTGTCCTCATTTTAACCGGAAAATTTGATTTTTCGACATTTTTCAAAAATTTTAATCTATTTTGGCCTAGATGTATTTACTTTTGTTATAGTTATTTTCTTTCTTTGCTAGAATAAATTTTAATAAAGTGGTTTTAATTTTCAAACGTTGTGAATCTTTTGACTCAACCCGAGTTTACTTTTCTAAGTTTACTCTAGCTAGTATCCTTAACGTGTTTAAGTCAAGTTTTGCTAGGCTTTTATATAGGGAACTTTAAAACGCGAAAGTCTTAACTCTTACGGGTTAAGAACAAAAACTTTTCGCAAGTTCCTATAATTGATCCTAGAAATTCGCTTATCAAGGGAACTTTAAAATGCGAATTCTAAACTTGAAAGAGTCTAAGAAGTTGCAAGATCCTATAGATGACTTGAAAACCCAAAACTTTGATTTGATTGGCTAAGCATCCACGAGTCTCATTCCTTGAGATTTTAAATTGTGGAGAACGAGAGATGATAGAGTCAATTATAAGTTTGGTATTCTTTCATGAATTTATGTGAGTTGATTATAAGATTTTTCTCCCATCGCTTGTTAATAAATATATTTGCAATAAATAAGGTTGTACGATTTGAAAAGTTACTTAGCTTCTAGCCCAAGATCGTTTAAAAGTTACTCGGTATTAATTAGAGTTCATAGCCAAGGCATAACTTATTAAGCGGGATGCGAAGATTGGCGAGTCCGAAAAGGACCTAACAAGGCATGAGGGCTACATTTTGTTGCTAAAGATCCCAAGTGATGTGAAGAATCATTTATCAAAAATCAATATGAAGGATCGAGACACACGACGAAAAGCAAATACTCCCCAAAAGATCATGGAGAAATCTATCCGAAAAGACCCTAGCAAGGTATGAGGATAAATAGATCCAAGTCCTAAAAGGAGGGGGATCGTTGTATATCAAAATCCGAAATAAAGATTGGAGAAAAATGAAGAAGTCGTGGTCCAAGTATGAAGAATCTCTCAAAAACTTCAAGTGAAGAAATTCCTATTATGAAGAGAAGACCATAATTTCAATAATGTCTCTCAAGATTTGAAGTATGAAGTCGATGCCAAATATCGGTCCGAGAAAGGTCTCAAATCGTGCAGCGAGTTATGCCAATATATGAACTTTATGAGGTCCCGAGAAGCAGTTTTAAAAGATTTTGTCCTTTAGCTAACTATTGATTAAATCGTCCTACTTTATTTTCTGCCTTAATAACTATCGAAATAAGTCAACAATGCATCCTCGTGATCATTTAAGACAACAATAAAATATAACAGATACACCTAGGAATAAGGGAGTCTAAGTGAATAATTGGGCCACATGAGTTTGTGTTAGTTTGCTAACTTATAATAACAATGATCTCGTTTTTAAGCTTGGTTTGGGGAACGTGAAACTTGAGGATGATAAACATTCATGACAATCCAAAGCCTCAGTGTAAGTCTTTAATCTCTTAATTTGTTTTTCTTCCTTTAATTATGTCTTATGTTTAATAAAGGCCAAGGTGGGTTAATTATGATGAAAAATGTAAATCTTGCTTTGTAATAATGCATTGCATGAGGGCATTGCAATGGTCAAGTGTAGGGGATTTGATAGGTGTGAAAACACCCATCCTTCTACCACTTAATTATAATAATAACCAAGCCAAATTGTGTATTTTATGTCGTAAATGTCGGAGTTATGCGTGGTCTGTGTTTTTATAGTGTTTTAGGCCAAAAGATGAAAAAGGAAGAAAACACGGGTTTTCACGAGCTTTTATCGAAGAAAAAGACAAAAGACGAAGTCAAAAGATCAAGAGTGCAAAAAGAACGGAAGTCCAAGGCCTATTCTGAAGATTTATCGAAGAAAAAGTCTAAAGACGGAAGTTTAGTGAAGTCGAAGAACCAAGTCTAATAGAAGAAGAAAATATTAAGACGATTCAATTTATATCGACAAATCCCGAGACAACGTCGAGAAAGTCGAAGAATTTAAAAGACGAAAAGACGAGAAGAAAGAAGAAAGCACCTACCTTCTCCCCTCCTCCTATATAAACCCATTATCACTTCATTTTGAGAGTTGGTTAGTTAGTTTAGAATAGGAGTAGTGTAGTTTTACTTTCTCTCTCTAGTTTTTACTTTCTCTCTCTAGATTTATTTCATGTTTTAAAGTTTTAATCTTTGATCTTTAATCTTGTAAACTTAAATCTTTAATCTTTGTCTTTAATTTCTAGCTTTTTATTAATCTCAATATACTTTTCTTAATGGTTTAATCTTAATCTTAATCTTTTTCATCATATTTTTATATAAAGTTTAAATCTTTTAAAGTTGCGTGGTTTGTTTTAAAGTTTTTATAAGTTTTATCATTTATCTATTAGTTTTGGTTAGCTTATTGGTGTTTTTCTTGGCTTATTGTCCTTTAAAATTTGGGTTTTAAGTGCTTATTTTCGTCCTTTTTCGATTTCCTATTTTTTAGGAAATCTGATTCGATTTTGCAATTATTGCGACATTGTTCATTATTGCGACATTGTGCAATTATTGCGACATTGTGCATTATTGCGACATTGTGCAATTATTGCGACATTGTGCATTATTGCGACATTGTGCGATTATTGCGACATTGTGCATTATTGCGACATTGTGCATTATTGCGACATTGTGAAATTATTGCGACATTGTGCATTATTGCGACATTGTGCATTATTGCGACATTGTGCTGTATTGCGACATTGTTGTATGATTTTGCAATTATTGCGACATTGTGTTCAACTTTTAGGAATTGCGAAATCTTTGTTTTTTATTGCGAAATTAATTCCAGTTTTTTTATATATTGCGAAATTTATTGTTTTTATTTAAATTTATTTTTCTAATTTATTTTTCCCGCCATTTTTACTTAGCTTTATTTTAATTGTTTTGTCTTATTTTTACTTAGCTTTGTTTTTACTTGTTTTGTCTTATTTAATTTTCAAATTTACTTTTTGTTAAACTTTAATTTCTCGTCATTTACTTTTAAAGTTTTAATATTTTCGTCATTTAATTAATTTCTTTTAAAGTCTTAAATTTATTGCCATTTACGTTTTAATTACTTTTAGCTTTATTTACCGTGTCATTTACTTTAAAATTTTGCAATTTAAATTTACTACAATGAGCAAACCATTTCTTTTCCACCAAGAACAACTGAGTCACACATTCAACCGGAGATCAATTCGATGAGACCGTGAACAACGAACTTTTAACCTAGCAAAATCCTACAATCAGTCTCCTTGACGCTTTTAGTAAAGCTAAAGCCAGTTTTTCCATAGGAGAATAGTTCTTTTCCGCATCGTTGAGTGTTCGGCCAATATAATGAATCAGACACTGTCTTCCATTCCTTTCAGTAAGTAGCACTGCACTGATTGATTCTTGTGATGCTACCAAGTACATGTACATGGGTTCCTTTGGCCTTGGAGTAGTCAGGGTTGGCAAGTTCATGATCAACTTCTTCATTTGCTGGAACGCCTCTTCCGCCTCCGCGTCCGTTTATACTCATGCTTGTTCTCCTTTGTGATGTTCTTCAATGTGTTAAAGAATGGAAGTGCCTTTCGGCAGATCGTGATAGGAATCGATTCAAAGCTGCTAATTTGCCACTTAACGATTGCATTTCCTTCCATGTTTTCGGTGATTAGATATCGACAATGGCTCTGGTTTTCTTTGGATTCGCTTGTATACCTTCCGGAGTGATGATGTATCCCAGGAATTTGCCTTATTCTACTCCAAACGAGCACTTAATCGGATTTAACTTCATGTTGATTTGTCTGAGGTTGTCAAAGGTTTCTGCCACGTCTGCTAACATGCTCCTTTCATCTTTACTTTTTATCACCATATCATCGATATATGCCTCCATATTTCGTCCTATTTGACTTTGAAAGGCTGAGTCAACTAGTCTTTGATATGTTGCCCCGGCATTTTTTAATCCGAAAGGCATCTTGGTGTAGCAAAACGTGCCTTGATCCGTATAAAAAGCTGTTTTTTCTTCATCTTCCGGGGCCATTTGAATTTGATGATAGCCCTTATATGCGTCCAAGAAACACTTAAAGCGAGATTCCACCACGGACTCAATCTTTTCATCAATGTCCGGCGGTGAGTAGTAGTCCTTCGGCCATGCTGAATTAAGATTTTTGAAATCCACGCACATTCTCCATGATCCATCACTCTTTTTGACCATGACCGGATTGGAAATGTATGTTGGGTACTTTACTGGTCTGACTATTCCTGCCGCCACTAGGTCTTCCACTTCTTTAGTTACGGCCTTGCTCTTCTCGGACCCTAGCCTTCGTCTCTTCTGACATACCGGATCTAAACTTTCATTAACATTCAAATTATGTTGCATGATTCGTCTCGGCACTCCTGTCATGTCTGGTGGTTCCCATGCGAAGACATCCAAGTTATTTTTTAAAAGGTTCTTTAGTGCTGTTTGACAAGCTTTGGTTAATCCGCCGCCGATAGTAGTGAGCTGTTCAGGATAAGCAGGGTTAATCATGATGCTTTCCGTACCGGATGGTAACTCAGCCGTCACGGCCTTATCTTTGGTTGTAGGCGTTGGTGCTTGTCTTTTTGCTATTTGCCTACATTCCGAGACGATGACTGATCGAGAGACTAGCGAGGCTATTCCTCTTGGGGTAGGAAACTTCATCATGGCATGAATGGTTGATGGTATTGCCCGGAGGATCCGGATGCCTGTTCTCCCTACGATCACGTTATACGGTGACGGGGCGCTAATCACCACGAATTTCATGTGAGTTCTTCGAACTAAGCCATCAGATTCGAAACTGACTTCTAACTCGATCTTTCCTATCGGCTTAACCACCTCTCCAACGAATCCGACGAGATCAGTTTGTGTGTTTTTCATTTTTGACTTGATGCTTGCTGGTAATTTCTCGAAACAGTGTTCGAACATAATTTCCACCGACGCTCCCTCATCAACGTATACTCTTCTTACTAGATAGCCTCCTAATTCGGCCTCTATGATGATTGGATCGTCAGACATCTCATCTTCCTCCAACGGTGGAAAGGTGATTGGGGCTCTCATCCAGCTTTCGGTTGCTTCTCTAGCCTTCCTTTTCTCCCTTTCCGGTATTGTTCGGACCATGTTTATTATCTTGTCTTGCCTTGGAGCTTCTTCTCTTCGATTATCTCGTCCTCTCTGGCGTACTTCCCGTACAAGGTGATTCAACTTTCCAGATTCTAAGGCTAGCTCAATTTGCTTTCTCAATTGGATGCAGTCGTTGGTAAATGCCCCTTGTCCTGATGATAATCACAATAGCGATCCATGTTTCCACCTCTTGTCGGATTGTTCATTGGACGGGGAGGAGGTAGACGAAGCTGTGTTTCGGTTGCCAGGATTTCTTTTAGATTCTTTGTCAAGGAATTAACACTCAAGACCGGGGCCACTCTGTTTCGGTCATGATAATTGTTTCGGTTGTAGTCATTCCGGTGGTAATTGTCATTTCGGGGCGGTGGGTATGGTGCCCTGTTGTCTCTATCCCTGTTTCTGTTGTTGAAGAAATCTCTTCCCTTGTTTGCATCTCACCCATCGTTTCTTCTGTTGTTATTCCAGCCATTGTATTTTTGGTTGCGATCGTCCCTTCTTTGGGTGGGAGGGTTGGGCTTTCGTTATGGCTCAGATCCTTCTCCTTTTGGTAGTTCAATGTTGGCGAATGCTTCTTCGGATCGAACAAAGTCATCCAATCTTTCCATCATTTCGTCCACCAATTTAGGAACTTTGTCCGAATACCTTTTTGCCAGCTCCGGACTTTTAACCGAATCCATAAATGACGAAATCTTCATGACTTCCGGCACTCCATGGATAAGACCTACTTCGACTGCCCATCGCTCTTTAAAATCTGTTAGTGATTCATTTGCGTTTCTTACAATCTTGGTTATCTCGTGAGGGCCCTTGTGACATAGCTTTCGGATTGAGTGTCTCTTGGTAAATGCTTTTCTTAGTTCAGCCCATTCATCAATGCTGTCTGTATCCAAGCTTTCAAGCCATCCCCTTGCTCCCCCTTCTAATGTCTGCTGGAACATCCTGCACCAAACCGGCATTGGCCATTCACCGGAATTGGCTGTTGATAGGTGTGTAAACACCCATCTTTTCTACCACTTAATTACAGTAATAACCGGACCAAAACGTGTATTTTATGTCTTTTATGTCGGAATTATGCGTGGTTTGTGTTTTTGTTGTGATTTAGGACGAAAAGGTGAAAAGTGGAGAAAACACGGACATTCACGGGCATTTACGGACTTTTATTGAAGAAAAAGATGAAAGACGAAGTCGAGAAGTCAAGAGTGCAAAAAGAACGGAAGTCCACGACCAATTCTGAAGATTTATCGAAGAAAAAGTCAAAAGATGGAAGTTTATCAAAAGCCGAAGAATTCAAGTCTATTTTATTAAAGAATTTAAAGACGAGTTCAAAGAAATCCCGAAGCCAAAAGTCCCTTAAGTCCAAGTTTAAAGAAGATTAGAAGAAAAGGACTAATGACGCAATTAATGAAGAATTAAGAAGAAAGGGGCTTAATCTTGCAATTAACAAGAAATGAAGGAGGGGAGGAAGCTTCCTTAATCCTCCCCTATAAATAAATTAGGATTGTTCACTTTTCATTGTTGTTGGCTAAGTGTGACAATTAGCTCTTCCACCATTTAAATACCTTGTCATTTACTTTTCTTGTCAAATTTAAATACCTTGTCTTGCACCTTAAATTCATTTAATTTCAAGTAAGTTCTCCTTTAATTATTGTCAATCTTTACTTTATCTTGTCAATCTCTTATCTACCTTTCTTAATCTTTGATTTATGTGTTTATGTTTATGTTCATGTTCATACTTTTATTTGATCCAAGTGATTGTTGATTATTGTGGTTAAAGTTGTTTGATTTCTTGTTTTAAATTGTTTGTTTATGTTATCTATTGATTCGTTACTGTTTAGTTTAAATCGTGTGATTTTATTTTGATTAATTTGTTATTATATCTGCTGTTACTGTATCCCCTTGTTCTTCGGGAGTGTTTGTTTTGTTTTTGATCTTTCCAGGAAAACTTCCGAACCAAGAAGGGGGAAAATTGTTCATTCGGAACTTCCAAAGTTCCGAATCAAGGTTTCATCCGGAAGATTTTTAAGCTCAGCAAAAGTTCCGAGTCAAACTTGTTCATCCGGAACATTCAAAGTTCCGGACGAAGGATAACTTCTGAACCAATAGTCATTCATTCGGAACTCAAAAGTTCCGAACCAGAAAAGCTTCATTCGGAACTCAAAAGTTCCGGATCAAGCACTGTTGATTCGGAACTTCAAAAGTTCCGGATCAGTGATCGTTCATTCGGAAGTTTCCATAGTTCCGAACCAAGGGCTGTTCATTCGGAACTTAAAAGTTCCGAATAAACTTCCGAATCAAGGGGCTAGTTCCGGATCAGTGTTTTTTCATTCGGAAGTTTTAGAACTTCCGAATCAAGGAGGTTCATTCGGAAACTTCCGAATCAAGGGTTAACCAAATAGTTCCGAATCAAGGCAAAATTTAGAGTTCCGAACGAAGGATTGTTTTGGATAAGTGACATATTCAGATCAATTAGTTCCGCATCAAGGATTTTGGTAATATTCCAAGCGAAGAAGAATCATTTCAACCGAAGGTGACATTCTGGACGAGTGATTGTTCCAAACGAAGGTTTATTCCGAATGAGCTGTATTCAGGTTCTTATTAGCTTTTGTCTTTGATTTTTATTTTCAAGCTTTATTTTTCTTGCCTTTAATTTAATTGCACTTTAAGATTATTTACCTTAGCTTTATTTTAGTTTTTGCCTTAGTTTAAGTTTTAGTTGCATTTTAAGTTTGCCTTAGATAGATTTAAGTTTACGTCATTTACTTTAGTGCCCTTTAATTTCAGTCTCGCTTTTAATACTTGCACAATTATTTTAATTAGACTTAGATTTACTTTAAGAGCACATTTACTTTAATTGTTTTGCACATTTTATTTTAAACACTACAACGACACATCTTTGTTCCACCAAAAACAATAGAGTCACATAGAGAGCCTAGATCAATTCGTTAAGATACCGAGAACACGAACTTAGAATTTAATATTTTTATACGGGGTGTCAAAAGCCTTGTATCAAATGGCGCCGCTGCCGGCTCTTTTCGTTAAGATTGACGGTTTTTTGTGAGAGACACGTTGCTTTTTTGGGATCCGTTCACTTTTGAGCGTTATTTTTCTTGCATAAAATATTCAAAAAATCATAAAAATTAAAAACTGATAAAAAACCATAAAAATTAAAAATTTCAAAAATCCAAAAAGATTTTATCTTTATTGTGTATATATATTGTCTTTGCGTTTGGTTTCTTTTTCTTTTGCATTTTCAGGTGTATGCGTACTAGATCTTCTAATTATCAAGAGCCCGAGCCTCAAGAAGATTTAAGTATGGCAGGTGTTAACAACAATAATCAACTACCGCACCTCAACAATAACAACAATGCTCTTCCACAGCCCGATCTTCGGACCATGGAGGAACTTTGTCAACCAACTATGTTTGGACGAGGAGGACCGATTGCGCCGATGCAAATCAACGCTCCTGAGTTTTCGTTGAAGCACCACATGATTCAGCAAGTACAAACAAACCCATTTAGAGGATTGCCTGATGATGATGCCAACAAACACCTCGACAAGTTCATTACAATCACCCAAAGCATGAAGTTGCCTGGGGCCACAATGGATGTTCTCCGCCTACAACTCTTTCCACATACTTTATCGCATCATGCCGAGAAATGGTTTGATCGTCTCCCGAAGAATTCTATTCACACTTGGGATGACATGACTCAACGCTTTCTATCGCGCTACTTTCCACCATCCATGGTCACAAGCCTTCGCAATCAGATCAGCGGTTTCATGCAAGATCCCGATGAATCTCTTTTTGACGCTTGGGAGAGATATAATGTCTTGATCGATAGATGTCCAAACCACAATATGCTTCTAGTCACATTGATTGATACTTTCTACAACGGATTGACTTTTCGAGATCGAGATACGATCAATACAGCCGCCGGTGGCACATTCATGAAAAGGAGACCCGAGGAGTGTAGAGAGTTAATTGAAAACATGACTACTCATCATAAGAACTGGGATTCCTCTGCTTCTTCTAGGAACAACCCGAGAGTCAATGTTTCCTCCACCTCAGCAAACCCTGAGATGACCGAACTCACCCGCATGATGGCTGAAATGAGCAAAAGTATTACGCTTCTCGCTTCAAACCAACAAAAACAACAAGTTAAAGCGGTTGCTAATCCTTGTGAAACATGTGGCGGTCCTCACTCATACACCGATTGTCCTTTGACACAAGGAAATCCGGAAAATGTGTATGCAGCTTACGGTAATTATTCACCGGAAAATTACCAAGCTAGACAACAAGGGGATAGAAATCTGCTGAGCTACCGTTCCAACAACTACCTTTCACCCGATTTTTCTCCTCAAAACCAAAATCCCGCCAACAACTACAATAGAAGCAACCAAATCCCACCTCGTGCTTCTAACCCTTCAACATCACAACCTTCACCAACTACACCTTCACCGTCTCCCTATCAACCCAGAATCCCATACCCTTCTCGCATAGGCAAGACCAACGAGCTAACCAAGAATGACTCTCAAATAACAAAATATATCAATATGATTTCTCAAATGGGCTTCAGCATGAGTTTTCTTGAAGCACTTGTCCACATGCCCAAATTTGTTAAAGCATTTAAGGAATTGCTTAACAAGAAGGAGAAGCTGATTGAACTCACCAACACACGCTTAAATGAAAACTGCTCTGCAGTTATTCTTAAAGAACTTCCGGAAAAGCTAGGGGATCCCGGTCGTTTTGTGTTGCCTTGCGTGTTCAACAAAACTGAATAATTTACTGTCCTTGCTGATCTCGGGGCTAGTATTAATCTGATGCCTTTGAGTGTTTGGAAAACACTATCATTACCCGATCTCATTCCAACAAAGATGACTCTCGAACTTGCTAATCGCACTCTCGCTTACCCCGTTGGTATAGCCGAAGACGTATTCATTCAAGTTGGCGCATTTACTTTCCCGTTCAATTTTGTCGTAGTTGATTATGAAATGGACCCTCGTATTCCTTTAATACTTGGCCGGCCATTTTTGAGATCCGGACGTGCTTTAGTAGATGTGGCCGGAGGTGAGTTAATCTTAAGAGTCGGGAATGCCTCACAAAATTTCAAAATGGGGACGCCTACAGACAAATCCTTTGGAGGCCGAGAATCAGTGAATATGATTAATGTGCTCGATGACTTTACCGTCTATGACAACCCTCTATTCGAGTCTTCCATTGATAATCCACTCTTTGACGATGATGTGGATGATTCTCCCCCTACTTTGGACGCTTCTCCCATTTATGATTCTTCACCGGTCTTCGATGCTCATGATGATGATGATTCTAGCTCAGATTCGGATGATTTTGATTGTACTTCTGAGTATCCCGAGCTGCCCACTTTCGATGATTTCGATGAGGCTGATACTCTTTCGAGCGATTCTTCACATGATGAAGATCCTCCGCCATCACTCGATCCTACTTTGGACGATTACTCATTTGAGGAAGATTTCTCTGAATTTCTCAACACTTACTTCCCTCATGAGAGTGATGCTCCTCCTTATGACTTTGAAGATTATCGACTTGATCCTACTTTAGATTTGAAGCACATTCTGTCAAAGGAGAAGAAACCGGTCGACACCAAAATCCGTTGCACATATGATATGACACCTCTTTGTCCCACTTATGAGGACGAGGTTGTGCTTCTTTGCGGATCTTCTTCACACTCGGCTGAGCCTGAGTGCTATTTTCCCTTAAAGGAAAAGGTGTTCGACCCCGGTATTGAAGTCTTTAAGCCATCTCAGTATCCACCTGATGAAATAAAAGGAAAAATCTTTGGACATTTTGAAGATATGCTTGCACCACTCCACCCTTGCTTCCACCATACTCCATCGCTGCTTAAGGGAACCTTGCCACTTCTTATTTGGCTTGCCTTGTTCGCCTTAAGCTCTTGCTTATTGATGGATGAAAACTATGTCTTTGATCCTGGTGGATATGTTTCATGCTTCTTCCGTTGATGATCAAGGTCGAGTCAGGCTCACGACTCGGTTAACAAAAACCAAGCGCTTCTTGGGAGGCAACCCATGCACCTATCTTTTCGCTTTCTTTATCATAAGTGTAGGGGGGACCCTTTGGTTTGCTATTTCCTCTCCTCACTTCTTAATCAGGGATTCAAGCTTCAATGATCCACTCTTGATGATTCTTGACGACCCGTGATTCCGTGTTCTACTTCTTCCCGGTTCTATCCTAAACTCTTTTCGATTCACTATTTTATATATTTTCTCAATATTAAAATAGGAATCTCTTTAGTTGTCTTTTCCTTAGCGAGATTTAAACAATGTGCACAATGTCCTAAGTGTAGGGGAGTTTACTCCCACATGCTTAAACATTGAGGACAATGTTTATCTTAAGTGTAGGGGGGACTTCTATCGAAGTTAAGTGGTCTTTTCCTTGTATTTGTCCTCATTTTGACCGGAAAATCAATTTTTCGACATTTTTCAAAATTTTTGATTTATTTTGGCCTATTAGTTTTTCCTTTGTATAGTTATTTTCTTTCTTTGCTAGAATAAATCTTTGAATAAGTGGTTTTAATTTTCAAACGTTGTGAATCTTTTGACTCAATCCGAGTTTACTCTAGCTATATCCTTAACGTGTTTAAGTCAAGTTTTGCTAGGCTTTTATATAGTGAGCTATAAAACGCGAAAGTCTTAACTCTCACGGGTTAAGAACAAGAACTTTTCGCAAGTTCCTATAATTGATCCTAGAGAGTCGTTTATCAAGGGAACTTTAAGATGCGATTTCTAAACTTGAAAGAGTCTAAGAATTTGCAAGATCCTATAGGCGACTCGAAAACCTAAAATTTTGATATAATAGGCTAAGTATCCACGAGTCTCATTACTTGAGATTTTAAACTGTGGAGAACGAGAGATTATAGAGCCAATTATAAGTTCGGTATTCTTTCGTGAATTTATGTGAGTTAATTATAAGCCTATTCTCCCATCGCTTTCTAATAAATTTATCTGCTAATAAATAAGGTTGTACGATTTGAAAAGTTACTTAGCTTCTAGCCCCAGATCGTTTAAAAGTTGCTCGGTATGGATTAGAGTTCATAGCCAAGGCATAACTTATTGAAGCGGGACGCGAAGATTGGCGAGTCCGAAAAGGCCCTAACAAGGCATGAGGGCTATATTTTGTTGCTAAAGATCCAAAGTGATGTGAAGAATCATTCATCAAAAATCAATATGAAGGATCGAGACACACGACGTAAAGCAAAACTCCCCAAAAGTCATGGAGAGGTGTATCCGAAAAGACCCTAACAAGGTATGAGGATAAATAGATCCAAGTCATAAAAGGAGGCAGATCGTTGTATATCAAAGTCCAAAATAAAGATTGGAGAAAAATGAAGAAGTCGTGGTCCAAGTATGAATCTCTCAAAACTTCAAAGTGAAGAATTCCTATTATGAAGAGAAGACCATTATTTCATGAACGTCTCTCAAGATTTGAAGTATGAAGTCGCTGCCAAATATCGGTCCGAGAAAGGTCTCAAATCGCGAAGCGAGTTATGCCAAGATATGAACTTTATGAGGTCCCGAGAAGCAGTTTTAAAAGATTTGGTCCTTTAGCTAACTATTGATTAAATCGTTCACTTTATTTTCAGACTAAATAACTATCAAAATAAGTCAAACAATGCATCCCCGTGATCATTCAAGACAACAATAAAATATAAGAGATACACCTAGGAATAAGGGAGTCTAAGTGAATAATTGGCCCACATGAGTTCGTGATAGTTTACTAACTTATAATAACAATGATCTCGTTTTTAAGATTGGTTTGGAGAAAGTGAAAACTTGAAGATGATGATTATTCATAACATTTCCAAAACCCAAGGTATGCTTTTGATTTCTTTATTTTGTATGATTTTAATTTTCTATCTCTTTAATAAAGGCCAACGTGGATTGATTATGATGGAAAGTGTAATCTTGCTTTGTAACTAATGTATTGCATGACGACATTGCAATGGTCAAGTGTAGGGGATTTGATAGGTGTGTAAACACCCATCTTTTCTACCACTTAATTACAGTAATAACCGGACCAAAACGTGTATTTTATGTCTTTTATGTCAGAATTATGCGTGGTTTGTGTTTTTGTTGTGATTTAGGACGAAAAGGTGAAAAGTGGAGAAAACACGGACATTCACGGGCATTTACGGACTTTTATTGAAGAAAAAGATGAAAGACGAAGTCGAGAAGTCAAGAGTGCAAAAAGAACGGAAGTCCACGACCAATTCTGAAGATTTATCGAAGAAAAAGTCAAAAGACGGAAGTTTATCAAAAGCCGAAGAATACAAGTCTATTTTATTGAAGAATTTAAAGACGAGTTCAAAGAAATCCCGAAGCCAAAAGTCCCTTAAGTCCAAGTTTAAAGAAGATTAGAAGAAAAGGACTAATGACGCAATTAATGAAGAATTAAGAAGAAAGGGGCTTAATCTTGCAATTAACAAGAAATGAAGGAGGGGAGGAAGCTTCCTTAATCCTCCCCTATAAATAGATTAGGATTGTTCACTTTTCATTGTTGTTGGCTAAGTGTGACAATTAGCTCTTCCACCATTTAAATACCTTGTCATTTACTTTTCTTGTCAAATTAAAATACCTTGTCTTGCACCTTAAATTCATTTAATTTCAAGTAAGTTCTCCTTTAATTATTGTCAATCTTTACTTTATCTTGTCAATCTCTTATCTACCTTTCTTAATCTTTGATTTATGTGTTTATGTTTATGTTCATGTTCATACTTTTATTTTGATCCAAGTGATTGTTGATTATTGTGGTTAAAGTTGTTTGATTTCTTGTTTTAAATTGTTTGTTTATGTTATCTATTGATTCGTTACTGTTTAGTTTAAATCGTGTGATTTTATTTTGATTAATTTGTTATTATATCTGCTGTTACTGTATCCCCTTGTTCTTCGGGAGTGTTTGTTTTGTTTCTGATCTTTCCAGGAAAACTTCCGAACCAAGAAGGGGGAAAATTGTTCATTCGGAACTTCCAAAGTTCCGAATCAAGGTTTCATCCGGAAGATTTTTAAGCTCAGCAAAAGTTCCGAGTCAAACTTGTTCATCCGGAACATTCAAAGTTCCGGACGAAGGATAACTTCCGAACCAATAGGCATTCATTCGGAACTCAAAAGTTCTGAACCAGAAAAGCTTCATTCGGAACTCAAAAGTTCCGGATCAAGCACTGTTCATTCGGAACTTCAAAAGTTCCGGATCAGTGATCGTTCATTCGGAAGTTTCCATAGTTCCGAACCAAGGGCTGTTCATTCGGAACTTAAAAGTTCCGAATAAACTTCCGAATCAAGGGGCTAATTCCGGATCAGTGTTTGTTCATTCGGAAGTTTTAGAACTTCCGAATCAAGGAGGTTCATTCGGAAACTTCCGAATCAAGGGTTAACCAAATAGTTCCGAATCAAGGCAAAATTTAGAGTTCCGAATCAGTAAAGTTCCGAACGAAGGATTGTTTTGGATAAGTGACATATTCAGATCAATTAGTTCCGGATCAAGGATTTTGGTAATATTCCAAGCGAAGAAGAATCATTTCAACCGAAGGTGACATTCCGGACGAGTGATTGTTCCAAACGAAGGTTTATTCTGAATGAGCTGTATTCAGGTTCTTATTAGCTTTTGTCTTTGATTTTTATTTTCAAGCTTTATTTTTCTTGCCTTTAATTTAATTGCACTTTAAGATTATTTACCTTATCTTTATTTTAGTTTTTGCCTTAGTTTAAGTTTTAGTTGCATTTTAAGTTTGCCTTAGATAGATTTAAGTTTACGTCATTTACTTTAGTGCCCTTTAATTTCAGTCTCGCTTTTAATACTTGCACTATTATTTTAATTAGACTTAGATTTACTTTAAGAGCACATTTACTTTAATTGTTTTGCACATTTTATTTTAAACACTACAACGACACATCTTTGTTCCACCAAAAACAATAGAGTCACATACAGAGCCTAGATCAATTCGTTAAGATACCGAGAACACGAACTTAGAATTTAATATTTTTATACGGGGTGTCAAAAGCCTTGTATCAGCTGCTCCGGTGAAGCGGTTCAAATGATCCTCTGGATCTCCCATTCCGTCATATGTCTTGACAATGACATGCATCTTGTACTCAGGTCCGGAGAAGTCAATGATCCTTTGAGTGAGAGGAGATTTGACTGCTTCCTTGAAAGGTTTCTTTAAATCCGCATCGGACACCACCTTGCCTCTTACTATCTTAGTGTTGCTGCTTCCTTCGTCTTTCTCGTTGAAACTTAGACGGACGGGTTACACGGCGTTCCGATTATGCTCCTTGACTAGTAGCCGCAAGGTTGAGATGTGCTGTTCGATTTGTTCCTTTGTGAGATTCTGATTACTCTGTGAGGTCAAGTCGATCGGAAGGTTAGGACCTGTCGGAGTGACAGGAGGAGTAGGACCTGCCATTCTAAACAATTGGTAGATAGAATATCAAGTCCCACGGATGGCGCCAAATGTTCGTTCAATTTCTTGCAAGGATCTGAATGGTGTGACCAGTTCGGATCTGGTGTGATGTACGCTTCGGATTACCTGAAACCAAAGCAACGCGTTAGCGTCGTTCAGGTGTGAGAACCCAGACCAAGCTCCAGCGTGAGAATAAGTAAAGGATAAAGATCCGAAGGGGAATATGAGAATATAATAATATAAGTAAAAGTGATAAGGGTAAAAGAGTTAACCTAAACCTTGAACCCAAAGGGGGTATTTATACTAGTCAAATCCCTAAAAGGCCGGGAATGGTGATGGGCCTTGGTTGGCCCGATTGAGGACACACTCCCTATTTTATAGGAAGTGTGTCTGTTGACTTCTCCGTTGACTAGAGATGATTCCTTCTAGAAGAGTTCGTGCGTTTCGGACCCTTCAGTCATGATCCGGATCGGGTCATGTGTTCCGGACACATACACGAACACACATCAAATTGTCAATGCAACAAAACTTATCATCCACGTGTAAAATAAAGTTATTGATTGATGATATCTGTTTTACAGGCACCCATAAAACTCCTTGAGTAGTCGATGTCATGGACGATGACTAAATGGCTTTGGATCTCAGAAGGTAAGAACTTGAATTCTTCATTTACTGTGTTTTGGTTGAGTCTTTATTGATATATGGTGGCTTCTTGGTAATTTCTTTAGATCAAAAACATGAAAGTGAAGGTCAAATAGGTTAATGTTACCTTTGTCATTAAGTGAAAAGTTTTCATATTTTTAGAAGTATTATAAGTTATTAATTGAGCAAGATAGTATATAAAAATTTGTTGGTTTCTATATTTACCAAAATTTCTTATGTTGTTCTTTATTGCAGGTTATTATTTTTGGCTTCTCGAAAGTGTAAATCCCACAAGGCCGCACCCCATTTGGCTCTAATTACTGCTCCCAATGTTAAAAATCAGTTGCTTATCATTGTAATTTGGACTTATCACAACCACACATATTTGGATCAGTGTCATGGACATCATTACGAGGTTAGTCTTACTCTTGATTAGTGTAAGTTCCCCTTATAACGAACTGATTAACTGCTGCATATTTTTTGGTCTGATACATCTTGTGATGCTTACTTAAATGTGTTGAATAAATATCTATTTAGCAATAGAGCATGCTTGCTTATGTAACTTCTCGTCTGATTCATTTCTTTCCAAAGGTATAGAACCTGACCAATATTTTATTCTGTATAGAGAAAGGCTGAGGATGGAAATAATATGTGAAAAATAGTTAACATAAACAGATTTTCAGTATTTTAGGTATAAATCGTATAAAACATTTGATGAAACCAGAAAAACAAAACAATAAGAAAACTGATATTGTTAACATAAAGTATGATCAATCACATAGGATCAGGATATCGGTAGTGACGAAAGTTCAGATGATGTTGATCATGACCCTCACTACTAGAAAAACAGCTTTTACCCACAGCAAGTTCCGTAGGAAATCCAGTGGGAAAGGGCCCTTACCCACGGATTTTCCACGGAATTGTTCCATTTGTAAAAACATCGTGGGTAAATATTTTCCCACGGAATTTTCCACAGAGCGTTGACCATTTTCCCACGGATTTCCCACAGTTATTATTACACATTTTTAACATTCAAGAAGTGGTTTTTTTCCCACAGATTTCCCACGAACTTTTTCCCACAGATTACCCACATACATTTTCCCACAGATTTCCCACGGGATTAAACACCCAATTTCCCATATGTTTCCCACATATTTCCCACGGTTATTTCCCACATATTTCCCACGGACATATTCCCACGGATTTCCCACAATTTTTAGTAACCATTTTTTCATATTTTTCCCACGGATTTCCCACAAATATTTCCCACATATTTCCCACGGGCATATTCCCACGTATTTCCCACGAACATATTCCAACTGATTTCCCACAATATAATTCGACATTTTCCGAATTCAAAAATCTACAAATATGAAAAACTAGTATTTGAAACAATAAAAACCATTAATAAATTACCAAAATAGAAATACAGTGCCCATTGGACATAAATCCGCATCCTTAAAATAATATCGACCTACTACAACCCACAAGTTCTATCTTCTAACAGATAATAAACTTTTATCAACTTTCTTACAGATGTATAAATCACAAAATATTGGTAGTCCGTAGGAAATATGTGGGTAATATGTGGGAAATCCATGGGAAATCCGTGGGTAATTTACCCACACATTTCCCACGGATATGTAAATAACAAAATAATGTGTTTTCCGTGGGAATTCCGTGGGAAAGTTCCGTGGGAAATCCGTAGGTAAATTACCCACGGATTTCCCACGGATGTATAATTAATAAACTTTTATGAGTTCAGTGGGAAATCCGTGGGTAAATTACCCACGGATTTCCCACGGATGGATAAATAATAAAATAATATGTTGTCCGTGGGAAATCCGTGGGTAAATTACTCACGGATTTCCCACGGATGAATAGATAATAAAATGATAGGTTATCCGTGAGAAATCGGTGGGTAATTTACTCACGGATTTCCCACGGATGAATAAATAATAAAATAATATGTTGTCCGTGGGAAATCCATGGGTAATTACCCACGGATTTCCCACGGATAGATAAATAATAATAATAATGTGTATACCGTGGGAAATCCGTGGGTAATTGGCCACAGATTTCCCACGGATGTGTAAAATAACTAAAATAGTTTTGTACTCCGTGAGAAATCCGTGGGTAATTTGCAATCCGTGGGAAGTCCGTGGGTAATTTATCACGACTTTCCCACGGAAACCTTGGTCAATAGTTCTGTGGGAAATCTGTGGGTAATTTCCCACGGATTTCTAACGGAATATTTTTTTGTCATTTCTGTGGGAAATCCGTGGGAATACCGTGTCAAATTTCCCACGGTTTTTGTTCCGTGGGAAAAATTTCGTGGGTAGAGGCTTTTTGTGTAGTAGTGCCTGTCGAGTCTTACCAAGAAGAAATCGATCATGTCATATGCTGTGCAGGCAGACCAAAATTTAATAATTCGAGTTCCATCAACACGACACTTTTATCGATTCTATCCACAATCTCGAGTGCTTTGTTTTGTTTGTTTTGTCTTCAGCCTCTCCAAGAAGGAAAAAACCCTAATATCCCTTATGAAACCTCAATCAACTCCCTAAAAAATTTAATCTCTACGAAAACCTTTCATTCTTATCGAGAGTTGTTGGTGCAGGTACATATCTTATCTCCCCTATGGGCTTCTCTTATCGAGAGTTGTAGGATATATGAATCAACGACTAGATATTCCGCTTCCGTATGGGATTCTCTTATCGGGAGTTGTTGGTGCAGGTACATATCTTATCTCTAATTACTAAAATTTATTCTCTACTAAAACCTTTCATTCTTTCTCTTCTTGTGCTTACACTTTTACAATCTGAAATATTAAAAAACTTGACAGAAAATGTCTACGCTAGAAGAATCTAGGTTTACAGCTTTCTCTAAAAACCTTTTACAAATAATTAAATAGAATCTTGATGGTTTATGAAGAATACATACACCCTTAACTATTTGAGTTCGATGAGACTTAGAGAGACTGCTCAAATGTCGTAACCATAAGATTTGTTATGCCCTTTTCTAAGTTACCTTTTGATAAAAGATGAGTGAAACGGTCCATGTAAATTTTTAGTTATTTATATTTATCGAGAAAATATTTAATTTGTGCAATGTGTATATAATGTTGATCTTTAATTTCTGCAAACACAATTGACGCACCAGTAGTTGGTGATCCACCTGTTGCACGGTTTACAAACATAGAGAATTTTTTTGCGATTGACTACCAAGAAGTAGTACTCTGATGTCTTTATTGTTGAAGGATATAAATGGTATTTTTGATCTTTTGCTACTACTATTATTTGTTTGTTAGTAAGTGTGTTGTAACATTCTGTTATAGGAACTTGAGGTGAGACACAATCATCTCCAGGATCCGCTACCTTAGGAATTTGGGAATGTAGGAAGTCCTCAAACTACGTGAATTCGTTTAACATCAACCCATCCTCCTAATTAGAGCAAAGCATCTCCTACTACCAATTCTACGGACGGTCTCCATGTTATTTACTCGAACACGTATGGTTGTAAGTTTACTGAAGTGTTGGTAAAAAAATTATCAGGGACTTGGTGCATGGTAAACAACTCTACTCCTTTAACATTAATTTCACATAAAACGTCACTTTTCCGGTATTTTTCGGTTTGTAATGTCAATAATGACAACAATGTGGGTTTAAGAATAAATTTATGATTTGGATCAACATTTTAGGGGTTTGAAATTTGTTGTCTCCTGATATGTAAGTAATTACAGGCCCCTAAATCCTTCACTTAAGGGGATGTTTACGCGCCACAAAAGGGCGAGCGGGGGACATGGATGCGTGTGCATACTGGTCAACCGGGTTGTATTTTGAAAGGGTTGCATCAGCAAAATCAGCAGCATTTGGAACAAGAGCACTTCATGCAACAGCGCAAACGCTTACATACCACTCCAGCATCGTCACCGGATTCAAGCTTATAAACGGTTTTTCGTGCTTCATCCAAGTAATGTTCAGAACCATGTTGGACCAAAAATGTTATACCATTGGGTTCAGTTTAAGTAGATTATACCAGAATTGTTGTTCAACTAAATTTGTAGTTTTGTCGAAATATACGAAATTAAACATCAATTTATTATTCAAAGCTACTGCAATGGTTAATAGAGACATCAGACTTGATACATGATACATGTACTAACACAAATAGTTCAAACTCAATTACTTCATACTTGATACTGACAGTGTAGATGATTGAGGTTTTGCTCTGTGACTCAAATATTTGCACAGATTGTGAAGTTGGACAAGCTTATAAGTTTTTCTTAAAGCTTTTGGGGTCTTTTTTCCTTACCATATATAGGTCTTTCTAACGTCAAAACATCACTAATTAGTTAAATTATTTGTACACTTTTTGTTAGTTATTACTGTAGTACTTTTTGTTACTTCTAAATACATGTGGTACAATTGGGATTGTTCAATCTATGCATACTATGAACAATCGTGCAAAGCCGCATAGAAAACATCCTACGACAAAAGCAGACATATGTCTCCAACATTATCTATGATACATACATAAGGTCATGATGGCATCTTTGATCAAAACTTACAAGTAATACAATACTCATTCCACTAGTTAATCTAATACTTCAACATAAGTGTATTTAAGTCTTTGTCAAAAAATTACATTTTGGTATTTTAATAGATAAAATAAATTATTAAAAAGAATTAAAATCCTATTCCGCCAACATTATAATATACATAGTCGGACTCTCTTCTTCGGATAGTGCAAAATTTAATACAATAGTTAAGAGAAAATTAAACTAATTATTTTAATAGATAAAAATATACGGTATCAAAAAATTAGAAAAAAACCTCTGCGTGCACGGGATATATAACTAGTTTTAATAGTATAGATATTTATAAAATTTGAAAGAATATAAAGATTTTTTTAACGATATGCAATTTTGGAGAACAATATACATATGTCATGCAAAAATAATTGCAACGTACAAGTCAACCAAAAACTCGTCCCGGTGCCGTGGTACACTTTGTACATCATTTCATGTTAACTCAATGATTTTGCACATTGTTTGTGTGTCTTTGAACAATTTGTTGGTTTAGACTTTAGAGAATCTATATACAACCGAGTTATGCTATTTAAAACATGATTAAAATTGCAAACTATCGGGAGACGAAAACTCTCTCCTATCGTTGCCGCTATATATATACAACCGAGTTATGCTATTTAAAACATGATTAAAATTACAAGTAGTATAAGATCCATACACACACTAATCACATAACCAAACACCCGTTTGGATTTTCATCACTAAACATCTCAAATGAATCCGTCTGTTGTTGTGGTTGATACGTATACGGCTCATAACTCGGCCTCACATGTGGCGTTGGCGTTTCTATATGCGAATAGGCATAAGCTTGTGGTGGTTGTGGTGCATAATACGATGCGGTATAGCTGTTTGTGGGAGGATGTGACGTGTTGTAGCTCATTGTGTAAACAGGAGCCGGTGGAGGCGCATAATACTGACGTGGAGGGTATTCGTATCCGTGATGATGTGGTGGGTTTTCACTAGATCTTGCCATAGTTGCAGGTGAGCCACTACCACTATTACAATTATCATCACCGTCACCATTAATATTTACCAGCTTCTTTTTCCTTTTCTTTTTTCTTTCACTTACACCACTACTTCTGCCACTGCCGTCATTTTCAGCAACTTTTTCCACCTTGTTTTCGACCGCGGGTGTTGTACCTTCCCCTTCGGCCGGGCTGGTCTCGGGTTTCTTCTCCTCTCCTTTCACCTCCACCACCTTTTTACCACCTCCATCAACCTTCTCACCACCACTACCAGCCGGAGCTACAGGGCCGGTAACGGTGGTCTTTCCCTTTTCCGCCAGATTTTCGACATGGGTTTCCGGTTTTGTCTCCCCCACTGACTTGATTTCTTTCCCGGAGACAATAGATTTTTCAGTCACAGTCACTTGGCTAGTACTAGGTGGTTTCTCAATTTTCCGGGGATGGATCTCCGGTGGGTTTTCCGGCCATAACTGAGCATGTTTCCCTGCTTTCACTAGCTTTCGTAATAAAGTGTCTGCTGTCACATCCCCAGTTATTACAACTCTTTGTTGCTGTCTTTCAATCTCAACATCATCAACTCCTAAAACATAATTACATAAAAATAAACCTCAATTGAAAACAAACATAATTGTACCAACCACAAAATATGTTTTTACCTATATAAATGTAAATTTATTTCCTGATGTATAATTTTTGTTTATACAAGTCATAAGCTTAACACATAGGGAATCAATTAAGTTTACAAAGCTTAAAAAACAGTCCCTTTAAAGAGTGTACCATTGGTCTTGATATAAAAGTAGGTCTTATGAAACAAAAGTAATGTGTTGAAATTATAAAACACAAAAACATGACACAAGAATGAAATATAGTAGTACCTGGAACAGACTGAAGAAGCTTTTTGACTTTACGTTTGCAACCTTCACAGTGTATGGAGACCCTCAAAACACATGTCTAGATATATATTATCAAAAACAACAAACAAAAAGAAAAGTTATAACATGAAGTGGAGAGAAGCATATGATGATCATGATGGGATGTGTTGATTAATTACCTTGTTGTGTTTTGGTGGTTGTTGTTCTACTTCAGTTGAAGCCATTGGAACACAGAATGAGAGAGAGAAAACAAGTGAGAGAGTTGTGTGAAAGATAAAGAGAAGAAATGATGATGCTAAGAGCATATGCAATGGAAGAAACTTCCAATAGCTTTTCGCATTCAATACATTAAATGCAAAATAGATCTATTGAAAAGGTTTTTATCAAAGGCTTGGTGATTGCCAAGTCTTTGTAAAAAGTCTTCTAATAAGTTGTTAATGCAATGCTAAAAAATACCCTCAAAAGCTTTTAAAATTTGTAAAAAGTCATTCATGGTTTTTACCATTGCATATGCTCTTGTAAGTGGAGTATTAAATATTCGAAATATGGTATGGAAAGTAGTAGTGAAAAATCTTTAATTTGGTGGACCTTGATTGTGGCTTGTGGGTAGGGGTCCGCATGAAGATTAGTAGGCAATTAAAGATTTCCAATAAAATGTGCGACTTTGAGGATTGTTGTATTTCATTTCACCTAAAACTCGTATCTATTTGATCAATACCAAAAAATGACCTGAATAACTAAATATATTTGTTGCAAAATGAATTTCATAAGCAATCGGGCAACAAACTGTGTCGCTATTTTTTTTATATATCATGACCAAAACTATATAATTCATTTATTTTTGAGTAAAATGCAAGTTTGCTCCCTGTGGTTTGCCAAAATTGCAGGCTTGCTCTCCAACTTCCAAAAAGTGCAGGCGGCCTTCTGGAGGACGAAAGTAAGTAGCAACAAACCTCCCTGGAACTAACTTTCGTTAATTTTTCTAGTTAACTTTTTTTGTTCAAGGGTATTTATGTCCTTTCTTAATTTCTTTTAATAAGATAACGAAGTGTGACAAACACTTTGATAAGATAGCCAAGTATGTGCCTGGAAGGACGCAAGTACAATGCCGAGAAAGATTGGTTAATAGCTTAGATCCTTCAATCATTAAGGGTAAGTTTACTGAAGAGGAGGATATGAAATTAAAAGCCGCAGCTGAAGAACATAGCATGGAATGGGCTCAGGTAGCTAAATGTATTCCTGGACGAACAGACAATCAATGTAGGAGGATATGGAAGACGCTATTTCCAGAACAAGCTAAGTTGCTAAAAGCAGCCAAAGAAATTGAAAAGTGTTTTCGTGTATCCAATTTTGTAGATCGGGAAAAGGAGCGTCCTCAACTCAGTTACAAAGATTTTAGTAAACCTCTAATATCAGAGTCGGGTCGTAAAGCCAATGAAGATAATATAATATCGAAGGATAAAAAGCAAAGAACAGTAGGTAAAGATAGACCAGGGAGGGCTAAAAAGGTTGCTTGTACTGGGAAAGCACGGAAATTAGTTGATGAAGATGACATGGAGTACAATGATGGTCAAGCTGACATTACAAGTAACGCTGATGGGAAAAATTGTGACGTTGAAGAGGAAGCGAGTTAGGGGAAGGAAAGACGCATGTACGATCAACATTGTTTGGTTTTTCGATGGAACCAGTGGTGCATAAATAACTAGTACTAGATTGGTTTCAGTTCCACACAAAAGGTAATTTTCATTAGAAAATCTTATCAATTAGGGTTTATGTGTTTTTAGAAAGGGGATTTTGATCCTGGCGTGTGTTTGCAAAAGTGTTAGAGGAGACTATTTAAGTGTAAACCACATGGAATAAGGGTGCAATAAAAATATACTAGGTTAAAAAGAAATTATGAAAGGACATAAATACCCTTGAACAAAACAAAGTTAACTAGAAAAAATTAACGAAAGTTAGTTTCTAGGAGGTTCGTTGCTACTTACCTTCGTCCTCCGGGAGGCCGCCTGCACTTTTTGGAAGTTGGAGAGCAAACCTGCAATTTTGGCAAACCACAGGGAGCAAACTTGCATTTTACTCTTTATTTTTATTTCAAAGTGAAAAGAACGATGAGATGGATTTTCTATTTGATCGATAAAAGGTGTCGTTAGCATAACTCAATCTTGACGGATCAAATTACAATAATTTAATCACACTCAACATTGTTAAACATCTTAAAATAGACTCACGTAGTCACGTACGTGAAGGAAGTGAAAATCATAATAAAATATGCATAAGTCTTGTTGGCCTTCTCAAAAATATAATAGGTATAATTGAGCATTTGTTAAAAACAATCAACTTAAACCAATCAACAAACTAACTTACCTATCATACGTCGAGTGCATAATATATTCATGTCTGATTTGGGTTGAGCGGCCTTGCCTATCATAACCCGATCTTCGCGTATGTCTCTTGTAAAAATGTTCTCCCGCGGATCTTTTGGGAAGATGGGTAATCTTGTAAGTCTTCGTATGAGTTGACCCATATCACATTTCTTCGCATTAGTTGACCCATAGCACTAGGGGTGTCTAGAAAACCGACAAACCAAAAGAATCGAAGAATTATATCAAATGGAACTATGGCTCGGTTATTGGTTCTTAGATTTCTAAATTTTTGTTTCTCGAGACATTTGGCCACGCATTGACTAGTTTTGATTCTTTTCTGAAAAGAACCATTCTTTTGAAGATCTGAATTTGTATTGAGTTTTTTAGGACATTATTAAATAGGAGGTGATTCGCACATCACTAATTGATTAGTACACTCAAATTATTTGTGTGTTAACATTTATACCCTTATTTCATTTAGTCAAGTGGACAAATTCTAACATAAATATTAAGAGTTTAAATAACCTAACACAATATTTTGAGTGTACCAATCAAATACTAAAGTGTACAAATCACATTTCTTATAAAAAAACATATAGAAATAAAATAATACCCGTTAGGACAATACTAAACTGTTTTTGATACTTTTAAACAATTATAAACTTGCATTCTTTACATTTATAAATGATTGAGAAATAAAAAAAATTGAACACAGTGGTTCTTGTCAAGTATTTTGAAAATTTCCTTCCTAGAACCATATTAGAACCATTGACTCTTGTATGTGGTTCGTTTTCAGCCAATGCACCAACTGATGTTGTTAGTTATTTTTTTCTGAGTATGTAGGTATTTTTCATGAGATTTTTGTTAGATATAAAGGTAACGTATTATTGGTATTTTTTTTTTAAAATGTTTTGGTTGCTAATGTGTTATTGGAGAAATAAAAATTTACATTGAAGTGAAATATTAACGATGATACTCATCACATTTAACACTCTGAAAAAAAAATTAACACGCTCAGTGATACACATATCCTTTTCAGTGAGATGCTAATCACCTTTTTTTCACATATCGCGATCGTATATACTTAATGACGCACAAATATGTCGATATCATGGTAATGAGAAAAGTTGGCCTTTTATGAGATGGAGTGAGCTGGCATGACTGGACAAGCAATATCCTACATGGCCACTTTTTATTGCTTTTTGTCTCGTTATAACATTTGTCACATGTTAACATTCTCTTTTGTTATCTTTTGCTTTTTTTTGCTACTCTCTCTTTCAAATAAAACTACTCAATACCAAAGGTTTTGGGTTCAAGCTTTAAGAATGGAAAAAAATTTCATTTGGAAGGGATACTACCCATCGAGGTACCGAACAAACTCCCGCGAAAGATTAGTCCACTCGTCCTAAAAGCGGTGAGAACTTCTAGTAATAGACTTAAAAAAATACTCAATTGGTAAAAAAAACAACCTTTATGTTTTTTTTTAAAATTCCTGCTTTAATAATAGTTCCGTCTAAAAAACAAATACCCCTTTTAAAAAGCAAAACCTTCAATTTTTATAACTCAACTACACGGGTAATTATGTGTTGATTTGATTTTTAAAAAATAATTATATTTATTATAACATATAACTGTTTTAGAAAGTGGTTTTGCACAGTAACCACTATTTTATTATTATCCTGTGTTTTGGCGGAAGATTTTTTTTTACACGTGTCCCTCCATGTGTCCATGTGTGTTGTAAAAAAATTATAATACTTCGTATTCTTTATCGTTGGTTTTATTTCATCGACAAAATCGAAACATATCTAAAAAAACACACTCACCTCATCTATGGTGGTCGGTCGTGATCGGCATCTATTTTGTTGCCATAGTATCCATTGGGTTTTTTATGCTCTCTTCCGTCCTGTTCTGAGATATGCTTATACAAATTAGGTTGGTTTGCCCTTTTTTAATTTTTTTTCCATTCGTTGTTGTTTTTTTTACATGTGTTTAGGACAACCAACGATTGTTCATTGCACTCTTATTTAGGTAAATAATGATTGGTCTTTTTTCAGATTCCAATATTTTTTCTTATTGGTTGATCTTCATTTTAGGGTTTAGGTGAATACTAATTGGGGTTTCTTTTCTGCTTAGATTTTGAGTGTTTTCGTTCGCGGCTATGGGTCGATTTTGATGTGTACGGTGGACGGATGGTCGAGGTCGAGACTTTCTCGCCTCAGCAACCTCCACAAACACATAGGCACAAAAACCTGTGACTAAGGTGTTGATACAATCGCAGATTGTTGTTGTACCCCACATAATGAATTACAACCTTATTGCTCCAAGAATTGGGTGTCACATCTGGAAGTCGAATTAACATTTGAAGAATTCGTTGTTTTGGATTATTGCTTTAAGCAATACAATTGACTACTTTTGATGGCTTATTTGAGCAGTTTCAACTAAAGGCGCAGACGCCCGTGATTTGACATGGTAAACAATTGCAAATGGTTTGATGGTCCAAGAGGGCCTGATAATCAAAATTTAATATGCATCTTTTTTCTAAACATAATTCCTTATGGAGGAAGAAAAAAATGGTCATAACTTTCACTCTATATACTAATGTTTTTCAAGTGAGCTTGATAATCATAGAAACTCTGTTTCCATATGTAGTGATAATCAAAATTCAAAGTGGGCTTGATGTTTTACAAGTGCGCTTGATAATCAAAATTCAAAACCAATCAAACGCATGAGTTGATAGTTGGTACTGTAAAGGTTGTGTGTTCTCATACATGAGGTTTGGACAATCATGGATGTGAACTTCATGGGTGGATTGTTTAGGTATCTTGGCATGACGTTTCATAAACCGTTTCTTTGTGATGCGTTGGTGATGATTAGCTTTCGGCTAATTGTTTCGCCCTATATCTAAGATTGGTTGGTGACGATTGCCTTAGGGTTAATCGTTGCCTCAATGTTTTATGTTATGATGACCATTACTGTGGTAATTGTCTCACACAGCCCTTCCCATAGACGTATAAAAGTAATAATATGATTGGGTGGGGGTTTTTCGTTTTGCCCCAAATTTTTGATGGGTTAGTGATGCTTCACTTACGGTCAACCATTACCCCCATCTTTTGTTTTGCCCCGAATTTGTGATGGGTTGGTGACGATTGGCTTAGGGTCAGTCGTTGCCCCCAATATTCTATGCGATGCTTTCTTTGGATGTTGGTTTCTTTTGATGACCTGATTATGGCATTCGGGATAAAAGGTGGCGGAAAAGGCTCAGATTTTTACTTCCATTACTTGCATGCTTAATTAGGTACGTTGCTTATTCTTTCTTTCATGTTGTTGTGTGTTGGTAAACATGTTTCTAATGCTAATTTAGTAGATGTGGGTTATGTAGTGTTTGGATTTATTAACAGTCGTTGCTTTGCTTTGTACTTCTGGCCAGGTATATGGTATACTCGTTGCGTGTTTGTTTTTCATATATGTTTTGTCACATCTTCTTTTTTCATAATTGATTTGTCTCTGTCTCTCGAGATATGCAAAATATACCTGGATTGTGGTGTTCTTAAATGGCTATGATGATATTGTTTGAGCATCCCTAAGGGAATTCTATTAGAATTAGGATTATGCGTCGCCTGGCGGGGCAGGCTTGCCAAGTTTGCAGCCATGTCTACATATCCGAGAGTTCACCTATCTGAGCCAAAAGATATCAAAATACATATTTCTTCATTTTGTTTCCAACTTAAGTGTCCGGTCAGTTAGTGGTGTTAGTAGCGCAAGCAGACAAAGAAGGGAAAGGTATGTTCTCTACCTTAAATATTTAACATATTGTTTCAACTTTATACAGTAGCAGGTTTGGTATACATCGTGATGATTTCTTTTTTGTTGGTGGTGACCTATAGCGACGAAAAGGTATGTCCCTCCGCCCGAAAAGCTTTTAACACATTTTCTCTACTTTACAGTAGGTTTGATATAGACCGTGATGGTTTCTTTTTCAACACCAACCAAGGCACACTCACCACCTGAAGCAGGAAAAAAACAAACAGGACCCATACCAGATCCGCCGACATCAGCAGCAGCCGAATACAAAGATCGAACAAAAGTAGAATCAGATACCGAACAGCTGATGAAAGGTGTTAAAAGGAACATTTTCTCCGAAGAACTGCAACAAGAAAAGAAACCAAAAACATATTAGCAAGAATGCAGTCGTAAAAAAAAGGTACAGCTACCTCACTCGCATTCGTCCCCATTTGTTACAGTCCGTAACTTTACACACTGATACTATTACTATACATTATTAGAAGTCCACATATGTATGTGACCATTTGTTTCATTTTCCACGACAGGAACAAAAAGCCCAGGCTGCAAAAGACACTCTCCTTTTGTACAAGTCCAAACTTCCAGTATGTCTGTATGCATAAAACAATAACCAGGCTTCATAAGCCACCTAATACCTTTTGTATAGTGGCCATGTCTCGGGGCATATGTATAAACTGGAAAGTATTTGTATATATAAAATAAAAAAAAACTTAGAAAACGATCCTCCCCGCAGCGAAGCGCGGGTGTTACCAACTTGTTTGTACAAACTAGCTAATAACCGGATACCCGTAATTAGATATCACGAGAAGATGTTACATATATGTTTTTCGTGAACATACACTTACTAATGGCATTGCTAATATTATTCATGATGAAAAATAATGGACACTTTGTGTTTCTAATTGATTGTATTATTTGTATTATGACGTTAGAACATTGATTTTAGGCTACATTTATCAAGCCCGACAGAGGCAATTCGTGAGAAAAATATGGAGGATCACGCGTTACACGGATGTTTGTTGTTTTCATCGCGCGTAAGGTGAGGCTAAATGCTTCACTTTCAGTGACCTCGTCGCTTTTCGGCAAAAAGTGAAAAAGTGGCCCTCACTATTAATTAAAAAAAACTTATTTATCCCATTTACCCTTTATAAATACGTGTTAAACCAAACTAATTACACAACTATACCTTCTTCACTTTCAAAAAAATTAATTCGACACCTGTTTATCTTTTATAAATATATTTCAAACCACACTAATTTTTACACAACAAAAAATACAACTACTAGACACACACAAAACTTTTTCAATACCTCATTTATCCCCTATAAATACATTTCGTAATATTTAAATGTTTATGCAATGTTTTTTGAATGCAATGTTTTATTTACGTTTTTAAAATTTTAAGTAAATGTGTTTTTTATCAATGTACGTTTTTATTTTGTAACGTTTTTATTCCGTAACTGTATGTTTTTTAAATCTGTAATATTTTTATATTTTTAATATATTGTTTTTATTTTAATTAAAAAGTATTATTTTGGTGTGATAGTGTTTTTTGGTGTGATTGATAAAAGTAAAGTGTGAGTGGAGGTGAGACCGTGAGGGTGAAAAGTAAAAGAGAGAAAGCTGATTTGACGCTGACTTGGAAAATATGATGGGTGTTTTTGGTGTGACGGATAAAATCAGCCTTAGATAAAACCTATATAGTACATATAGTTGATGTTGAAAAAATTGTTTTGTAAAATGAGTTTTTGCAAAGTTTGGACGTAATTTAATATATGTATATGTTATTGATATGAGTGAAATCTCATATCAATAATATCACAAATCACCCTAAAACACAAAGCAAATACGTATTTTTTATTCATAAAAGCAGTATTATGGTATGTTTTGTTGTTTGTGCTTGTGTAGGTAACAAAGATACAATTTTGGGCAAACAAGTGAAATCAAGCCTTAATGATGAAGAAAAGACAAAAGGGGATGAAAAGTGACAAGCCTTGCAAAGACAAAGGACCTTTCTTGACAACTTTCAAAGATGAAGGATGTTGTCCCATAATCTTAGATGATTAATCAACAAAGAAAGGTAGATAAACGATGAATTCTAGAGAGAGAAAGTAGTGAGAGAAAGTAGAGAGAAGGAGGTGATTACGTTGGTGAGATCAGATTAAGAAAAATGAGAACTTCCACCCTCCTAACATGCTAGGAGGATGCTTATATAGTCCACCCACATGCGGCCTCTCTAATGGACTATTTTGTTTTGGGCCGGGCTTGAATAAATGCTTAGTACCTTGAAAGAGGCCTTTTAAGCTAACCATCAAGCCCTAATGTTACGACTATTTTTAACTAACTATTACAACGTTCTAATAAATATTACAATATAAACCAATGACCGAACATTCTTATTTGACTCAATATTTTGAGGCTAACAATCTCCCCCAAATGTGAGGTCGTTCCTCTTTGATATTTGGAGATCAATGGAGATTACGAATTTCGTCATAACTGAATCTTGAACGTGTAATAGTAGTCTTGTTTCTTCATGCTGTGATCTTTGAGCCTTTGTCGTTGTCTTTCGACTTTGTCATTAAACTTGAGATCTTCAAATTATCCTTGACTTGTCTTTGCCATCTTGCGATCTGGTGTCTTCATCCACATGCTCATACTTCGCACAATCTTGAAAGCTTGCTAACAATCTCCTTTGAAGAGAGGTCATTCCTCTACAGTAATTGATAAGGAAGATTTTTATCATCAGAGTTGCGGAAGTCTTTAGCTTTCTTGATTGTTAAATATGTCTTTGGGCATGAGTATGTGGTTTTGAATCCTCAACTTTGCTGAGTACACCGTAACGTCACCTTCTTGAGACAAAACATAGACACGGACTGAATGGCTTTGACATTCGTCCTTAATCGGTAGCGTTTTACCTCCGGTCGGTGAAGACCGTACGATATTAAATATCGTACCTGTGATTAGGTAGATTCAGTTAAGAACCTCCTTGACAGGGTTTCGCGGCTGTACTAGCCGTTCTCTTTACTCGACCGTCTCAAAGCAAGACTGCGAACATAAAGAGTGAATCAATTGGATAAATATCCGCTTGATTAAAGTCGTCAATTCAAATTCCTGGAACAAGTTTGATTCATTAAGAATCTTACCATTGTTTCTTTCCAGTTGACACAAGCTTGATTCATAAGAATCTCGCAAGTTACCTACCGTAGCGCTGTTTAATGTTGACGCTAGAAGGATTTCCATTCGTCACTGTGAATATTAATAAATATCACTATGAATGTTCTGGCAAGACCATAAAGATATTGCGTAGAAACCTGAAACGAGTTTGAATCGAAAAAGAAGCAAACCAATGTTGCTTTTCAGTTTTACATATTTTCAATTCATAAAGAATCTTACACATGACCTACCGCAGTGCTGTTTGATGTTAACACTGGAAGGATTTCCACTCATCATTGTGAATACTAAGTAGTACCACTCTGAGTGTTCTAACAATATCACAAGGATATAGCGTAGGACTCTCTTGATCGTCATCCATGTGTCCTAACGGGAGTTGATTGATCTCTTGGCTCTAGACTCGAGTTGTGTACTTTTAGTGGTCGGAGGCTGGAGCAGATGCCACCTATTCAATATCAACTAACTCAGAGTGAGAAAGTCAATAGAAGTCGTGTTGATCTCTGTGACAATAAAACAAACTTCTTTTAAGAGAAGCCTGCGTCAGCTGGGGAGGGGTTGTGCATTACATCACTGGGTCCATGATGCGTTGTCTTCATGATGTGTTGACCCGGTTTCTGCCTAAGTTGTATGGAGGGCTTCTTTGTTTAAACCCTTTATCCTTTCATTTCTTTTTCATTCTTCAACCCCTTCAATGCTTACCAAGACATCATTACTAACACCTTGTTGTGATTGTTCCAGTGATAGTATCAGTACTTACTCGGCATTCAGCTACATTCACATTCTACTCCATCTTTCCTAAGGACTTTTAATAATCTATTGGATTGTCCCTGGGAAGATCCCTCCGGTTCTGGATGGATCATAGGACTTAAACCTAACCACCCTTTTGACACCAATAACGTCTTGAATTAAAGATATTGTGGGTATTTGATCGTAACCATGAGTGCTTGAGTCTTTAGATCACATTTTAATCACATTTTCTCTCCTATCTCTAATATATAAAATCGTTTGATATTAGAGATACCAAATTTGATTAAATTATATTTTGAAAAATAGTCTTGAAAATCTTTCTGGAGAAAAATGTGTAAAACTTAGCATGAATTTAGAACGCTCCCCCTCAAAAATTGATCCATATGAATTGTCATTGTGAGGATGTGATCCACATTTCACTTTTTGAGGATACGAGTTGTTGAACACACAATTTTTGAAAGATTTTGAATATCATTGAAAAATTCTTGAAAAAAATGTGTTCAACGCTTTTTGAAAAACTCTATTTCTTTTTGGCGAAAAAGTTTTTCTAAAGCATAAACTTGAGTTCATAGACTTTGAATGTCTTGACAAATCCACTTAAGTGTAAGAAGATTTACCTTCTTTTGCTGAGGGTAAGAGCACGAAATCGTACACTCCCCCGTGAATATAGTTCCGGGTTGGAATCTGAAAGTGATTACAAGCCATTGTGTTGAGCTCAAAACGTTAAATGTTTTGTGACAAGCTCAATCCTAGATAGATTGCTCTACCCGTTGTTTGGAAATAATGTCCAAAATAGACATTTTCCTTTATTAAAAGTAGAAATGACATGTTTTGAAAAATATTTACAACTTTCATTCGAGCTTTATGTACACACCCGTGTCGTTATTGAGCGACATTTCTAGGTACGTCCATATTATCGATACTGAAAGACATGTCGAGAAGAATATTTTTGGATTATCAAAGATTTTTTAATTTTGTATTTTGCTTTTTCATTAATATTTACATGTAGATGTTTGATAGATAAATCAAGTAGGCTTCTTTGCCAGAATCTCCAGTTCTGCTGGAGTCAAACATCTCATACCGATTTGCCTAACAAGATACGCAAACCTCTCTTTTGAAAGAGCTCTTGTAAACAAGTCAGCTAATTGGTAATCAGTTCCAACAAAGTATAGTTCAACAATACCCCTTTCAACTTGTTCCTTAATGAAGTGATATCTGACATCAATGTGCTTCGTGCGGGAATGCTGTACCGGATTGCAGGAGATGGCTATGGCGGACTTTGAGTCACAGTACATAGGTACTTTATCAAAGTGGAAGCCATAATCCGTGAGTTGTGTTCTCATCCAAAGAACTTGAGCACAACACGCAGATAGAAACACATACTCCGCTTCAGCTGATGACAGTGACGTACAATCATGCTTCTTGGAAGACCATCCCACGAGCTTATCTTGACCCAGAAATTATGCACCACCAGAAGTACTTTTTCGTGTATCAAGACACCCTGCATGATCAGAATCTGAATAGGTCGTTAGAAAGAAACCGGTTTCCCTCAGATACCAGAGTCCCATGTGAATGGTATTCTTAAGGTACCGAAATATCCGTTTAACCTCCTTGAGGTGCTTTTCAGTGGGTCGTGCTTGATATCGTGCACAATAACACGTAGCATGTGATATATCTGGTCGGCTTGCTGTTAAGTACATGAGGGAGCCGATCATGGAACGATATCTCGTTTGATCTATGGCATCTCCCTCCAAATCAACATCTAGGGATGTGGTTGATAATGGTGTCCCAACGAGGTCACATGATGTCATACCATGATTTTTGATTATCTTTTGACAATGCTTAGCTTGGTTAATAAAGATACCACTTGGAGATTGGTGAACTTGAATTCCTAGAAAGAATTTTAGTTCGCCCATCATAGACATTTCAAATTTGTTGTACGTTGCTTTTTCAAACCATTTTGAAAGTTTTGGGTTTGTAGACCCGAAAATAATGTCATCAACATAAATCTGCACAAGCAAAGTATCATCCCCATATTTATAATTGAACAAAGTTAGATCAATAGAACCTTTTGAGAAACCTTTGGATACCAGGAATTTCAAGAGCTCGTCGTACCACGCCCTTGGAGCTTGCTTGAGTCCATAAAGTGCTTTGTGGAGACGATACACCTTGTCAGGATAATGAGGATTGACGAATCCTTCCGGCTGAGTGACATAGACTTCTTCCTTCAAAGGACCGTTAAGAAACGCCGTCTTTACGTCCATTTGATAAACAATGAATCCCTTATGTGCAACATAAGCAAGGAAAATCCTGACCGCTTCTAAACGAGCTACTGGTGCAAATGATTCTTCAAAATCAATACCCTCTTTCTGGCCATACCCTTTAGCCACTAGCCTAGATTTATTCTTGATGATCGTCTTCTCTTCATCCATGTTGTTTTTCCAGATCCATCGAAGATTTAATGGTATTACATCGTATGGTCTGTCAACAAGTTCCCAGACTTTAAGTCTTTCAAATTGTTAAAGTTCATCCGTCATCGATTCAATCCAAGCATGATCAGCCATGGCTTCTTTGATGTTTTTCGGTCCAGCTGAACTCACGGCGAGTACGAACATACAAACATCACCATCGGTTTCAAGTTGTCGTCTTGTACGAACGGGCTGTGAAGGGTTTCCAATTACTTGAACCAAAGGATGATCTCGGGTCCAATGATGTGTTGAAGGATGTCGTTGATAAAATGTATGCATATTTGACGGATCAACATGGCGAGTAGAAGACTCTCCAGTTTCGTGTACCGGTGTACCGAATGGGTTGATAAATTCATCTTCGTCAGATAATGCATTGTCTGCTTGATTTGTGTTCTCTGGAGCAATGACAGTAGTTGTGGATGTTGTGGGATCAATTGTTGAAGTGATATTCTGAGTAAGTATATCTGCAGCAACCCGTGTTGAAGTAGATGAAGTTGTATCCTTTTGTTGACGATGATCGGTATCTCATTCTTATCATGAGTGACAGCGGAAGACTTCGATACAACTTGTTTCTGCCCCGTGAAATATTCATCATACATTGGTCCATATAACATTTCCAACTCTTCAAGTGTCGTGTTGACTGTCATATCTGCTCATGGAACATTTCCTTGAACCAGCGTTGAACTTGACGGTTCATTGTTGTGGTCTTGAGTTCTGAGTTCCGTGCGGTTGTGAATGGAAGTCGTTTGTCGTTGTGGATCGGGGCTTAAACTGTTTTGTTCAAGTGCCATCTCTTGTAATTCATCAAATCGAATGTGAATAGTCTCGACTATCATTTTTGTTCTCTTGTTGTACACTCTATATCCCTTAGACTGAGTTGCATATCCCACTAGAATACATGCATCACCTTTCTCTTTCATCTTGTCCAGATTTTCACCATCTCTAATAATGTAACACGTACATCCAAAAACATGAAGGTGTTTGAGTGAAGGTTTTCAATCATGAATTATGTGATATGGTGTCTTTTCGTGTCTTGGAATAATTAGGATCAATTTTGTGTGTAGCATGCGGTTGACACGGCTTCGGCCCAAAAGTATAATGGTAGTTTTGAAGCGGATAATAATGTTCGAGCAGCCTCAACCAAAGTACGGTTTCGTCTTTCAACAACGTCGTTTTGTTCGGGTGTTCGAGCAATAGATGTTTCATGTTCAATTCCTTCAGCTTCAAAATAGTTTCTCAGAGTTGAGTTCAAAAATTCTGTGCCTCTGTCAGTTCGAACCACTTTTAGTTGAGCTTGAAGACCACGTTGTATCAGTTTAAGGAAGCTGATGAGAACTTCGGGTGTTTCATCCTTGGACCTCAAGAAGTGAGTCCATGTGTACCTTGAGTAATCATCGACAATTACCATAACATATTTCTTCCCATTGATACTATGAACACGCATGGGACCACACAAATCTATATGAAGAAGATCTAACCGTCCTTTATAGCTTGGTGTAGTCTTTGTCTTAAAACTACTTCGTTTAGCTTTACAAAGCTCACAAGAAGAACAAAGATGATCTTTGATGAATTTCAAGCTTGGAAGGCCTCTCACAATATCTTTCTTGGAAAGCAAGTTGATGGTATCAAAATTAAGATGAGATAAACGTTGATGCCATAACCATTCGTGAGTCGTTGAAGCTTTAGTCATGAAGCAATTTTGGAGTTGATGAAGTTGTGTCTTGAAGTGAAATAGTGTAGAGATCAGTACCCCGTGTACCGGTAAGTAAGTCATTCCCATCATAATCACGAACAAAACATGTCTTCTTTCTGAAAGCAACCTCCAAGTCTGCATCACAGAATTGACCAACCGAGAAAAGATTGTAATTGAGCCATTCGACGTAGTATACCCTTTTGATCGTGATATTCCCCTGAACTAAATCTCCATATCCTAGGGTCGGTGCAAATTGATCATTTCCGAATCAGACCATACCCAGGAACTTCTCCACGAAGTTAATTAGAAGCTTGATTCCCCGTCATGTGCTTCGTGCATCCAGAGTCTAGTATGAAGAGAATTATTTGTATCAACTGCAGAAGAGTTAGAACACGATGGAGCATTTGCTAAATTGGATACCACAGTAGTTGTGATTGTAGAATCATTAGTGTCCTTAGCAACATTTAAAGGCATACTAACACTCGTTGTCACATTTTCTGTCCTAACTTTAGGCATCCATTTATATCCTGGAGGACATTGACTAGCAAACCACCATTTCCAAGACTTGCTAGCAGACTCATATAATTCCGTAATTCTGCTTCTAGGATTCTTAGTGGTGGAGTCAGATGCAATACTTTGCTTAGTGGGGGTTGCACCAGAATGGTTCATTTTGCGTTTGGGTTTACTAGCACTAATAGACATCGGAAATTGCTTCTTAGTTCTAGTATCTACGCCTTTGACATTATTCATAGCACACATAGAATGATTAGCATTAGCACACTTTCCACATTTGACACAAACAAATTTCACATTCATAGCAATCAAATCATTCAAGACATTCAAATCGTCATTACACGCGATTATAGACTTTTTATTCTTAAAAACATTCAAATTCCTAGAGTGTTCTTCTACTTCCTTCATATTCCCTTGACTCTTATGTTTCTAGACCTTATCATTCACTTGAGTGCTCTTAAGCTGAGGCCGACTAACACTAGAAGTGGAGACTACTCCTATAGTAGAAGACACATGAATATTAGTGTTTCTAAAATTTTGATGCGAGTGACTAACTTTGTTTGTGGGTTTAGTGGTCATTCTATACATCCCTGGTTTAATCACATTATTGTGCTTAACGCTTGGTGATACAATATTCCTTATGGGTTGAGTATGTTATAACCTTTCCTTTCCATCCATATTGGGAGCAAACACAGGTTTTGCAAACGAGGAATTTGAGAAAGCAGATGGTTTTCCCAAGATAGAGGATCTATTCACTTTAGAGGCATTGGGTTGTCTAACAACAGGTTTCTTAACGCTAGGTTCCACAACTTTTCCACCCATCTTAGCAACGAGTTTCCCAACTCTGCTATTGTGATGTCTTTTTCTTGTAACTGAGCTTTCAAATCCGAAATATCAAGACTTTTTTCGTTTAGTAATCGACATGACTCAGATAATTTTACTTCCAAAGGTGTATCATTTGAAAAGCTGCCAACTTTCTTTTGCAAAGCAAGTTCAAGTGAGTAACAATGTTTTTGAAGATAATCATATCTATGTTGAAGTAACGAAAACTCTTTTTGGTCAACTTTATTCGAAAGCTCAGTTTCAAGACGTTCACATTCTTTAACTTGATCAAGATATTTGCATGCAACATCAGAATATTCATCAATATCAGCACAAGATGTAACATAAGCACACATAATATCTTTTGAGAGACATTCATGTAAGAGTAGATCATAAGCTGTAGAAAACTCATCTCTTTCAGGTTGATGGTCGTTCACTTCATGTTCAAGAGATTCCACATATTTCAAATCATCAAACATTTCTTGCTTAATTAATGTTTCAAATTCCAAAATATGTTTTTGCGTTCTTTCCGCAAGCGGAATCAAAATACTTTCACAAGCACAATTATATCGTGAGGAATTTCTTTGTCTCCTTTTGAAAGTTCACGTTTTTTCCAGTCATCATCAACAACCTTTTTGAAATTTCCAGTGTTACTCTTGACAATACTAAGTGCTTGCTTACTCTTGCTTACAGAAGCTTTAAATGGCAAGTACTCAATAAATTTTGAAACATTAGTTTTCTTAGTGTCAAAAGCTTGTCTCCATTTAGTTCTTATTTGTTTACATTCAAAAAATATTTGCTCACGAGTTTTCTGTGTTTGCGGTTTGAAAAGACCATAAAGACTGTTTTCATAAGCATAATTATATGGTTTAACAAATTCTTTATTAACTTTTGGTCTACTCTCTTCTTCCACATCGTTTGTCTCTTCACTATCGGGCCTAACAACAAGACAATCAAGATCGGTCCATTGGGACTCATCAAGATATAAGTGCTGATTCTCAGGTTGAGCTTGCTCAAGGTACTTAGGATTTGCAAAACTAGGTCTATCCTTGAAAAACGAACGAGGTGCCAACATTCTCATTGTTTGAATTTATTGATTAGTTTTGTAAACAATTTTCTTGTAAAAATCAAGTTGAGTTTCAAGTTCTACCATTTTGTCGATGTCATTCGCTTGTTTAGTTTTGAAATCCTTTTCCATCTTTTCAACCACTGCTTTCTTTTCATTAACAAGTTTAGTTTTATCCTCTTGAAGAAAACCATTTACTTGAGTTAGCTCATTAACTTTAGTGGTAGCAAGATACGTTTTGTGACGTTCAGTACTCAAAGAGGTGGTTATAATTACGTTTCTCTTGTTCTAGAAGCTTAAGAGTTTCGTTATATTTCTGTTGGAAATCGTCCCTATTAACATTAATTAAACACCCTTTGTACCCCTCAATTACATTGGTCTTTTGAAGAAGCTGAGCTATATAGCTATCAATGGTCTCACTAGATTTAATTAGAGCAGCTTTGCATTCTTCAAAATTTTGAGTGAGCGTAGCGTTTGCCTTCTTTAATTGCTTTTGACTCTTTCTAGTTTCTTTGACATCTTTTTGTAAAGAAGCAATTAAGTTAGCAAGCGCAATACGCTCCTCGTCATCATCATACTCATTTGCATGTTGATCATCCTCAGACTCATTATTGCACATGTCTGATGAATCGGGTGTGGTATTGCTATCAACCCTTTCCATCATACATGTGTCATTAATGGATTTAGGTAGCTCACAATGCTCATGAATATTACCAAACACATTATATTCCTCTTCAGTGTGTACCTTATCGATTGGCTCAGTGTCGAAAATAGGACCATTGTCATCTTCAGTGACGTTGAGAACTTCTTCAACCTTTGCCATGTACGAGTAATGTGCTTCAAGTTCTTGATCAAAGGCTTCATCTTCAGTATCATCAAGCATTGCTCCTTCCTCAACCGACAGTTTAACCCCAACTTCCATCTTCTTTCAAAGCAACATCTTTTCCTTATGATAGCCAGAGTCCCTAACCCGTTTCGGCTTCCTACATTCCTTTGCCATATGCCCATAGCCTTGACAATTAAAGCACTGAATCCCACTTTGCTGAACCACTGGAGTACCAATAGTTTCCCTATTCCCAACAGCAGTAGCAATCCTCTGAGTATCATACTTAGCATTTTGTCGACCATACCTTGCAGAACCCTCAACATGTGTTGGATTACGTAGATCATACCTAGGAGGACTTTCATCACGTTGACGTGTGTCATACCTTCGAGGACTCTCAACATATTGGTTCCTTGTATTTGATGATGTTCGAAGTTTGTTGTTGGTGGGTTTGAATATTTTCTTGTAGGTCTTCATAATAAAATCAATTTGTTGCTTCATTTCCCTATCCTTCTGAGCTAGTTCTTCATCACTGTCCTCTCCAGATGATGGCTCAGGTGATGGTGCTCTTGGTTCTTTGTCACGTGATCGTGTGGGAGCAGAATACTTAGATGAAGTGGAGTATCTTGGTGAGGAGGATGTAGTGGAGTACCTTGGTGAGGATGATGTAGTGGAGTATGACTTTGGAGAACGAGAGCGATGATCTTGAATGTGTTGAGTGGTAGACACCAAAGCAAGTGGATTAGAAGTCTTTGCTATCCTTTCAGCTCGAAGTTCATTCGCCTCATTTTGAAATTGTTTCAAAATGTCAAAGAGCGTGTGATAGTTGACCTCGTCTAACTTACTCTGTTGTTTCACCAAAGTTACGAACCGTGTCCACTCTGGTTGAAGTTGCTGTAGAAATTGCACATTGATTTGCATAGTGGAGACTTGCAAATTGTTTCTTGTCATGTCATTCATCATCTTGTAGAACCTTGAGTAGTATGAATCAATTGATTCCCCATCCAATGAAGTAAACTTTCCAAAGTTCCAAAACAAGTTAGTTTTGACATCTTGCTTGTTAAGTGATTCTCCTTGTTGCAAGCGTTCAATGGCAAACCACATTTCTTTTGCAGTAGAGCATGCATCAGCCATTGAGTAAATATCATCCCCAATCCCACTTAGAATCAAATAGATTGCTTCTTTTTCTACATCAATCCAAGCACGTTTCTCTTTCAAAGTGTTCTCATATGTTTCCTCAATTGTTTGCTCATCGGAACGGGTCATCGAGTAGGTTGCTGTAATTGCAGGAATGGTTATTGTAGTGAGATTATAGGGTCCTTCTTTGATGCAACGGCGAAGAAACCATTAGGTTTTGTGTCAAGATATTGAAGGAATCGTGATTGCCATTGTGCATATCTACCAGTCACAAGCATTGGTGGTCTCTCTTTGTTACCCGCCAGCATGATGTTGTTGTTTGTCACACGATACTCTTGAGTTGAATCCATTTCGAGAAACTTGAACTTGTTAAAGTGAAAACGGATCTTAAGTAGATGTGTTGTGATTGTTGCTGTCGATGAAAAAAATGTTAAAATCCCCTAAAAATTGTCTTCACAATAAACCAAAAAATTTCACTTTTGTAAAAAGTCCAATTTTCAGAATATTGGTATATATTCGGATAAATGGATCTATTTCGAAAAAATGTGAAAATTTCGAAAAAATGGTGTTTTTCTGAATAAGTGCTGATTTTCGGATAAATGACCCTTCTTCGGAATAATGGTGGATTTCAGAGAAATGAAGTTTTTCGGGAAAATGGATAAATTCGGATAACTAGGTCTTTTTCGGATAAATGTGAAAAATTCGTAAAAAATACCTTCTTCGGAATAATAGCTCTTCTTCGGAATAGATACTTCTTCGGAATATTGGGTTCTTCGGAAAAACAAGTAATCTTCGGATAAACGATTTTCGGAAAAATGACCTTTTCTCGGAATCTCTACTTATCTTCGGATAATTCTTCGGAATAACCACATATCTTCGGAATAAAAGCTTAACTTATTTTCGGAAAAATACCAATCTTTGGAAACTCAAAACCCTTTTCCAAAACTTGATTTTCGAAATAACCAAAAACCCCTTTCCGAAGATTGTTTGGCCAAGACGACTTACTGTTCTTCAACCCGTACCTCAAAACCAATCCAAACACCCCAAATACTCGCGATTTTAACCACAAAAACTTAACCAAACCCCTACCAAATCTATGTAAGTGATTTATCTCAAGATTTAGAGCCCGAAAACACTAAAAAAAATTAATTCGAGATGATTTTGATGAAAAATCAACCGAATCAATCACTAAAAGCAACAACCAAACACAATCTACCCCGTCGCAATTGATACCAATTGTTGTCCCATAATCTTAGATGATTAATCAAGAAAGAAAGGTAGATAAAAGATGAATTCTATAGAGAGAAAGTAGTGAGAGAAAGTAGAGAGAAGGAGATGATTAACTTGGTGAGATTAGATTAATAAAAAATGAGAACTTCCACCCTCCTAACATGCTAGGAGGGTGCTTATATAGTCCACCCACATACAGGCTCTCTAATGGACTATATTGTTTTGGGCCGGGCTTGAATAAATGCTTAGTACCTTGAAAGAGGCCTTTTAAGCTTACCATCAAGCCCGTAATGTTACGACTATTTTTAACTAACTATTACAACGTTCTAATAAATATTACAATATAAACCTATGACCGAACATTCTTGTTTGACTCAATATTTTGAGGCTAACAAAGGACTAAAGGTGTAATTATGAGAAAGTCAAGAACAAAGTCAACTATGGTCAACTCTCAAGTCAACAAAGTCAAATGATGATTTATGAAGAAGTTTGAAGTTAGAAGGACCAAAATTGGATAAGAAATGAAGTTGGGAGCTCAAGATAATAATCTGCCTAGTTAAGGGACTAAAAATGTCAAATTTCATACAAGTTTAGGAGTGATCCATGTTATACATAATTCAACCAATGGGAAGCTTGGAATATTAACACAAGGATTGCCAAATCACTTGCCAGCTGGCCACTCAGCCGCCACTTCATTTAATAAACAAATCAAAACAATGCACCCCACTCACCATATATCCACCAATCATAAAATCATGAAATGGATAATGATCCGTGACTTATTCTTTCCACCAATAACACAATGCCACATTTCACATTCATATTCAAAAATATCCCAGGAACGAATTTAAGCTAGAGTGAATATCAAGACAAGTGTTGAACATGAAAATTACTCTAAACCAAGAGGGGATCACAACTCAAGCACTCAATTAACTTGAAACCAAATACATCAAAACCTCCAATTCAAGTTCTTCAACGGCTACATCAAATTTGAAGATTCAAGCCACGTGGAAGATTACTATTGGCTGGAACACGTCACCAACCTCCAACAAACTCCATCACAGCCTCTATAAATACCCAATTAGTCTTTCATTTCTAGCATGTAGTTAGTGTATGTAATTTTCACACACTTGTTAAATCCTCTCATTTCTAGTTAGCAATTTAGTTAAAAAATTCTCTCAAGTGATTGACAACCACTTGAGAGTTAGTTAGTTAGCTGTAACCGTTTGTAACAAACTTTTCCTCCATTAATGAACTTCCATTTTCATTTTCACTCAACTCTTCTTCTCATACCTGCATAATCCTACTACCTTGTTATTGCTGTGTTTCTATTGATCATTTTTTTATCAATGGAATGTGTTTGATGCTGTTTGGAAGACTGTAGCTGATTTAGACGATTTTAGAGTTCATTCCTTAGCCAAAATTGCACTTGTAGCAGGAGAGATTGGTTTGTAGCTGTAGATGATGATATGATGGTTTATGGTGGTTGATTACTGGTGATTCTAGTGTACTTAGTAGGCTCAGCACCTCACTACTCCATCAAAGGTGGCATTCAAGCTAAAAGGAACATTTCTCTTGTTAAAATTCCTCTTAACTATTTTTGCATGCTAAATTCATAGAAGTAGATCTTAATTGCTGAACTGAGATTGTGCTACTGTTCTTGTGGTGTGATTTTGTTTATCTGATAGTTTTCTAGTAGTTTGAGTAGCTTTGATTAAGTTTAGCTTGATAAAGTTGGTTTTCATCAGTCATAATTCATCAGTTACTTACTTTTTGTTCTTCCAAGTTAACTTGCTACTTTTTGGTGTTAAACTGGTTCACTTTAGTCACTAAACAAGAATTGATTAGAGCTGTTCAATGTCATAAGCTTTGGCTCAAAAATCCTTTGTAAAAATGTTCATATCAGATCTTTAATTGGTGTTTGGATCAAGTTGAATTTTGTGAGTTAGTTGTTAAAACTTGTTTCTTTGAGCTCACTTACACTCAACAAGTGAGTGTAAGTCATTTGGTGAAGTTTATTGGTTAATTACTTGGTCAAACAGGCAAATTGCTTTGGAAAATTTTGGGTCAGACTTTGTACAAGTTTATCAGTCAACAACTAGCATACTTTGATCCTATGGCATTTCTTTGTTAGTGAATGGATTTAGCTGAATTTTGTTCTTAGAGTTAGCTCAACATATAAGCTTTTTGAATTAGTAAGGAAATCATACAGTATTCACTTTTGAGGTAGTTATCAGCTTATTAATAAGCACTTGAGCAATTGATAGTTTCTATGATAATTAGTAAACTATTTTCCTATTCCATTATTTTCACTTCATAAATCACCTAATTTTCTTTCACAAAAGTGTTTGCAAACATCTTCTGAGTAGAATTTGTGAATTTGAGCTTTTGGAAAAGTTGGTCAAACTTGGTCAAAATAAGCACTTTTTGCTTATTTCAAATTTCAGCTTATTCTCTTGGTCATTTTCAAAACTAATTGACATTCCAAGCTTCTCATTACTTGTTTAATCAGTTTCAACAAGAAAATCAATTTATGGATGTCTGGGTTGGTTTTTAGCTTATTGTGAGCTTACTGATATAAGCTAGTTTTTGATTCACTTGGTTTTAGCTAAATTCCTTTCACAAGCCTAGCTGATTTTCACTTTTAAGCACTTTGCAAAAGACTAGAGTCAATTTGGTGGATTAATAAGCTCACACCAGCTTATTCGACCCTTGTTACACGTTTTTGGTGAAATTTTGTTGTTAATTGCATAATAGTCCCTAGCTTTTTATAATCTTGCTAATCTGTTTGTTAATACCAAATTTTTAGGTTTTGCATTTACTAGTCCCTGAATTTCAGTTAGTTACACATTTAGTTAGCCAGTTTTGTGAATTTGTTAGAAAGTTGTTATGTTTTGTTACATTTTTCATAACTAGTCCCTTTACTTTCTGATTTTACACATTTAGCCCTTATACTTTCATTTCATTTACATGTTTAGCAGATTTTACATTTGTGTTTAAATACTTGTACTTTGTGATATCTTTGTGGTATTTGCAATTTGTTTTACGGTTAAGTAGCTATAATATTTTCCACTTTTTACGTGTTTGTTTGAAATAGACATAGAATCCAAATAATCTTGTAAAAAACAAAAACAATTATAACTTGATATTGGTGGGACTTTCAATTTGTCTTGATTCGAGAAAAACGAACTTGCATAAATACTCAACATTAAATGGCGCCGCTGCCGGTTCATGACATTACGAGAGACTATTGATTGACGGTTTCGATTGGATTTTGGGATCCGTTCCCCGAGTGGACGTTCCTTTTACGTATCATAAATCTAAAAGATAAAAAATATAAAAATATTAAACTTTAAAAATACCACAAAATCAATTCTTTCCCTAAAGAATTGAACCAAAAAAAATAAAATTCAAAAGTAATCTTTTTCCTAAAAGATTACAACAAAAATATATTGTATATATCGATTTTAATCGTTTTTAGGTACATATAGTATTTTCTTAAAAATCCAATAAATACAAAAATATTTTTGATATATTATTATATGTAGATACATATACGTATATGAACACTCGATACACATACTTCCATAAGTATTGCTTTTGCAATACACCGTGTTCGGGAGCGTTCCGGTCCTTGACATGTGTATCGATCAAATTTAATTAAGGAAAAAATAGATAAATACTTCCAATAAGCAAGAATTCGAAGAATACAAACTACAAAGTGAATAGATAGGCGACGAGCTATAAAATGCCGTCTAAGGGTTAATAGGTACTTAAGTGCTTTACGCCACCTAACCCCCCGTTCACTGGTGAGTATTCTAAGAAGGAAAGCTTGATTGGGGGTTTTTCCACCCAAAGTATTACTTACATATACTATATTTTCTTGTGGATATTACTTATTGAACCTCGCAAATAATAATCTCTTCTTTTCCAAAGTCGAACGAGAGCTTCTCTATCACTCCTTGATTTGAGTTGCATGCTCACCTAAGGGCGTGCACAAATACCTTTTGGTGTACAACCCCTTCCTCCCAAAAGGAAGAACAAGAGAAAGAGTAAGAAAAACACCGTCCATCAAGCCGATCCCGAGCATCGTGCTTTGAACAACACACAAGAATCCATGGCCACTGTTGACGATAGACCATTGATGGAGCACCTCCAATCAAATGTGGAGGGATATGCCGATGCCATTGTTATACCCGAGATACCCGCAAACACCTTTGAGCTTAAGACACCTATGATTACCTTGGTTTCTTCTACACCCTTTTTCGGGAGACCCAATGATGATCCACATGATCGTATCAAGAAGTTTCTATCCATTTTCAATACGATTAAGTACAATGGAGTTCCTCATGATTCCATTAAGTTGATCCTAATCAATTCTCCCTAGAGGGAAGTGCTAGGTATTGGCTAGATAGACTACCACCTAAGAGCATTACCACTTGGGATGACTTTACCAAGAAGTCTTTGAATCGGTTCTTTCCTCCATCTAAGACCACCGCTTTGAGAAACCTAATTATTGGATTTCAACAAAAACATAATCAAACCTTTAGTGATGCTTGGGAAGAGTTCAAGGAGTTACTGAGAAAATGCCCCCATCATGGATTCAATGAAGTTCACCAAATCAACACCTTTTAGAAATGGATTAAGACCACATCATCAAGATTCCCTCAACTCTTCCGCGGGTGGGAACATTCTTTCCAAATCCATACGAGAGGCATGGGACATTATTGAGACTAAATCCATGGTGCAAACAAATAACCAAATTGATGAGAGGGTCCATGTTGTGCAAGAACGTTCTCACACATCCATTGATAATATACTCCTAAAGAGTCACAATGAGATACTTCAAGCAATGGAAAAGCATCAAAAGTCTAATCAAGAGATAATCCAATCCCTTGCGAAAATTTTCTTTAACAACTCTTCCAATGATGTGAATGCCATTGCTACATCATGTAAGACTTGTGGAGGTCCTCATTCTTACCTACAATGTGAGAAGGTTCAAAATTACTAAGGTGAATGTTATGCTTATCAAGATGAACATAGAGAGCACTTCAAGCCTAGCATCAACCCCAACAATCTCTCTTACAAGTCAAATAACTATCTTGCTCCACCCGGATTTCCACCCCATCCACCCACACAAAACCAAACCAATCCTCCTCAATTGCTTCAAAGAAATCAAGGGCCTAGGCCAAACTACCAAGGAAACAACTATAGAGCACCTAATAACTTTCAACAACAAGGAAATAACTTTCATGCAAACAATCAAGGTTTTCACCCACCTCCCCCATCTTTTCAAAGTCAAGGACATAATCAAGGTTACAATCAAGGATATGGGCAAAATGATACCTTTGAGCTACTTCAAAGGATGAACCAAGAAATCAAAAGAAGAATTCGTGAAAGTGAAAAGAGAACACAAGATCAAATAAGAGCTATGAATGAGGATACTAACAAGAGGATTATGATGATTCTTAATTAAAGACCTCAAGGGGATCTACCTACAAACACACAAACAAATCCAAGGGCTAATGTCAATGCAATCACAACAAGGAGTGGAAAGACAACTAATGATCCTTCAACACCTACACTGATATGAGCTAAAACTCATATCAATTTATCAACAAATAACCCTAAAACATGAAGCAAAATACCAATTTATCTTGTAAAAACAGTATTATGTGGTATGTTTGTGTTTGTGTACACTTGTGTAGGTAAAAGGATACATTTTCAAGCAAACAAGGAATAATCAAGCTTAATTTGATGAAAAAGACAAAGAAGGATCAAAAGTGACAAGACTTTGAAGTGCAAGGACCTATCTTGACAATCTGCCAAAGATGAAGGACCAAAGTGTAAATATTGTAAAAAGTCAAGATCATAGTCAAATTTGGTCAACTCTCAAGTCAACTCAGTCAAAGGACCAACTTTGTTCAAGAATGAAAGTTGAAGGACTAAAAATGCCAAAGAAATGAAGCTGCTAGCCTTTAAATGCAATCTGCCAAAGTTCAAGGGTCAAATCTGCCTATTTTGGAAAGTTATATAAGAGCTATCCATGTGCCTTGTTTTCAATGTCAAAGACAACACCTTCATGCTCCACAACTTCAACACCTACACCTTCTCATCCTACACCCACTACTCCTTTACCTTTCACACCTTCCAATGAAGAAACCAACAAAGAGAACCCTTCAACAACAACTACTAAACCTACACCAAAACCAAGCCTTCCATATCCATTAAGATTGAGAAAGGAGAAACTTAAAAACAAGGATGATATTCAAGTGTCAAACTTTTGAGAATGTTCAAGCAACTAAACATAAACATATCCTTTGCGGAAGCTCTTGCCTATATGCCAAAGTTTGCTAAAATGTTCAAAGATCTCCTCTCAAACAAGGAAAAGTTGGTGGATTTTCCTAACACATCACTTAATGAAATTTCTGCGCCGTGTTACTCAAAACCTTAACTACAAAACTTGGAGATCCTGGCCAATTTTTGATCCCTTGTAATTTTCTCGGGGTGGAAAATTGCATGGCACTAGCAAATCTTGGGGCAATCATTAATCTCATGCCTTTATCGGTTTGGCAAAAACTATCTCTTCCCGAGCTCACTCCTACTAGGATGACCCTTAAGTTAGCAAACCGTGTCATAGCTTATCCGGTAGGCATAGTGGAGGATGTGTTAGTAGGGGTTGATAAATCCACGTTTCTCGCGGATTTTGTAGTGGTTGATTATGATATGGACCCGAGAGTTCCTCTTATTGTTGGTATACCATTCTTGAGGACGGGTCGTACTCTTATAGATGTGGCGGAAGGAGGATTAATTATGAGAGTTGAGGATGAGAAAGTGGTGTTTACTAGGAAAAGTCTCTAAGAAGTCTCAAAGTTGTGAAACAATTAACATAGTGGATGTTCTTGATGAGGTATGTGATGAGCATTTTCATGAAGCTTGTAAGAATGATAGTGAGAACATGCCTCATATAGAGACCGTTGCCTCAATTGCTCCCTCCTTAACACCATTTGGAGAGAGTGATTTCCTCTTAGAGGAATTTGAGTCCAATTTCCTTGGTAATGATGATTCTCCCATTACTTGGAAAGAAGACATTCTAACTATCCAAAAGTTGCTCAATAAGGATCCCATTCCTTCATCTACTCCACAAGAAGTTACCATTGATGATCCATCTATAGTGAAACCTTCCATTGAGAGTCCACCTTCCCTAGAGCTTAAGGATCTTCCATCACACCTTGAATATGCCTTATTAGAGGGAAAGGACCAATTACCCGTGATCATAGCAAAAGACTTGCAAGATGATGAGAAGGAAAAACTCATAGAGGTGATTAAGAAACATAAGAAATCCATATCATGGAAAATATCCGACATAAGAGGAATTGATCCAAATTTTTGTACACACAAAATCCTTATGCAGGATGATTACAAACCCGCCATTCAAAGCCAAAGAAGGGTTAACCCAAAAATACATGAAGTCATCAAAAAGGAAGTTATCAAACTCCTTGACGCGGGTATGATTTACCCTATTTCCGACTCTCCATGGGTTAGCCCGATGTATTGTGTTCCTAAGAAGAGTGGAATCACCATTGTGCCTAATGAGAACAATGAGCTTATTCCCACTAGACTTGTCACGGGTTAGAGAGTTTGTATTGATTATAGGAAGCTTAATGATGCTACTAGGAAAGATCATTTCCCATTACCTTTCATGGACCAAATGCTTGAACGCTTGGCGGGAAATGAGTACTATTGCTTTCTAGATGGATTTTTGGGTTATTTCCAAATACCTATTGATCCAAAGGATCAAGAAAAGACCACATTCACTTGTCTATATGGTACATTTGCTTATAGGAGAATGCCTTTTCGCTTGTGTAATGCACCAGGGACATTTCAAAGGTGTATGATAGCAATTTTTCATGACATGATTGAGCACACTATGGATGTCTTCATGGATGATTTCTCGGTTTTTGGAGATTCATTCACTTCTTGTCTCTCCCATTTAGAACGTATGCTTAAGAGGTGTGAAGAAACACGTCTTGTTCTTAGGAGAAGTGCCATTTCATGGTCAAAGAGGGGATAGTTTTGGGACATAAGATATCCAATAAGGGTTTAGAAGTGGCTCGAGGTAAAATTGATGTTATTTGCCAAACTTCCCCCACCTACTATGGTGAAAGGATTTATGAGCTTTTTGGGCCATGCTGGTTTCTATAGATGTTTTATACAATATTTTTCTAAGATATCAAGACCCATGACCCACCTCTTGGAAAAAGATGCCCCTTTCATTTTCACACAAGAGTGTTTAGACTCTTTTGAGATTCTTAAGGAAAAGTTGACTAAGGCTCCCGTTTTGGTTTCTCCAAAGTAGGATTTGCCTTATGAGCTCATGTGTAATGCTAGTGATTATGCCGTGGGGGCCGTGTTAGGACAGATAGTTAATAAGCATTTTCAACCTATACACTATGAGAGTAAGACAATGACGGTTGCTCTATTTCATTATACCACCACGGAAAAGGAGTTGCTTGCTATTTTTTATGCCTTTGAGAAATTTAGATCCTATCTTGTGCTTTCGAAGACCATAGTATATACGGATCATTCTCTCTCAAGTACCTCATGACAAAGCAAGATGCTAAGCCTAGGCTTTTGAGATGGGTTTTATTGCTACAATAGTTTTCCATTGAGATGCGAGATAAGAAAGGAGTCGAGAATTTAGCGGCGGATCATTTGAGTAGACTTGAGCATCTTTTTCAAGGTGAATTACCTCATAAGGAAATTAATAAATCCTTTCCATTAGAAGAGCTCATGCCTATCTCTTCCTAAGAGGATGCCACACCTTGGTTTGTGGATATTGCAAACTATCTTGTGGGGGATGTGCTTATAGACGGTCTCACTTCCCAACAAAAGAAAAAGTTTCTTAAGGAAGCAAAATACTAATTTTAGGATGACCCTTACCTCTTTAGGCAATGTGCGGACCAAATCATAAGACGGTGTGTAGATGGGCCCGAAGCATTTAAAATCTTAGAAGCTTGTCATAAGGTAACTACGGGAGGCCATTTCGGGCCCAACTACATCGCCAAGAAAGTCTTTGATTTGGGTTTCTATTGGCCTTCCATATACAAAGATGCCCAAGATATGGTGAAATTTTGTGATGTTTGTCAAAGACAAGGAAAGATTAATCAAAGAGATAAGATGCCACAAAATTTCATACAAGAGTGTGCCATTTTTGATGTATGGGGTATAGACTTCATGGGACCTTTTCCATCATCAAAGGGCAGTAAGTACATACTCGTAGCCGTGGACTATGTTTCAAAGTGGGTTGAGGCTAAGGCCTTGCCTACTAATGATGCTAGAGTTGTAGTGAAATTCTTGAAGCAATTATTTGCTAGATTTGGTGTACCTCGGGCTATCATAAGTGATCGTGGGACTCATTTTTGTAATGATCAATTTACAAGAGTCATGAAGAAGTATGGTGTTAACCATAGACTATCTACCGCGTATCACCCTCAAACCAATGGGCAAACCGAGGTCACAAATCGTGGTTTAAAGAGGATTTTAGAGAGAACGGTGGGAGAGCATCGAGCTTCTTGGTCGGATAAGCTTGATGATGCATTGTGGGATTTTAGGACGGATTTTAAGACACCAATTGGTTGTACTCCATATAGGCTTGTCTATGGAAAAGCATGCCACCTCCTATTCGAGTTAGAGAATAAGGCTTCACGGGCTCTCAAATGGGCAAACTTTGATTTAAACCAAGCCGGTTCACATAGAAAAGACCAACTCAATGAGATGGATTAATTGAGAGCAAATGCCTATGAAAACTCATTGATTTACAAGGAAAAGACTAAGCAATTGCATGATGCTAAGATCAAGAACCGTGAGTTCAAAGTTGGAGAGTTGGTTCTCCTCTTTAACTCAAGGTTGAAACTCTTTGCGGGCAAGCTTAAGTCAAGATGGTCTGGACCATTCATCATTGCTCAAGTATTTCCATATAGGACTATTGAGTTGTCACAACCAAATGGCCCAAATTTCAAAGTGAATGGTCACCGTGTTAAGCATTACTTTGGGGAGGACATTTCCGTGGAAATGGTCCAAGAGATCCCCATTTTCCCCATGAATTAATTCATTGTGGGAAGAGTCGAGCTAGAGACTCCATAAATCAAGCTTGAATTACTAGGCTTAGAGTTTTTAGATCAGAGTGTGGTAGGATAGAAATAAGGGTATAGAGTTGAGGATAAGTGTAGGGGGATGCCTTCCTTTTGTCTTCATGTTGTTTGTAGGGTTGCTCTCTCTCATCACATGCATTGGATCTTATGGAGGAGGCCCTTGTATCGGGTTCACTTTGTTACTATTGTGATTTTTCATAACTACATTGTGCTAAAAATGAATTCACTATAGTAGTCCTTTCCTTAGCTTGGGTTAAGCAAAGTTATCAATGTCATAAGTGTAGGGGAGTTTACTCTAATACTATTAAACATTGAGGACAATGTTTATCTTAAGTGTAGGGGGTCTTCTATCGAAGTGACCTTACGTAGACCATTGCTTTGCCTTCATGATAACTTGAAATTAATTTCTCAAACATTTTTCAAATTTTTGATTTACGTTGGCCACCAAAAATATGCATTCATAATTTTTGCATTAAATCATCTTCATTTGCATAACACGTTTGCATTGTATATATTTCTTCTTCTATTTTTCATCAAAAATATATAAAAAGGAAAAAAATACAATAAAGGACATGGTTTAACAAATTTAGACTTCTTTGACATATTAGGCCCGTCATGGATACTTTGGTTAAACCCGAGTTTGCTTTTCAAGCATTCTCTAGCTAGTATCCTTAACCATGTAGACCTTTATTGGTTTATTAGGCTAAGCATCCACTAGTCTCATTATTTGGGATTTTAAACTATGGAGAACAAGAGATGATAGAGTTTGAAGTAAGTGTTAAGGGCTAGATAAACCTCATATTAATTAATTGTGGCTTTTATATCCCCTTTCGTAACCTTTACTTTCTCGTCAACGCATGTATATATGTTAATAAATAATCAAGAACGGTTTTAATTGGTTTGTAGTCTCTTATGCATTTTTGACTAATCATTCATGGTTGGTATAAGTACGTCTTAAGATTCTAAGTTAGAACGTTTTATGTGTACTAGACTTATGTCATGCTTAATACATAGCGGATGTTTTTCCTTTTATTCTTTTCAATTTCTTTGTGAGGAATAAAGAAAAATAAGAGCGGCTTACAAAAAAAATGAGTGGCTAGAAAAAAAAAGAAAAAAAAGAAAAAATAATAATTATACAAGACTCCCAAGAGGGGCAGTGAAGTGTTAATTATAGTAGCTATTGAATTCTAATATTACTCTCACAAGGTTTGAGGGAATTTAATAGTTGCTCCAATCTAATATTACCTTGACGGGTTGCGGGATTGAAGATCCAAGGTCTCAAAAAGGCGGCGGATATAAATTATTGCGTGAGTTTTATTTTTCTTTCCTTAGCAGTGAGTAGCTACTTATTAATGCATGACATAAGGATCTTACACATAAGGCGAATGACTTATTACTCTTGAGTTGGACTTATATCAATTGTGGGCGGTTTTTCGAGTAACGGATAAGATGGTTACTTAGGATTAAAACCGTGCTTCTTTATTTTGAGATTTTACATTTCTTATATTTCACGCTTTAATTAATGACAAATTTTCTCTCAATCAATTTGCTCAAATAATAACCGGTCTTAGAGGCATAATAAGTGGGGGTATAATGGTAACACAATTAATCTATATGAATGAGTTAACGCACTTTCACTTGTGGATAACAATGATCTTGTTTTTAAGCTTGGTATGGGGAAAGTGAAACTTGAGGATGATAAGTGTTCATGGTACCAAAAGCCCTAATTTAAGTCTTTTATTTCTTTATGAGTTATTTCCATCATAACCATTTCAAGAAAACCCGAAAATATAAAAATAGAGTTGCTTTTCTTTGTATTGCATTGTATAAAATCAAAATCATGCATCATATAGTGTAGTGTAAATCTATTCCATATTGGCCAAGGTGGATTAATTATGAGAAAAGTGTAAATTGGTGCTTTAAAATGTGGCATTGCATGAGGTCATGGCAATGATCAAATGTAAGGGATTTGATATGAGTGAAATCTCATGTCAATAATATCACAAATCACCCTAAAACACAAAGCAAATACCTAATTTTTATTCATAAAAGCAGTATTATGGTATGTTTTGTTGTTTGTGCTTGTGTAGGTAACAAAGATACAATTTTGGGCAAAAAAGTGAAATCAAGCCTTAATGATGAAGAAATACAAAAGGGAGGATGAAAAGTGACAAGCCTTTCAAAGAAAAGGACCTTTCTTGACAACTTTCAAAGATGAAGGACTAAAGGTGAAAGTATGAGAAAGTTAAGAATAAAGTCAAATCTGGTCAACTCTAAAGTCAACAAAGTCAAAGGATGATTTATGAACAAGTTTGAAGTTAGAAGGACTAAAATTGGCAAAGAAATGAAGTTGGGAGCGCAAGATAATAATCTACCTAGTTAAGGGACTAAAAATGTCAAATTTCATACAAGTTTGGGAGTGATCCATGTTATACATAATTCAGCCAATGGGAAGCTTGGAATATTAACACAAGGATTGCCAAATCACTTGCCAGCTGGCCACTCAGCCGCCACTTCATTTAATAAACAAACCAGAACAGTGCACCCCACTCACCATATATCCACCAATCATAAATCATGAAATGGATAATGATCCGTGACTTATTATTTCCACCAATAACACAATGCTACGTTTCACATTCATATTAAAACAAAGCCCAAGAACGAATTTGAGCTAGAGTGAATATCAAGACAAGTGTTGAACATGAAAATTACTCTAAACCAATAGGGGATCACAACCCAAGCACTCAATTCGCTTGAAACCAACTACATCAAAAAACCCCCAATTCAAGTTCTTCAACGGCTACATCAAATTAGAAGATTCAAGCCACGTGGAAGATTACTATTGGCTGGAACACGTCACCAACCTTCAACAAACTCCATCCCAACCTTTATAAATACCCAATTAGTCTTTCATTTCTAGCATGTAGTTAGTATGTGTAATTTTCACACACTTGTTAAATCCTCTCATTTCTAGTTAGCAATTTAGTTAAAAACTTTTCTCAAGTGATTGACAACCACTTGAGTAGCTGTAACCATTTGTAACAAACTTTTCCTCCATTAATGAACTTCCATTTTCATTTTCACTCAACTCTTCTTCTCATACCTGCATAATCCTACTACCTTGTTATTGCTGTGTTTCTATTGATCATTTTTGATCAATGGAATGTGTTTGATGTTGTTTGGAAGACTGTAGCTGATTCAGACGATTTTTAAGTTCATTCCATAGACAAAATTGCACTTGTAGCAGGAGAGATTGGTTTGTAGCTGTAGATGATGATATGATGGTATATGGTGGTTGATTACTGGTGATTCAAGTGTACTTAGTAACCTCAGTGCCTCAATACTCCATCAAAGGTGTCATTCAAGCTAAAAGTAACATTTCTCTTGTTAAAATTCCTCTTAACTATTTTTGCATGCTAAATTCATAGAAGTAGATCTTAATTGCTGAACTAAGATTGTGCTCTGTTCTTGTGGTGTGATATTGTTAATCTGATAGTTTTCTAGTAGTTTGAGTAGCTTTGATTTAGTTTAGCTTGATAAAGTTAGTTTTCATCAGTCATAACTCATCAGTTACTCACTTTTTGTTCTTCCAAGTTAACTTGCTACTTTTTGGTGTTAAACTGGTTCACTTTAGTCACTAAACAAGAATTGATTAGAGCTGTTCAATGTCATAAGCTTTTGCTCAAAAATCCTTTGAAAAAGTTCATATCAGATCTTTAATTGGTGTTTGGATCAAGTTGAATTTTGTGAGTTAGCTGTTAAAACTTGTTTCTTTGAGCTCACTTACACTCAACAAGTGAGTGTAAGTCATTTGGTGAAGTTTCTTAGTCAATTACTTGGTCAAACAGGCAAATTACTTTGGAAAGCTTTGGGTCAGACTTTGTACAAGTTTATCAGTAAAAAACTAGCATACTTTGATCCTATGACATTTCTTTGTTAGTGAATTTAGATGAATTTTTTTCTCAGAGTTAGCTCAACATATAAGCTTTTTGAATTAATAAGGAAATCATACAATATTCACTTTTAAGGTAGTTATCAGCTTATTAATAAGCACTTGAGCAATTGATAGTTTCTGTGATAATTAGTAAACTGTTTTCCTATTCCATCATTTTCACTTCATAAATCACCTAATTTTATTTCACAAAAGTGTTTGCAAACATGTCCTGAGTAGATTTTGTGAATTTAAGCTTTTTGGAAAAGTTGATCAAACTTGGTCAAAATAAGCCCTTTTGGCTTATTTTAAATTTCAGCTTATTCTCTTGGTCATTTTCAAAACTAATTGACATTACAAGCTTCTCATTACTTGTTTAATCAATTTCAACAAGAAAATCAGTTTGTGGATGTCTGGATTGGTTTTTAGCTTATTGTGAGCTTATTAATATAAGCTAGTTTTTGATTCACTTGGTTTTAGCTAAATTCCTTTTACAAGCCTAGCTAATTTTCACTTTTAATCACTTTGCAAAAGACTAGAGTCAATTTGGTGGATTAATAAGCTCACACCAGCTTATTCGACCCTTGTTACACGTTTTTGGTGAAAATTTGTTGTTAATTGCATAATAGTCCCTAGCTTTTCATAATCTTGCTAATCTGTTTGTTAATACCAAATTTTAGGTTTTGCATTTACTATTCCCTGAATTTCAGTTAGTTACACATTTAGTTAGCCAGTGAATTTGTTAGAAAGTTGTTATGTTTTGTTACATTTTTAATAACTAGTCCTTTTACTTTCTGATTTTACACATTTAGCCCTTATACTTTCATTTCATTTACCTTTTTAGCAATTTTTACATTTGTGCTTTATATACTTGTACTTTGTGATATCTTTGTGGTATTTGCAATTTGTTTTACGGTTAGCTATAATATTTTCCACTTTTTACGTGTTTGTTTGAAATAGACATAGAATCCAAATAATCTTGTAAAAACCAAAAACAATTATAAATTGATATTGGTGGGACTTTTAATTTGTCTTGAGTCGAGAAAAACGAACTTGCATAAATACTCAACATTAGTTATATTCGTAGTAACTAGTAGCTTTGCGTTCTCCTCGAAGAGAGTTTCGCAACGAGCAAAAAGTATATCCAAAATAGAGTTAATATGAATGAGATATCGTGTCTCAAAGTGAGGCGCGTGAAGCACAAATTTTGTAAAATAAAATTATCCCAAATCGCTCAAAACATGAAGTGAAATCATGTTTACAAAGAAATCTTGGTTTCCACCTTCAATAATCAGTTGTGGGTTTTTACTCCCACGTACGCGCGTGCAGGGGGTGGTGCAGAAAGTGAGATTTGTAGGCCAAAAACGGGTTCGAAGCTACTGAACTTGTGCATGAGTGCGCGATCTACGGACACGAGTGCAGCTCTGAAATTCGCCTGGGTGCGGGCAGATTTCAGTATCTTTTTGCTGCGAATTCAGAATTTTTCTAGAAAACTATGTACATCTATTTAAGGAATAGATTTAGACTTTCTTATTAAGTCAGGATAGAATATGTTTATGTAAATATATGCAAATCGTATTTTATTTTTAATAGATTTGCATGTCAATTGTTGAATATTGGTAATCTTAGATTTAGAGTGAGGTTGAAAGTTTTTCTAGAGAGAGAAACTAGAGAAAATGTGTGAAAAATATTAGAAAAGTGAAACCAACCAACATCCTCTCCATCAAAGAAGAGGGTTTATATACCCAAGTCCATAAATAGACTTGGGCCTATGGCCCATGAACATGCTCATGGGTCGAGCTTGTTTAATGTATTACAAATAACTATACTACGAGCCCGTAACTATATTGTTCGAGTGGCCGAGTCTTCTAACGGAAAAAAAACGTATTTCTAACAATCTCCCCCTTAGGGAGGTCACTCCAAATTATAAAGTCCTAAATCTAGTATATTAGATCTTCGTTCTTGTGCTCTTAGTCCATTCTCTTTTCTTCTTTTCTTTTTCTTCTTGTGAATATGAGCTGATAATCATTAGGCTTTGGCTTGAAACACGTTCTTTCGCCCTTTGACTTGTATGTGGTTTGAGATCATCTTCACGTGCGACCTTCGCCTTCTTGTGATACTAGCCTCCTCGTGACTTCATGTCCTACACACTTATACTTTGTTGAATTCTAGAAAGCTTCAGAGTTTGATACAAAAGAAGACTTTAGATTGAACTTTCTTAAATTTGCTGAAACATTTACTACATAAAGTTTAAGCATGTGAGGACTACTTCTTCTGGTACACCACAACGCCACCGTCTTCAAATGCAGCAACATAAGTAGACACGAATGAAATGGCTTTGACATTTCATTCTAATTCGGTAGATTTTTACCTTCGGTCGGTGAAGACCGTTGGACGATATTAACTATCGTACTTGTGACAGGTATATTTAGTTAAAAATATCCTTGACAAGATTTCGTGGGTAAACCCGTTCTCTTTATTTGACCGTCCAAAGCTGACTTCGAACATAAAGAGTAAATCATTTGGATAGAATTATCCTTATGATTGAAACCATCAAATCATGAACCTGGAACAAGTGAAATTAAACTAAGAGCTTTACCATCGTTTCTTTCCAATTGTCACGAGCTTGATTCTAATAGAATCTTGCTTGTCACCTACCGCAGTGCTGTTTAATGTTGACACTGGAAGGATTTCCACTCATCACTATGAACACTAAAGAGTGTCACTCTGAGTGTTCTGGCAAGATCACTTAGATTTTGCATAGAGGCCCTAGAACAAGTTGAATTCAATTAAGAATCAAACCATCGCTTCTTTCTAGTTATCACAAGATTGGTTCATAAATAACCGCACGTGTCACCTACCATGAGATTGTTTGATATTGGCTCAAACATGATTTCCATCTTCATTGTAATACTTTCGTATCACTCGGATGTTCTAACAATATTACAAGAATATTGCGTATGACTCATAAATATCTTTCTTACTTTTCAAAGTGTGTGAAGAAGCAAGGAATAATTGGAAAGTGCTCTAATGAGAATTTTGATGATCTCGTGGCTCTAGACTCAATAGTTTGTTTTGATTTATTGAGAGGAGGCTGGAGAGGATTGTCACCTTTTCAATATCAATTTATTCGGAGTGAATAAACCGATAGATTATGTGTTGAACTCTCTGAAAATAAATATCTTTTGAAAGATATTTGAGTTAGCTGAGGGGGGGGGGGGGGAAGGGGTTGTGCATTGCATCACTAGGTCCATGACGTCTTATGTTTAATATTTTCAATATGTGTTGACCCAGTTCCTACCTAAGTTGTAAGGAGGGCTTCTTTCTTTACACCCTTTATCTTTACATTTCTTTTTCATTCTTCAACCCCTTTAATGCTTACTAATACATCATCACTAGCACCTTGTTGTGATTGTTCCAGTCTTAGCTTAAGTACTTGGTAAGCATTCTGCTACGTTCACAATCTTTTCCCATCTTTCCTAAGGGCTACTATTTCTAGCTATAGAATTGTCCTTGGGAAGATTCCTCCGGTTCTGGAAGAATCATTGGACTTATACCTAATCCTACCACCCTTTTGTCACCACAACCGTCATGAATTAAGTGTGTTTTGGGTAAGTACTTGTCACTATGAAAATTCCTTGAAAAATCACTTAAGGTACTTGTGATATAAATATCAAAGTTTTTGTACCCGTACGTGTTTTTTGTTATAAAAAACGCCCCCTTTAAATGTGTATGACACATATTAAGTTGTTTTGTACACTAAGTCCGTTTAACCTTAGCCACATATATTTACAAGTCTCCTTATTCCCATTTTCTCCCCTTATCAAATATGTTAAACCATGATATTTTGGATACAAATGGATTAACTGGTCTTGGGTTAAAATACGAAATTATGGTTTGGCCATAGAACATTTTAATGCTCCGTTCAAATTAATGAGAGTTAGTTGTAGTTCTTAAGTATGATATATTTTGAATGATTTTGAATCTCATGAGAAATTCTTAAAACATACCATACTCTTACACTACACCGTGCCACAAAAGCCTATTATTCACATATATGCATATATTAACAAAATTTGTATGGAGGTGACCTGAAAGAATACGAACAACATGTTACGTCTAGTAGTCTGTGGTGCGCTCCATATGGTCTTCCACTAATGAACCGTTCCAAACTTTGTATCGACCGTCATTCCCTTAGCTTCGCCTCGATCTTTCTGATCATGTATCTAACACTCTTTTGGTATCCTTCGTGCCAAACTACTCTGACCTCTAGCAGCTTCTTCCCAGCATTAAGATGTAACAATTTGTCCCGAACATGCTTAAGAGTCCCATCACTAAATTTGTGAAGTTCCCTGATTCTCATAAATTTCATCTAATTAGAATCATTCACGTAGAATGTGCTAGGAACTGGGTTTTTTGTACTTGCCTAGGGATGCTTGTTGTAATGCTGACGAGGAATGGAAGTGTAGGGTGAGGTAAGATTCAAATTCATTTGATAGCTTTCCACACCAAGTTGAAGATCTTCAACATGTTTCTTGATTACAACCTTGCGTGTGTACATTCGAACAGCTAAATTTAATGCTATGACGACTTCAGGATCCAAATGATCTATCTTTTGTTGAACCAGCAGAAGCAATAGATCTTCTATTTCTTCAAGACGAAGTAGCGAGAAGTCTCTTTCACAGGTGGTGTAAGTTTTTTTTTCGACTCGTTTGAATTTGATTTCTGACAAATAAGGATAACTAAACCGAGGTTCAATCTTCGTTACCAGAATACTTTTAATGCGAATCTTGGAGTGGACATGGTGGTTGGATTTAGCCCAACAGATGAAGTTGTAAGCTAATTTTCTTCTTGGACCCCAATGTGAAACTCCTAATTCGGAATATCGGTCGTATTTAGGGATGATTGTTTGCCTCCAGAGCCAACCAACTTTTTCTTTAATCCATGGAATGTCATTCTAAAGTGCCGCTTTAACCAAGGTTAATGAGGTAGCATATTTTATGCATTGTTGGTTAAATATTCGAGATCATGGCTGACAAAGATTTCAATTGGGATGGTTCTGTGCCCTGAAATGTCTCTGGTAGTCGGTAAAGGAGCCTTGTCGGGTTTGTGGAGACATTCAATCGATCTGTTCATAGCTTTGAAGAGTTCATTTAAATGATACTCGCAATCATATTTGCTAATCTTTGGGCTGGCAAAGAAGTTTGGATCTTTATATGCCTTCTTGAGTAGAGCAAGAGTCATATGAGGAGTGTCATACTTATATATCATGAACCCTGAGAAATCGATGGGATTATTAAGAAGTTGAGTAAAATCCTCTTTGTCTTTATCTGAAATCGGACGAAGAAGTGCCACTTCTGTGACCCAAGGTTGTTCAGGTGCAGTCACATCTATATTGATTGAATCAACCCACTCCGGATCAGGTATTCTCGTGTCTTGTACCTCTGTTTGAAATCCACTTGACGTAGCAACTCTTGTTGGTGTGTGATAACGACCTAAATATACATATTCAATCTATCATTATAATGCCAATTTGTAGTATAAATAAGAGCTTCCGATACTTAATATGTCGTGTTTTATATGCAGATTTAAAGTTTGAAGGAGCAAAGTGAAGACATACAAAGAAGGGTCCTCAATATGCAAATAAGCTAAAGTTATTGATAGAAGATTCTGGAACGTCCAGAAGTGCGACGCACAATCTCAGAAGTGCGGCACACATTCCTGTCTCCAAAGTGCGGCGCACTTTCGGAGAAGTGCGGCGCACATTTGATCCCAGACAGCACTATAAATAGAGGCCACTTCTACTCATTTTACACACACCTCTCTCTCTCAATACTCCATAGCTCGAGTATTTTAGCTTTCTTAGTTAAATTTCAGTATTATCCACCTTTGGGAAATACTTGTAACGAGAATATTTCACTCTTCGATTCTTGGAGGAACGACACAATCGTGACACTTGTGTACTCGTTCATTGAATCCAATCTAAGTATGATGTTCTCTTACTCTTTTCCAATTGTTACTTTGATTACTATGTTAGGCTAAGCTATTTGTGACTATATGGGTATGTGACTATAATTAGTGATGATGCTATGATATGATCCTTTATAAATGTTTTCAAGCTAATGTTGTAGAACCATTTTACCACCTAATTCTATGAACCATATTTTATCTAAGTTGATTTGTTACGATAGTTTGGCGTTAAGAACGCAAGTTGTTATAATAAGTTTTTAAGAACTTGTCTATGGTCATGAATCTTTGGTTGGAGAGATCCACTTAGAAACTTGATAAAATATTGAACTCGTTGGTAACTTGTTTTGAGCTTAGTCGCTTAATTAAACGTAAGTCTTGAATCAAACCCAAGTAAATTGTGCAAACACCGTTTTGACGAAAAAGGATTATCACTCTTTACCTACATAAACATATCTCGATCATTATTATCATCATCACGAACTTATACGAACTATCCCATATTAGTCATACTTGTTACTGTTGATATCATTTCAACTATTTCTTTCTTCAATTATGATCTTGATTACCAAAACGAAATTAAGTCTCAGCGAACGATCCTGGCTTACCACTACAAAGCTATATTACGAACGAAAGGGTATACTTGCCCGTGTTTGTCTTCTAGTCCCTTGTTTTGTCTAAACCTTGTAATATAAATTTAATACTTGCAAACAAACATCAGTGTGGAAGTTGCAGGAGTTGAAGTCATAATTGGTTCAGATTCAGGGATATCATCAGGTGCTGTCTGATCAATTTCTTTAAGTGGTGAGTGGTGTTCTTTTATGGTTAGTGGATTGTCTTCTAGAACCTGTTCAGAACCTTGAACCTTTTGGTATTTAGAGGACGAACCTGTCTCATTAGATGTTGTTGCTGGAGCAGATGTGGTTCTAGAAGCTTTGCTTGGGTCATGGTGATGTTTAGTACGACCCTCCCTCTTGGGTTGATGTGTTATCGTTTTGAGGATTAGAATCATCATCATTATCATCATCATCACTTCCTCATCACGATCAACATCATCATCATTTGCATTGTCATCGTCATCAACATTTTATTCTTCATCCTCCTCATCATCATTATCATCCTCATCGTCATTATCATCCTCATCGTCATTATCATCCTCATCTTCATTATCATCATTGTCTGTCTCATCATCGTCATCATCGTCATCTGCATCGTCTGCTTCATCGTACTCATCGTCATTTTTATTAGCATCAGAATCATCTTGATCATCATCCTCAAAATCATCTTGATCATCATGAGCGTTATCTGCTTCATCATCCTCATCATCATCTTCATCAGAATCCTCTCGTTTTCTTTTATAATGAACCACATATGTAGTAAAATCGTACATGTTTTGGAAAAACGCGTATAATCGGAAAGTATTAAACGTTCACGTTTAGGAAAATGCGAATGCTCGATAAATGCGAGTTCGTTCTCGGCGGAGGTGTATATGTGAGCCAAATATATAAAATCAAATTTGGATTAGTGTCGTTTTTGGGTTTAGAGAAAGAAAAAGTAAAGACGAGTTACACTACGATTACACTACGACGTATGACGTAAAACGATGACGTAATTACGTAAAACGTGACGAAATTAAAAATTTAAGCTAAAAATTAATTAATAATTAAAACTAATTCTAAAATATATAAATAAGAATAAAAATTCAATAAATAAATTTTAAAACCTTTTATTAATTAAATATTCAATTTTAAATGCTAATTAAAGCCCTAAAATTAAATATAATTAAGAAAAAGCCCAAAATATTATTTTGTCAAACAAATATCTCACTTCTATTATTTAAACACTAAAAAGTATTTTTTCTAAATTTTAAAAACTATTTTTCTATTTTTTAAATGCTAAAAACCATTTTTATATTAAAATAATGATTAAAAATAATAAACTAATGCTAAAATTAAACTTACTATATCAAAAATCATATTTTATATTACTAAACAGTAGAAAAGTATAAAATGTTGAAAATAGTAATTTTTACACTAAAGGCCAAAATGGTTTTGAATTAAAACTAATTTTACTTAAATTAAATCTAAAAAAAAAAGAGTGATAGTGAACTTTTTTAATTAAAAATCTTAAAATAATATTCTTTAACTAAGAAAAATTTTAAAACTAAAAAACAAAATTTTTTGCACTAGAAGACAAAAAACAGTATTTAATTAAACTAATTAAAATTGAATTAATTCTAAAAAAATACAAAATGAACAGTGAAATAAAATTAAATTTAATGAAAAATCATAAAATAAATTAAGAAAACTATGAAAATTAAAATACTAAAAAACACTGATTTAAGGTCACTACAGACAAAAACCAAAAAAATGACAATGACATGTGACACAGCTTTGTTAATTTGTGTAACAGTGGGAACAAAGACTCAATCAGTGGGAACTTCTACCTACTGATTAGTCACAAAAAAGTGAAATGGATGATTATCTAGCTCGTTTGTTGGTGATTTTTGGGAACAAAGGCACCCCCACACTCAGTGGAGTGTGGGGAGTCAGTATAGAGCAAAAAATAACAAGACCAAACAATCAAAATGCACACAAATGAGCAATTACAAGTTACAGTTATGCTATTAGGGGTCTGGGCGTTTTTTAGGCTATTCGGTGAGCTACTTAGGCTATCTTAGACCACTCAAAAGTTATAAACCTCCAACCCTACATAACTAAAGGTTAAACTTACCCCTAAACTACCTTTCTACCAAAAGTTAACCCTTAAAATATCAAAACTAACCTTAACAAAGCTGCTGGTGCACTATGTTGGTAAAGAAAGGTGGAGTTGCTGATACAAGTGACTATCAAACGGATTTCAAATGGGAAAACCTAGACTAAATGCTAAAGGATGCTCAAGAAAGTTTGCACACAACCCTAAACTACCACCAGTTTTAACTGAAACCAAGATCTCGATACTTAACACATCCAAATGAAACCCCAAGAAGCACTTACATGTTTGGGTGTTTTTATGAAAGAAAAAAATAAGAACATGATATTCCTCTATCTAAAAATTGAGTTCAACCAAAGCCTAAACCGAACATGAACTAACTTCAAAGGAATGTTTAATCACCAAGTACCTTACTAAGATGCCTGTTATAGCAGAATATAAGCAGATCCGAACACTCCTATAACCAAGAAATAAGATATTTATAAAAGGCAAACCTCAAAGAAACCTATAAATCTTTACAAATCTACATGAAACCTTTAACAAGCAGCATATTATCCTAATATAAACACAATAAATCAACATAGCTGTAACATAGACAAATTCAACAAATTCAATTTTTCAAAGAAATATGGAGAAGTGGGTTCACACCTTGAAAGATGGATGCCACCAGCTTATCCTATCAATATGAACTAAATAATGGCATGAACATGTCTTGAACCCTTTTTCGCTGATAGGTCTACAACATACCTGAAAAAGAGGCAATGCAATGAAATAAGTTGCCTTCAATCCTAAAATAAATGAAACAAACAAAGATCAAGTACAATAAGCTTGACAAGAAGGCCATTTGTCAAATGATCTTATTGTTAGCTTGTTGTACAGTAAGCTTATAATGAAAAATTAGCAAAGTTGTTTTTCATAAAAAAACTTGGTAAAAATGTAAGTTGGACAAAAAAATAACAATATATAAAAAGAAACCTTATAAATTTGGATGCCAAACAAATTTATAAACAACTTATCATATATTGGGTCTCAAAAGGGTTTTAACAAAATTTTTGTAAAAACTTTTAATATACTGTAAACATAAATAAGACTTTAACCTAACTTGCATAAATTTTAAAAATTCCACTACAAGAACAGTGAAAATGGAACTCAACACACAATTGATAAAGATTAAAAATTTAAATTTTATTAATATTGAAAATTTTAAAAACAATGGCTGGAACAAGTGATAAGGAGTCACAAGCGACCCTTATATACATATCAAAAGAACTATCTAGAATGACAACATAAAAGAGGAACCCTAGCTTCTTGATTCCCGAATATACCATTGTTTGAAAATTTAAATTCTTGGTCAGTCAAACCCATGTGAGGAATTCTTGGAGTCTTGTGTTTGCTTAGCTGTTGCAAAGTAATCTCCTTCGTTCATATGCTATTGGGGAACAAGAAATTTCTTTGGACCATTGATTCTCTGTCTCTTTTTTTGTCTTTGAGCCAAACCTTGTGTAGGGCACACATGGGGGGACAAGTGGGGAGTGGTGGTGACATTTTTGGGTTTTGGGATATGCTTAGGTTAGTGGTAATTACCATTATGGAAAATAAATAACACCAATTTTAAGTAATTAGCAACGCATGGATTTAGGGTTTATGTAACTAGAAAAGGGGATTTGGGGGTTAAGATTGTAACAGGGAGTGTTTCCCACGTTTATTAGTTTAGTTTAAACAGGTATTAATAAAACCTGTTTAATAAACTGAGTGGAAGGGTGACGTGTGAAAGTGAGGTGAGGTAGAGTGATGTTATTGGATGGTGGGGGTGAGGTGTGAAAATGATTGGCTATGGTAATTTTGCTTGTCTCCCACAAATGGTCCCTATATTATCCATCTTTGTTCATTTCATGTTTAAACAGCCTTAACTTGCAATCCCTTTATAAATGAAGTTTGTATTTTCATACTTTGGCCACAAAAAGTTTTGCAATCTTGTTCCAAGGGATTTTCTTGTAATTTCAACATTCTTCAAGGGCTTTAATGATATAATCTTGAAACTTAAGGGGCCTAATTGTAATAATTGAGATTTACAAGGGTATTAAGTGACAAGTCTTCAAATTTGGAGGACCAATCTTTCCAAATCTTCAAACTTCAGGGGTATTTTTGGAAAATCCATACTCGGGTCTGGTTCTTTGTGCGCTTTGTTTCCCGTGTTTGTTTTTGCTTGAATCTTGTGATATTTTGTTGATTTCACGATATCCGCACCTAAAATACACAATGAACAAACACTAGCATATTTTGGGGTATTTTAATGATATTTCAAGCGTTTTAAGCCCGATTTGGACGATGAGACTATGTATAATTGCAGTCTCATCACTCCCCCATACTAAACCATTGCCGTATCCCCATACAATGCTAGAATTAAGTATCGTAGCACTTCCAAAATTCGTTTTTATGTGACATTTATTGAAAACGTAAACATAAATAAACTAATACACGTGTTTTAGACAGAATGAATCGTTTTCATCACGATTAAGTGACTTTTGGGTCAAAGAATAAGAACACGTGATTGCCTCATAGAGATAAGTTCGTCATCCTCGATTTTTACCCAATTCCATGCTAAGCGTGTAACGAGATCATTTTCATTATAAGTTACCAACACAATCATTACTCATGAGTGTTAATTACGTACTTAGACTCCCTTATTCCTAATTGGTATCTCTTATATTTTATTTTTGTCTTAATGATCACGAGGATACATCATTGACTTATTTCGAAAATTTATTAAGGTAAAAAATAAAGTAGCACGGTTTAATTGATAGTTATCTAAAGGACACGATCTTTTAAAATGGCTTCTCGTAATCTCCTTAAGTTCATATCTTGGCATAACTCGTTTCACGATTTGAGACCTTTCTCGGACCGATATTTGGCATGTGTTTCGAACTTTAAATCTTGGAAGACGTTCTTGAAATAATGGTCTTCTCTTCATATATGGAATTTCTTCAAACTTGGACCACGACTTCATCATTTTTCTACAATCTTTATTTGGATTTGATATACAACGATCCGCCTCCTTTTAGGACTTGGATATATTTATCCTCATACCTTTTTAGGGTCTTTTTAGATATACTTCTCCATGATCTTTAGGGGAGTATATTGCTTCTCGTCGTGTGTCTCGATCCTTCATATTGATTTTAGAATAATGACACTTCACATCATCTTGGATCTTTTGCAACAAAATGGAGTTTCTCATGCCTTGTTAGGGCCTTTTTGGAACTAGCCAATCTTCGCATCCTGCTTCAATAAGATATGCCTTGGCTATGAACTCTATTCGAACACGAGCAACTTTTAAACAATCTTGGGCTAGAAGCTAAGTAACCTTTTAAATCATACGACCTTACTTATTATATTTATTTAAACAAAAGCATGGGGAGAATAAGCTAATAATTACTACACATGAGATGGTGAAAGATTACGTAACTTATAAATAACTCTATCATTTCCCGTCCTCATTTAAGAGACTTAGCCTAAAAAGTTAAGGAATCGAAGCTAAGTGCTCAACACGCACGATCGAGTAAAAAATTACTCTTATTCTCACCATCAGAAAACCTCCATTCGTGTCTTAAACACTTATGAAAAATAAGAATTTTTTTAAAATTTGGCCATTTTAGCGTTATTTTGCAACAAAACGATAACAAAAATATGAAAATTGGATTGCGTGGTGACGTAAGCAAGGTGAAGTATCTACTCAACCCCATACTAAAACTAAAGATTGTCCTCAATTTTTAGAGTCTAGGGGTGAAACACCCCCATACTAGAGACGTAGTCGAATGCTTAATCTCGAGCATGGAAATGGTAAAACGAATAACCTAAAAGCCGTTTATGAATTATGCTAATAAGATAAACGTTAGAACATAAAAGGATATCATCGGATATCAAAATCTCCAAAGGCAATGATCGAAGCTCGAGTGATCCGTAAAACGAACACGAGAGGCTTCAATGATGACGATGAATAAATCACAATCACAAACAACCACGGAAAGGTTGGAAGAGCACAAGTCCCCTCGTTACACTATTAGAAAACGATAATATTTATAAGGATAAGCATGAGAATCCCCCACGAGGCACCTTGTTTTTGATTACCGAGTCAAAAGCTCGACTCGAATCCCCATAAATGTGATCATTTAAGGATAATCATGGTATGGTCATTTTTGGTGGGGCTTACATGATAAACAATGCCCAAAAGCAGCCGGTATAAAGGACTAAGTCCTTTGATGATGCAAAATACCGGGATCGAAGATGGCATCCTCGTTGTCATGGGATAAACGAAACAACGCCACTTCAACACGTGCTAGAACCTCAAAGAGGTCAAATAAAATAGATGAGAAATAGAAAGGTGGGACAATGGGTGGGACGAACTTATGAGCTACTCGAGGTAGACTCACACCAAGCATATGAAAAGATTTTACATTTGTTGCATCGGTGGAAGACCGAGATTTCCCTATAAAAGCAATTTCGGGATCGAATATCTCGTCCTCGGTGGTAAAATGTGAGGGAACATAAGGGGCTTCCCCCACACTAAAACCACACCAACCGTCGTCAAAAGGAGTAGACGAGGTGGTAGCACTAAAAACACGTAGTGATGACGGAGTTAAACTTGTAGAAAAATCATTTAAATCACATTTAAAATCCTTTCCTTTTTCATCGTTTAAAAACTCTTTATGAAAACCCGATTTGATGATGTCGAAAATATTTGGCGTTTCAAATTCAACATTAGTCACGCCAAAAATCCTCACATTTAAGTCGCGGTTAGGGGGTGGTGGATTGTATAAGTTCTCAAAACGTTGATCAACAAAGAACACCGCCCCCTCGGGGTCAACATATTCGTCATCCTCATGAACGTCTATCTCATCGATTTCTTCATCATAGATAGGCTTGTCAAACCACGGTTTGTCATTCCCATCATTGATGATTTTAGAAACTCTCTCGAAGAGATCACGATCAAGCACGAAACCAACATTCTTTTGTGGGGATCGTTAATAAGTTAGATCCTCACGAATGTGGCAAACGTCATTCTCAAATGAGGAGTGTTTATAAGGTAACTCCTCGAGAATGGGGCTTGTGTCTATAGCGAGAAAAATATCGACCTCCTTAAAGAATTCTTCATCATCACAATTGTGAAACGAAGGAGGATCAATGATATGGTCATCAACGTTCTTGAATTCATCATCAAAAATGGGATTATGATGAAAAATAGGTTCGCATACAGAATTCGAGTACGTTGTGAAAGTGTCCTCATTCTCATCATCATAATAAATTTCCGACATGAGATCGTCCTCTTCATTTGAAGATTTATCAAAGGGTAAATCCTCGAAGATGGATGGCGGATTAGCAAGTATATGCTCGATCTCGGCAAAATCACCATCGTCATCAAAGAAAGTGTCGATGTGAGCAAGTTCTCGAGCGGATTTCTCGAGAGTCACAACCATGGTCTTACAAGCCCTTGGGCTATGCTTAGGTGACATTTCTATGATGGGTGAGATTGCATTGGGTTGGGCCACTTCCTTAGCCTTAATGGGTTTGGGGCTAGGAGTGGGAGGCACTTGAATGGTCTTAGAAGTATGGCCCTCAAAGTCATGGTCCTTCGAAGGTGTTGAAGACGAGTCCCTTTTGGTCATTGTCGTGATGGCACTAACGTCGCCCTTCGGAATTGGTTGTTCACTTGTCTTACCGAATAAATCCCAACAAGATTTTTCATCTATAAATCTACGAATAGCCTTTTGAATTAAGTACACGTATTCTTTATCATTAAAATCATCATCTTTAAAACCGTTCATTTTAATTCTTTTTAAAACATGCATCAAGCCTCATATTTTCCGCTAAAGTTAACATTTTGAAATCATTAGAATTTGAAATCTCGGGTTTTGCAACCTCGGTTGTATCATGATCATTTGAAACTTGAGATCTATTCGCGAAAAAGTCCATTTTTTCCTCCCCGTATCTCATAGTTAGTCTCCCCTCGTGGACGTCGATTACGGTTCGATCCGTCGATAAAAATGGTCGTCCTAAAATAATGGTACATTTAGGGTCACACTCGTAATTGGAAATGACGAAATCCGCGGGAAAAACAAACTTTCCAACTTTAACATAGACATCCTCGGCTATTCCAGTTGGTATTAACGGCGTACAATTTGCTAGCTCGATTGTCATGTTCGTGGGGGTAAGTGAAGGCAATCTCATCAATTTTCAAAGAGATTGAGGCATGAGATTGATGCTAGCACCTAAATTGGCAAAGGCTAAACATCCCTCAATCTCGGAAAAATCACAAGGTAATAGAAATTGGCCTGGATCCTCTTCCATTCTCGGCATTTGCCTTTTAGGTTTTTTAAGAAGGATCGAAGCACAAGTTTCTTCAAGGGTTACTTTGGCGAGGTCGATAAATCTCTCTTTTTGAACCGTGGATGGAATTCGAGGTACACAATAGTGTGCACTCTTTTCCTTGGTCACCACGTTCATCCTATCGACTTTAGAACATGAAGGCGTCTTAGAAGTCGAGGGTTGAGAAGAAGGAACAACTCTAAATCCATCAAGGTTAGGGGTAATCACACGACTTTTTCCAAAAGAGGAGGTGGCAAATTTAACATGTTCCTTCGGATTTGGTACGATGTTACTAGGTAACGTACTTGAAGACGAACTCGCTTGATTGCTCATAATTGCCGAAAACATCTTTTTTAATCTCAATTTGACCTTGTTCAATTTTAATATTTTGACCTTTCAAAGTGTTGGACAATTCGTTTTTCAAAGTACCAATTTGTCCCTCTAATCGTCTCATATTAGCTTCATTCGTTTTCATATATTCTTGAAAATCGTTTGACGAACTATTTTGATTAGAATTAAAGTTCCCTTTGTTTTGATTGTTTCTTTGAAAATTCCCTTGATTACCACTCAAAAAATTATTTCTTTGATTAGCGTTGTTTTGAAAATTCGAGTTTTGATTGTTGTTATTATCTCGATTTTGCCAACTCAAATTTCGACCTTGATTATAACTTTGGTTTGAAAAATTTCCTTGTTGATTATTTCCTTGAAAATTCTTACGGTTTTGAAAATTGTTGCCTTGATTAAAATTGCCTTGTGATGGACCCGCGTTATTTTGATTTTTAAAATTGTTGTTTAACGCGTTAACACTCAACGTTTGGCCATCCGTAGCCGCACACTCGTAATAATTATGAGGTCCACCACATAATGTACACGATGCCTCAACCGCTTTCACCGTAGCGGGAGCGTCTTTCTTTTGCATTTCGATGAGAAAAGACGTAAACACATTCGTCAACTTGTCGACTTTCACATCAACCCTCTCGATGTCGCGATTAGAATTACTAATGGCGACATTGGAAACACTTGGTGCGTTGCAGAGTTGGTAAACCTTGGATCAATTTTCGATAATCATTTAAAGCGTCTTTTGGAGTTTTACACAAAAAGTTGCCACCGACGGCGAAATTCAACGAATCTTGTTCTTGAAAACTAAGACCGTTGTAAAACGTGTCGATTTGGTGTAACTCGGAAAATCCATGATGAGGACATTGCCTAAACAATTCCTTAAAACGATCCCATGCCTCTCTAAAAGATAATTCGGTTTTTACTCAAATCTCGTAATCTCGTTTTTGAAAAACATCGTCTTAGACGGTGGGAAAAAATGATTAACGAATTTGGTAACGAGATCCTTACACGTAATTATAGAATTCGGTAGCTCCTTCTCGTACCAATCCTTGGCGGCACTATCGAGCGAGTACGGAAAAATCTTAAGCTTGACGATATCGGCGTCGACGTTCTTAAACTTGCTCGTGGCCAAAAGACGATCACAATTCCGAATGTGGTCGTGAGGATTATCCGCTTCACGACCTCGAAACTTAGTAGCTTGTATCAACAAAATCATTCCGCTCTTAATCTCAAAATTCTCCGCTTCGATAGCAGGAATTACGACCGCGTCTCCATAACCCTCGGTAGGCGCTTGGAGCAATTCCATCATCGAACGATTGTTGGCCATCTCGTCTACGGTATCTTCAACAACGATATTAGGAACGTCGGTTTCTAATTCTCGTCTACGTCGTCGATTCCTTCGATTTCTATTGCGTCGATTCGAAGCGTCGCTAGAATTAGAATAATCTTTCGATCGAGTGTGCATGAACTAAGCGTAGAATGGGGGCAGCAAAGAAGATTCTTTTTGCGTTTTTTTTCGTTTTTTCAATTTTTTTGGTTTTTGATTATTTTTAATTTTTTTGGATTTTTGTGTATTACGTAGACTCAAATCTACAAATCTCTCCTCGAATCGATTTCTCGATTAAAGGAGCCTAAAAGAATGAAAACGATCACGTGGGGTGAATGCTTTCGATGAATTTAGAACGTTGGTGGAACACTAAAACGTTCAAGAGGGTTTAATCTTGAATACAAGCAAATATAGTATACGTAGATAATAATTCGGTTTGCAAACCCTCGATTAGCCCTCTTTCTCAAAGCACGCACAAGCAAGCGGGGGAACGAGGTGGCGCTAAGCACTTAAGAGCCTTTTTCCCGTAGGTCGTGAAGTACAACCGCCTTATACCCACCTTATAGTTTGTGTTAATCAAAATTAAGCCTCATGAAAGTATTTATCTATTTTGCCTTTAAACTTTTTCTTTAGATTCGAATACAATAAATGAGTGATGAAATCCCAATTAAGGTTGCGTTTTCACGCTTTTAGAGATATTATAAATTTATTGTGATACGTATACAATATATTAATAATATTCACAAAGAAAACAAAAACCAATATATCTACAGTATATTAAAAGATTGTTGTGTGTTTAGTTTAGGAAAACTAAACACGATTTATTTGGATATTATAGTATAATAGAGAAAAATAACAAAAATGAGTATCTACGATATTTACGATTTCCAAAAATTGAAAAGAAAAAACGCACTACTCACACAAATACGATATATATATAAGGCTACACACACCTCCCCGGCAGCGGCGCCAAAATTGATGTAGTAAAATCGTACACGTTTTAGGAAAAACGCGTATAATCGGCAAGTATTAAATGTTCACGTTTAGGAAAACGTGAATGCTCGATAAATGCGAGTTCGTTCTCGGCGGAGGTGTGTATATGTGAGCCAATTGTATAAAATCAAATTTGGATTAGTGTCGTTTTTGGGGTTAGAGAAAGAAAAAGTAAAGACGAGTTACACTACAATTACACTACGACGTATGACGTAAAACGATGACGTAATTACGTAAAACGCGACGAAATTAAAAATTTAAGCTAAAAATTAATTAAAAAATAAAATTAAGTCTAAAATAATATAAATAAGAAAAAAAATTCAATAAATAAATTTTAAAACCTTTTATTAATTAAATATTCAATTTTAAATGCTAATTAAAGCCCTAAAATTAAATATAATTAAGAAAAAGCCCAAAATATTATTTTATCAAACAAATATCTCACTTATATTATTTAAACACTAAAAAGTATTTTTCCTAAATTTTAAAGACAATTTTTCTATTTTTTAAATGCTAAAAACAATTTTTAAACTAAAATAATGATTAAAAAATAAAATAATGCTAAAAATAAACTTACTGTTTCAAAAATCTTATATTATATTACTAAACAGTAGAAAAGAAGAAAATGTTGAAAAAGTAGTTTTTACACTAAAGGACAAAACAGTTTTGAATTAAAACTAATTTAACTTAAATTAAATCTAAAAACAAATTAAAAAGAGTGAATAGTGAAAATTTTAAACTAAAAATCTTGAAAAATTAATATTCTTAAACTAAGAAAAATTCTAAAACTGAAAAACTTTTTGCACTAGAAGACAAAAACAGTATTTAAATAAACTAATTAAAATTGAATTAATTCTAAAAAATACAAAATGAACAGTGAAATAAAATTAAATTTAATGAAAAATCATAAAATAAATTAAAAAACTATGAAAATTTAAAATACTAAAAAACACTGATTTAAGGTCACTAGGGACAAAAAAAAAAAATTGACAATGACATGTGACACAGCTTTGTCAGTGTAGCAGTGGGAACAAAGACTCAATCAGTGGGAACTTCTACCCACTAATGAGTCACAAAAAAGTGAAATGGATGATTATCTAGCTCGTTTGTTGGTGATTTTTGGGAACAAAGGCACCCCCATACTCAGTGGAGTGTGGGAAGTCAGTATAGAGCAAAAAACAAAAAGACCAAACAATCAAAATGCACACAAATGAGCAATTACAAGTTACTGTTATGCTATATAGGGGTCTGCCCTTTTTTGAGGCTATTCAATGAGCTACTTAGGCTATCTTTGACCACTCAAAAGCTATAAACCTCCAACCCTAGATAACTAAAGGTTAAACTTGCCCCTAAACTACCTTTCTACCAAAAGTTAACCCTTAAAATATCAAAATTAACCTTAACAAAGCTGCTGGTGCACTCTGTTGGTAAAGAAAGGTAGAGTTGTTGATACAAGTGACTATCAAACATATTTCAAATGGGAAATGCTAAAGGATGCTCAAGAAAGTTTGCACACAGCCCTAAACTACCACCAGTTTTAAATGAATCCAAGATCTCAATACTTAACACATCCAAATGAAACCCCAAGAAGCACTTACCTGTTTGGGTGTTTTTATGAAAGAAAAAACAAGAACATGAAATTCCTCTATCTAAAAATTGAGTTCAACCAGAGCCTAAACCAAACATGAACTAACTTCAGAGGTATGTTTAATCACTAAGTACCTTACTAAGATGCCTATTATAGTAGAATATAAGCAGATCCAAACACTCCTATAACCAAGAAATAAGATATTTATCAAAGGCAAACCTCAAAGAAATATACCAATCTTTACAAATCTACATGAAACCTTTAACAAGTAGAATATTATCCTAATATAAACCCAATAAATCAACATAACAGTAACACAAACAAATTCACCAAATTCAATTTTTCAAAGAAATATGGAGAAGGGGGTTCACACCTTGAAAGATGGATGCCACCAGCTTATCCTATCAATATGAACTAAATAATGGCATGAACATGTCTTGAACCCTTTTTTGCTGATAGGTCTACAACATACCCGAAAAAGAGGCAATGCAATGAAATAAGTGGCCTTCAATCCAGAAATAAATCAAACAAACAAAGATCAAGTACAATAAGCTTGACAATAAGGTCATTTGTCAAATGAACTTATTGTTAGCTTGTTGTACAGTAAGCTTACAATGAAAAATCAGCAAAGTTGATTTTCTTAAAAAAACTTGGTAAAAATGTAAGTTGAATAGAAAAATAACAATATATAATAAGAAACCTTATAAATTTGGACGTCAAACAAATTTATAAACAACTTATTATATATTGGGACTCAAAAGGGTTTTAACAAAATTTTTGTTAAACATTTTGATATACTGTAAACATAAATAAGACTTTAACCTGACTTGCATATATTTTAAAAATTACACTACAAGAACAGTGAAAATGGAACTCAGCACACAATTGATAAAGATTAAAAATTAAATTTTATTAATATTGAAAAATTAAAAAACAATGGTTGGAACAAGTGATAAGGAGTCACAAGCGACCCTTATATACATATCAAAAGAACTATCTAGAATGACAACATAAAAGAGGAACCCTAGCTTCTTGATTACCGAATATACCCTTGCTTGAAAAGTCAAATTCTTGGTCAGTCAAACCCATGTGAGGAATTCTTGGAGTCTTGTGTTTGCTTAGCTGTTGCAAAGTAATCTCCTTCGTTCATATGCTATTGGGGAACAAGAAATTTCTTTGGACCATTGATTCTCTGTCTCTTTTTTGTCTTTGAGCCAAACCTTGTGCAGGGCACACATGGCGGGACCAGTGGGGAGTGGTGGTGACATTTTTGGGTTTTGGGATATGCTTAGGTTAGTGGTAATTATCATTCTAGAAAATAATTAACACCAATTTTGAGTAATTAGCAAAGCATAGATTTAGGGTTTATGTAACTCGAAAAAGGGATTTGGGGGTTAAGATTGTAACAGGGAGTGTTTCCCACGTTTATTAGTTAAGTTTAAACATGTATTAATAAAACCTGTTTAATAAACTGAGTGGAAGGGTGACGTGTGAAAGTGAGGTGAAGTGGAGTGATCTTATTGGATGGTGGGGGTGAGGTGTGAAAATGATTGGGCTGTGGTAACTTTGCTTGTCTCCCTCAAATGGTCCCTATATTACCCATCTTTGTTCATTTCATGTTTAAACAACCTCAACTTGCAATCCCTTTATAAATGAAGTTTGTATTTTCATACTTTGGCCACAAAAGGTTTTGAAATCTTGTTCCAAAGGCTTTTCTTGTAATTTCAACATTCTTCAAGGGCTTTAATGATATAATATTGAAACTTAAGGGACCCAATTGTAATAATTGAGATTGACAAGGGTATTAAGTGACAAGTCTTCAAACTTGGAGGACCAATCTTGCCAAATCTTCAAACTTCAAGGGTATTTTGGAAAATCCATACTCGGGTCCGGTTCTTTGTGCGGCTTCGTTTCCCGTGTTTGTTTTTGCTTGAATCTTGTGATCTTTTGTTGATTTCACGATATCCATACCTATATATACAATGAACAAACACAAGCATATTTTGGGGTATTTTAATGATGTTTTAAGCGTTTTAAGCCCGATTTGGACGATTAGACTATTTATAATTACAGTCTCATCAACCACACTGCCATGTCTTGAATGTATATTTATCTTCATCAATAGCTTGTTAGAGAATATCATGAAGTTTCCGTTGAGTCGGTGTTTTGTTGAAGGATCCTACTTCTAGCATTCGAGTATGCAAAAGTTTATTTAACTCAAAGTGTGTGAGGCATTTAGCAATTGAATATTCTAAATGTATGGTATCGAAAGACTCGATCAAGAACTTGCTTGCAACTAGCTCTTCCATCTCCTTTCGCAAAGCTGTTCGTTCCTTGTTGAGAGATTTCTGGACTTCGTTGTTGATGATATCTTGCATTTGATTATTGACGGACTTGAGGAAGATTTCATTTTCTTTTGCTAGAATCTTTTTGTCTTTCTTGTATTTCTTTTTCATCTTTTGAAGGCGACCTAATTTCTTTTTCACTTTAGCCATTTTGTCCTCTTGATGTATCTTTCAAGTCTCTTTTAGCTTGCGATGATGAGCTAATTCCTCTTTGACCCTCGCCATTTCCTCTTCTTGAGCTTGCATGCGTTGTTTAAACTTGAGCATAAAATCTACATCATCGGAGAGTTTGAGAGCATGTTGGGAGGTGGATGGTACAGGTTGCTCGGTTGAGGTGGAGTAGTGGAAATAGTCGTTGTAGTAGTACCAATCACAGGAGTTGTGGAAGGTGGGATCACAATTTCTGGAGCCAACCGTAACTGGAACATTCACCATATTCACATTAGTTGATGGATCCGTGTTTTTGATCTTCATTGGCTGCATCTGGACCTGAAAAATTAAAGACTTTATTCATAAGATTCGACCCAAAAGTAGACTTACTTTGATCATGAATGGCATGAGTGGCTATCAAATGAGCATCTTCTTGAACGACCAGTATGATGAGAGTTGTGAGCCTTTCTGGATTGTTGATGTTGGCATCTTCATAAAATTTATCGTGATCTAGATCCATATCATCAGTTCCATCACCTTCCTGATTTAACTCCATGTCTTGGTTATCAAACTCAGTATTTTCATTTAGAATATCATCATATTCGGGTTCTTTCTGGTGTTCATCGTCTTCTTCATCATCATCCGGTCCTCCCTTGTTTAATGATTCAGCCTCGCTTTCATCATTGTTAGGCTCTTCGTCTTCTTCTTCTTCCACTATATCTTCAAATTCTGAATCTTTTAGTGTTTTTGAGACATCCTACTCCTCAGATTTGGTTTAAATCAACTCAATGTTGATTTCTACATCGTCTTTAATGTCTGTGTGAGCATCGGGATTTCCAAATGATTCGTTGTCTGATTATTCAGTGTCTTTGGAAGGATGACTAGAACCACTGGGGTGCACTGCAAGAGACTCCTTCTTGCTTCTCTTAAGAAGTATCTTGGTCTGTTTTGCTTTAGAAAGAGTAGATATTTTATCTTTTTCATCATCATCATCATTAATAATCATTTTTTCGCATTTTCAGCTTTGGAAAGTTTGGTTGTAGCCTTTGAAGGTTTTTTCTTTTGGTGCTTTGCTTCCCTTTTTCTTCCTTATACCGTTGGTTGGAGACCTAGTGACTCCTTCTTCAAGTTTTACTGATGTTGTAGTTTTTGCTTGTTAGCAATGGCTTGTAACAATTGCTTGTATGCGTCACTTTCCTTTATTCTTCGTTAATCATTGTATTCGGAACTGGAGCTGGAATTGGATGTACTTTTGTTTATACCTTTGGTCCACCGGCTTTCATCATTTCCAAAATATAGTCATCTCTTGAGGAATGGTAGAAAAACTGTACGCGTCTATCAATCGAAATGTCTTCTTCTATGAAGTGATGATGATGAGTTTTGTGAATCTTGGAATTTGTAGATGATTGGACTTCTTCTTGGTGTTTTTCACGCCTTGAAAATAAATTTATGTCCAGATTAGCGAGGCATAGTCCAATTTGCTGCCATGGTAGAGTCCCCATAGTATTTGTGCTTGAGGAAGTCTCATGGTGTCGGCACCACTGGATTTTGTTGTGAGACACCTAATGATGATGTTGAGTAAAGATCTCCATTGTTGCCCCAACTTGTATATGGAAATCTCAGAAACGATACGGATGGGGTTCAACATATCCCAGGCTCATGACAAACTTTACAATTTGAGATTTAGTGGGAGGTTTATCAAATTTATTCCCTCGAACAATGGGACCAAAACCAAAGATTGTTTTGAAATGGTCGATGCTGACAGTTTTTGGCTTTCGATTGATGGTGAAGTTAATGTTTTTTGGTGAGGCTTCTTGTGCTGAGATCCAGAATTCATGCATGTACGTTCTCTGGAACTAATGCGGTTGCTCTCATTGCTTGTCTCATTGGTGACATGTCAAGAATATCCATAGCCACTTTAAAGGCTGACTGTTGTGGATCAAAAATTCTTTTAATCTAAGATTGTTCTCTACAAATGGAAGACAACGTTCCAATGGAACAAGTAGATTTAAGTTGTTGATCTTTGGTATTAGACATTGTTCATGCTTTAGATAAAACATATATATATATATATATATATATATATATATATATATATATATATATATATATATATATATATATATATATGTATATATATATATATATATATATATATATATATATGTATATATATATATATATATATATATATATATATATATATATATATATATATATATATATATATATATATATATATATATATATATATAATATATATATATATATATATATATATATATATATATATATATATATATATATATATATATATATAGGAGAGAGATCAAATAAAAAGACTTTTTTTTTGTGAGAAGAATAAGAAGGATTTTCAGCCATTGATTTAAAAATCAATGGATGAGATTAAACCATAATCCTAACTAACTAACTAACTAACTAGCTAACTAACCATCTAAACATGATTTTTAAAAAGTTTTTCAAAAATTCTGAAAAAATTTCAGTAGATCGGGTATGTTGGTGCAAAAAAACTTTTGTAAAAAAAGTTTTTTTTAATTTTAGTTTTTTTACGTTTTTTTAATGCACAAAAACGAAATTCTGATGCATAAAAACGTTGTCTTTCACGTTTCTTATGTTTTTTATGCATCAAGAACTAATTTTTTTGCCTAACTTCTTTTGACTTTTTCCTTTAAAATTTGATTCCGCATCAAACTATAACAAATTAAAAATTTGTGCATGAAAAAAATTTGTACACTAAATTTCACCTTTTTGTGCATCGAATTTCGTTTTTTGTGCATTAAAAAAACGTAAAAAACTCAAAATTAAAAAAACTTTCTTCACAACTTTTTTATGCACCAACATATCCGACATTGTGGAATTTTTTCAGAATTTTTTGAAAACTTTTTTAAAATCATGTTTAGGTAGTTAGTTAGTTAGTTAGTTAGAAGTATGGATTGATCTTATCCATTGATTTTAAATTAGTGGCTAAAAATCCTTCTTATTCTTCTCACCATAAAAAGTCTTTTTATTTTAACTCTCCCCTATATATATATATATATATATATATATATATATATATATATATATATATATATATATATATATATATATATATATATATATATATATATATATATATATATATATATATATATATATATATATATATATATATATATATATATATATTCATATATATATATATATATATATATATATATATATATATATATATATATATATATATATATATATATATATATATATAATATATATATATATATATATATATATATATATATATATATATATATATATTTATATATATATAAATATATATATATATATATATATATATATATATATATATATATATATATATATATATATATATATATATATATATATATATATATATATATATATATATATATAGAATTTAGATAAAATGGTTTAGGTGCTTAAAGTTGTTAAAATGAGAAGTAATAGAAAATGGGCAAATATCACATTTATTGATTAGTTTTGGTTCGTTTATGATTTTTTTAGTTCGTGTACGAGTGTTTTATAAGTTTTAGTTCGTGTACGAGTAGCTAGTTCACAATTTTTCATATTACTAGTTTTTCATGTGTCAGTTGTGCTTCATAGTTTATCAGTTATTTTGTTATATCGAATGCAACATGTGATAATGCATCACTAAATTTACGAATTAATGATTATTTATGCTAATAATATTTTTCAAACTATAACTATGTATCATATGTATCAGCTATAAATTTTTACGTATCAAAATTTTTAGTGATTTTATACCAATGTTTATGTATAAGATTTATTGTTTTGTGTTTATTAATAATTAAATCACATGTTAATTGATAAAATCAATTGTTAAAATGACTTTTTATTTTAACAACTTTAAGCTACTACACTACAATAACCTAACTCTATATATATATATATAAATATATATATATATATATATATATATATATATATATATATATATATATATATATATATATATATATATATATATATATATATATATATATATATATATATATATATATAAATATATATATATATATATATATATATATATATATATATATATATATATATATATATATATATATATACATATATATATATATATATATATATATATATATATATATATACATATATATACATATATATGTATATATATATATATATATATATATATATATATATATATATATATATATATATATATATATATATATATATATATATATATATATATATATATATATATATATATATATATATATATATATATATATATATATATATATATATATATATATATATATATATATATATATATATATATATATATATATATATATATATATATATATATATATATATATATATGTAGAAAAGCTAAATATGATCCGGTGGTCTAATGTGGTGGTAATGGGTGGTGGAAGCCATTGATGGCTTAGAGAGAGAGAAAGAGAGGTTGAATGTGAAATGTGTGTGTTCCTTAATGAACAAAAATACAATCAACACCCCTCCTTGGAAGCTAAGGAGGGGTATATATAGTCACGCACTTTACAAAGGGCCTAGTCTAGACTGACTGTGCGTGACTATGATAACTAACGGGAATTCTTAAATGTCGTCACATAAAGTGAGTTTCCAACAATCTTCCCCCATGGGACGACGTGTAGAATTCCTTACAATATTCTACCTATCAAGTACAAAATAATTAAGAACAAGAGCTTTCTTGAAGCATCCAATGCTGATGAAGTCTTCTGAGGCCTTCGTCTTCAAAACGACTCATCTTTAAGGTAACTTGTAGTAGAAATACTGTAACGGCACGAGCTAAGTAACCCATACACTTCTGGTTAAGGAGAAGCTTCTGAATTAGCTTCCCCCTAATTCATGCCACGTAAACTTGATGT
>CM046876.1:191116164-191190186 GCA_025667525.1 Glebionis coronaria
TGAGGACAATGTTTGGTTTTAGCATGGGGGAGTCAATCGATATAATCGCTTGCAATTGCTTTTGTCGTGTCCAAACGTATTGTTTTCTCATTTTTCAATAAAATTTTAAATTTTTAGTGTTATTTTTAAGTTTTAATAAAGAAAATAAGTGTTTTTTACACAAATGTAGGCTTTCAATAAGAATAGTTTTTGACTCGACTCGGTTTTTAACCTTAGCTTTTCCTTAACGTATTTGAATTAAGTTTTGCTAGGTTATTATATCGGGAGTTTTAAAACGCGAAAGTCTTAATTCATACGAGTTAAGAACAAGAACTTTTCGCAAGCTCCTATAATTGATCCTAGAAAGTCGTTTATCAAGGGAACTTTAAAACGCAAATTCTAAAACTTGAAAGAGTCTAAGAAGATGCAAGATCCTATAGATGACTTGAAAACCCAGAACTTTGATTTAATAGGCTAAGTATCCATTGATGGAGAACAAGAGATGATAGAGCCAATTATAAGTTTGGTATTCTTTCGGGAATTTATGTGAGTTAATTATGAGCCTATTCTCCCATCGCTTGTTAATAAATTTAATTGCAATAAATAATGTTGAACGATTTGAAAAGTTACTTAGCTTCTAGCCCAAGATCGTATAAAAGTTGCTCGGTATGGATTAGAGTTCATAGCCAAGGCATAACTTATTGAAGCGGGATGCGAAGATTGGCGAGTCCAAAAAGGTCCTAACAAGACATGAGGGCTATGTTTTATTGCTAAAGATCTCAAGTGATGTGAAGATTCATTTATCAAAAATCAATATGAAGGATCGGGACACACGACGAAAAGCAAATACTCCCAAAAAGTCATGGAGAAATCTATCCAAAAAGACCAAAATAAGGTATGAGGATAAATGAAGCCAAGTCCAAAAAGGAGGCGGATCGTTGTATATCAAAATCCCAAATAAAGATTGGAGAAAAATGAAGAAGTCGTGGTCCAAGTATGAATCTCTCAAAACTTCAAGTGAAGAAATTCCTATATGAAGAGAAGACCATTATTTCGTGAACGTCTCTCAAGGTTGGAAGTATAAAGTCGCTGCCAAATATCGGTCCGAGAAAGGTCTCAAATCGCGAAGCAAGTTATGCCAAGATATGAACTTTATAAAGTCCCGAGAAGCAGTTTTAAAAGATTTTGTCCTTTAGCTAACTATTGATTAAATCGTTCACTTTATTTTTGGCTTAATAAATTATCGAAATAAGTCAACAATGCATCCTCGTGATCATTCAAGACAACAATAAAATATAAGAGATACACCTAGGAATAAGGGAGTCTAAGTGAATAATTGGCCCACATGAGTTCGTGTTAGTCTACCAACTTATAATAACAATGATCCTGTTTTTGCACTTGGCATGGAAAAGTGAAAAGTCGAGGACGATGAATCTATTTGAGTTTAATGATCCTAAAAGTTATTTTTCAATAATGAAAGCAATACATTATGTCTTTGTAAAATAAAGTTTCATAATGGTGTAGTTAATGTTTTATTTTATCATTGCGTGAGGACACGACAATTGTTTTGCATGGGGGAATTTGATATGAGCTTAAATACTCATATCATTTATATCTTAAAACGATGAAATTGTGCATGAAATGTATCAAAAATGCCTTGTATATGTTGTTTTGTTGTTTTAATGTGTGTAGGTACCAAGTTCACAAAACCGGCAAAACCGACACAAGATTGAAGAAATATCAAGACCAAAAGTCGAGTTCGTTTTTATTGGCGGATTTACCAAAAGTTTGAGGTCTAGTGGGTCCCACTTGTGTTTATTGGGCTTGAGAGCCCACGAAATTTAGAAGCTGTCCAAATTAAGCCCAAGTCAATTTGGGTCAAAGCCCGTTTACAACTTATGAAACAGATGGAAGATATAAATCTTTATGGACCAAAGGCCCAAAGAAGAACGAAGGGACGATTTTTACTTGTTTTTGGGTCCAATTTAAAGGTCCATGTATCAAGTGAAAGATGGTGAGTGAAAAGTTTATATAAACTTTTGGTCAACATATTCGGTCAAAGAAGTAAAAAAGAAACAAAAATAAAGTGAAAGAAAAGGAACGAGAAAAAGAGATAAACGCAGGAAAAGAATTGGGGAAAATACCACCATTGAAGAACCCTAATCTTTAGGGGTTTCCTCAAATCAAAGGGCAAATTACTCTCACGCGCTTTTTCTGATGATTGAGGAGGATTAGAGCGCGTGGATTAATCAAAGATGCCAAGAATGAAGCTCCGCGTGGACAATTAAAACGTCACACCTCTTTTCCTATTGGCTGAGGGACTGCCAATCCTGACAAGAACCAATTATAACCCTTCACCTCATCAACAAAGAAGCACATTTATTGACAAGCTGGCGATCCGTGGGAGGGTTAAGGAAGATCCACCGTTTGATCATAACAAACATGAGAGAGAAGAAAATAAATATGACCTAATGGCTGAGAATCCACTCTTCCTCAACAGAAAATCATCCTTCAACCTCTCGGTTAGCCTATATAAACCCATGATTTTCATTCAGAAAATCATCCCTTTCTTTAGCACTATTATAATGTTTTAAAGTAGTTAGATTTTTGTAATTTTCTTTTTAAACAATGTAATGGTAGTTTGATCTAATAAAAAGTGAATCTAAGTTTTTATATTCTGTTGGCTTTCGTTGGTGTTTTTATTGTGTTAAAGTTTCTTGCAATTTTCTTTTTATAATCGAATATTATAATTGATGATATTGTTCATTAGCTAGAATCATAGCTTACTGAATGATAATTCTAGAAACAGGGATAAATGATTATTCCCACTGAATAATTATTAAAATATCTGCTGAAGCGATAGATTTGGTTGGTTCGAGTTAAATTGGTGTTCGTGGTTTATGACATTAGTAATAATAGGCAGAAAGTTTGGTTGCATTTAGACTAGTCAGCTCAGCGCTGGACTACTTCATCAAAGGTTATCATCAGTTAAAGGTCAAGCACTTGTCTAATTTCAAGTATATTTCTAGTTCTTAATTGGTGTCTGCTTATTATTAATGAAGAAATTTATGAGTATTTTGATAAGTTTTTGGTAGACTAATATTTGATATTGTTCTATTTAGATGGTTAAAGATATTTTTAATTCGCTTCAATATTTTTAACTTCTAATTAGGACTTTATTTTGTTATCGAAACTGCTGTGTTCATTGGTGAGTGATAAATTTGTTCACTCGTCCTAATATGATGCTTGTTATTAGATGTCCAGTTAACCAAACTTGTAAAGTAAGTTTGATTGGAGTCTGCGGACTTGTATATGTTCGACGCCTGTTAGAACTTAGTTTTCATTAATTCAGTCTGCTGTAGAGTCATAACTGTCTTATTTAGTCGTCATTCTCCTTTGCTGTAACCGAGTTTTTTTTTATTTACTAATGTGTTGCTAGCTGATGCTTAGTGTATCATACATAGCTGACTTTGAATGCTAGAGATTGTAGGCACTATCGATTGTAGCTGATGCATTAGTTTTCGTAGTTATCTATTCTCCATAGTTTTCGTGACTGTTTAGATTTTTGATGTAAGTATTGACTGGTTTTTGGAAGCTCTGTGTCTGCGATTAGTTGAATGTTAGTAGCATTATCTTAATGAATGAAATCATGTTTTCAGAATTTACTTAGGTTTATCATCTACATTGTTAGTTTCATAATAATTGTCGAAATGAATTGCTGAATTAATAACTAAGATTTGGATGTTTTCTATTCTAAATATGCCTTTGATAATAGTCGGCGTTGTTTACATATTGTGGATAGTTATTTATGTGTTTACGTGTTGCTGTGTTTAAAGTTTAATAAAGAAATATTGTTGCTTTCTCTGAAATAAATCATGTTGCTGAAGTGATTCAAGTAGACATAGTTTGACACGCCTGCTTTTAGCGTTAGCCGTTGTAGTTTAAAACTATCTTATGCTTTATTATTGTTGTGTGCTCGTTACTGCGCGTTTGGAATTTTAGATAGAGCTTGCTGCTTGGATCCATCATATTCTCCTGCTGATTTTTGTTTTGAGTAATCTACTTGTTGTTCTTAATTTGATTTTGCTCTTTAATGGATGCTTTCCTTGTTTTTTTTATTATTAGATGATTTTGTGTTATAAGTCCTTTGTTGCTGAGTGTTTTTACCTAATTGACTTAACTGATTGATTGCTGTTATTCTTTCTGGATGTTCTGCTTTGAGTACTGTGTTTAGATTAGATATAATGGGATGATTTTTCATCTGTCTCATGCTGAGGTGTTTTTCTTTTTATCTTGACTGCTGATTAATTTGTTATGATAGTTTTTATTTTTGTTGCTGATAATCGTATACTGCTAGAGTGTTTGGGTCAGATTGTTTTGCGTTTTTATTACTGCTGTTACAAGCTCGTTTGGCTAAAGAATCTATCATTATAAAAATTAATACCAAAAATTCGTTTATAACAGGTTTCGAACTCGAGACCTGTTGTTCATGCTCCATCAGACTTAACCATCTATGCTCAAAGTTCTTTTTGTTATAGTATTCATTTAAGTAGTTAAAATACATTAAAGTTTTGCTACATATGACTTTAAACGTTTTTTTTGTTCTTCTTCTTCATTTATACTTTTAGTTTATAAAGAGAAAAATAAACATAAAGTAATTTTAAATAAATAAATGTTTAGTTAAACTTGGTACAAATTATTAGTTTTATTTTAAAAATAAAAATAAAAATAAAAATAAAAATAAAATTAAATAAAAATAAAAAAATGTTTTTATTAATTTGAAAAGTTTAATTAGTTTATTTTAATAATTAGATTTTTATAAATTTAGATTTTAAATAAAATTAGTTTTAAAAAGATAGATTTAATATAAGTAAATTTTTAATTAGATTTCTAAAAAATAGTTTAAAAGTCATTTTTATATAGAATTAATTTTTTATAGATTGTTTAAAAGTTTAATTTTAAAATAGATTAAAATTAAAATAGGCGGGGTTTACGATTCATGCACTTTAGGTTTAATTTAAATAGATTAAAATTTGTAGATTTTAATTGTAGTTTAAAAACCACAAACCAATTCAAATCGATTGTCCAAATCAAAACGAAACGTCTCAAATTCATAAGATCTTCGTGTACAACGAACTCGACTCATTCACGTGTTTAATTGAATTCGTCATTGGTATTATTAGACTATTATTTTTTCCTAAAGGTAATTTTCTAATTTACCCTATAACGTATCTAATTATCACCATACTATCCACGATACATCATTCAGCAATTTGAGTTTATAAAACAAGGGGTTTTAAATTTGTACAAAGGTGTCGTCGACTATGAAAAAGTTTCTAGGGATACCATTTGGAATATTAAACCTAACCCACAAGTAGAAGTCGTCATTCAACAATGTATTGTTCCAACCATTGATGATCTTTCAAAAAATGTGGAAATATTTTATACAGCTCTCACTGAGGAAATGTTAACTGATTTAAGTTATGTTAAATCTCTTGAAGATGAAGTTGATTTTCTTCAAACTAAATTAAAGACACAAGAACACCAACTTTCTAACGAAATTGATCGACTTTCTAAGGAATACTTTTATGCTGACCATATGAATGCTATACTTGGTGTGTATACCGATCTTGATCAATATTGTCATGTAGGATGTCTAGTGTCAGAATCGGACGCGAAATGTCGCAATCTTGAAGTAGAGCTTTCGAAACAAATTCAGTCATATAACAAACTTTCAAAAAGTTTTTCTCAACTTGAGAAACACTCCATTTCTCTTGAACTTGCTTTACAAAAAGGTGAAAAATCTCATAATCATAAAAAGTGTCAAGAAATGTTAGCTTCTTCGTTTCGTCTACTAAATGAAAAAGATTTCGAAATAAATGATTTGAAAGCTCAGCTAAAAGAAAGGGACATAGCCATTAGTGAGTTACAAAAACTCATTGAGAAAATGAAATGAAAGTCTGTTTTGGGTAAACCTTCCGCCGTTCGTCAACCGAATGCGGTTAAGTGCCCTAAATAATCTATTTTGGGACAATCCCCACAGACTTTGCCTAAGATAGGAAATGATAAGAGTACCAATGTGATAACACCTGGAATGTATAAGATGAACAATAAGCCCACTCAAACTGGAACATCACGGTTACCTGAGAATATTAGGAAAACTAATCAACGTGTGTCTTCTTGTAGATAAGTAATCCCCACTACTAGCGTTAGCGGACCACAGCTTAAGAGCAATAGAATGCAAGATAAGTTCATGCCTAACAATAGTCAATGAAAGAAGTTGGATGTATAAGACCACTAGGAATTTTAAGTTTTCTAAGAATAAAACGTCTGTAACTGCATGTAATGACAGTTTAAATGCTAAGACCTCGAATGTTGAATTTGTTTGTGTTGAATGTGGAAAATGTGTTCGTACTTTCAATCATGATGCGTGTGCTCTTAATCATAATGGCGTGAATACTAGAACTAGGAAGCCTATTCGTGTGCCCACTAGTACTAGAGAACCCACAAGAACTTTGAACCAATCCACTGATCAACCACTTAAGAAACTAAATGCGTTAGAATCCACTACTCTACATAAACAAAGCAGGTTAAAGAAGTTTTATGAGAACATGATTGAGACATGTACACAGGGGTATTCAAGATTTACACCACCTAGATACAAATGGGTACCTAAGACAACCCCCATTCTAATTGGGTCTATGAATGTTAGCTTGCCTTTATAATCTAGGTCCACTACTATTTTGGAACCCGTTTCTATTAAGGGCTCCCATTTGTCAAATGCTACATTGTCTTCTAATTCTTCTGCAGCTCGTCGAAATCATCCTATTCATAATGGACTCCGGGTGCAAAAAGCACATGACGGGAAATCTCAAACTTCTCATTAACTTCGTGGAGAAGTTTCTGGGTACGGCACGGTTTGGAAATGATCAATTTGCACCGATACTCGGATATGGAGACTTGGTTCAAGGAAATCTCACTATCAAACGGGTTTATTACGTCGAGGGACTGAATCACAATTTATTCTCGGTTGGTCAATTTTGTGATGTGGATTTGGAAGTGGCTTTTAGGAAATCTACTTGCTATGTTAGAGACTACGATGGGAATGACCTTCTTACAGGTTCTTGTGGTTCTGATCTCTACACAGTAATTCTTCAAGACACATCTTCAACAAATCCAATTTGCTTAATGGCTAAAGCTTCATCATCTCAAGCATGGTTATGGCATCAACGATTGTCACATCTCAATTTTGACACCATCAACTTGCTTTCGAAGAATGATATTGTGACTGGTCTTCCTAAGTTGAAATTCTCAAAGACCATCTTTGTTCTTCTTTTGAGTTGGGGAAAGCAAAACGGAAGTCTTTTCAAACAAAGACTACCCCAAGCTCAAAAGGACGATTGGAACTTCTACACATGGATTTATGTGGTCCCATGCGTGTAGAGAGTATTAACGGGAAAAAGTATATTCTCGTGATTGTTGATGATTGCTCTAGATACACATGGACTTTCTTCTTAAGGTCCAAAGATGAAACACCAGAGGTTCTCAAAAACTTTCTCAAGATGATACAACGCAATCTTCAAGCTCAAGTCTTAACCGTAAGAACGGATAAAGGTACTGAATTTTTGAACAACAACTTGCAATCTAACTTTCAAGAAGAAGGCATCGAACATCAAACGTCTATTGCTCGAAATCCTGAACAAAACGGCGTTGTCGAAAGGCGGAACCGTACTTTGGTTGAGGCTGCTCGAACAATGCTTTCTGCTTCAAAATTACCGCTATTCTTCTGGGCTGAAGCAATTGCAACTGCCTGTTATACTCAGAATCGTTCTCTCGTCATTCCTAGACATGAAAAGACACCTTACCACATCATCAATGGCAGGAAACCTACTGTCAAATTCTTTCACGTATTTGGATCTCTATGCTACATCCTTAAAGACGGTAAGAATCTCGACAAGATGAAAGAAAAAGGTGATGCATGTATTTTTGTGGGGTATGCTATATTGTCGAAAGGATATCGAGTCTATAACAAGAGAACAAAGATTATTGTCGAATCAATTCATGTGAACTTTGACGAATTGCCACAAATGGTACTTGATCACAACAGCTCAAGTCCCACACCTCAATGTCCAGCAATGGCACCTACACACAACAGTGTACGTCCAGTGCAAGAATGTCAAGAAAATACTCCTACAGCAGACTCGACAGATACGACACAAATGAATGAGTTGGTTGATTTATATGATCCAATGTTTGATAAATATTACTATGGAAACAATCAAGTTGTGTCAAAGCCATCCGCTGTCAATACTGCTGATGCACCCGAACAAAGTCAACAAGACACAACTGCATCTACTTCAGCAACCGTTGCTCAAGAGACAATTCCAGTGGATACTCAACAAACTCAAGAAACTGTCATACAACCAACATCACCAACCGTCAATGCTGAAGGAGGAAACAACAATCAAGCAGTCGATGCACAACCTGACGATGAAGAATTTATCAATCCGTTCGGTACACCGGTACACGAAGTCGGAGAGTCTTCTACTCATCATGTTGATCCGTCCAACATGCATACATTCTACCAACCATATCCATCCACTCACCATTGGACACGTGATCATCCATTGGAGCAAGTCATTGGAAATCCTTCACAACCGGTTCGAACACGCAGACAACTCAAAACTGATGGTGATGTGTGGATGTATGCACTCACTGTGAGTTCAACTGTACCTACAAACATCAAACAAGCCATGACTGATCATGCGTGGATTGAATCAATGCAAGATGAAATTCATCAGTTTGAACGCCTAAATGTTTGGGAACTTGTTGACCGACCCTATGGAATGTCAATTTTAGATTTCAAATGGATCTAGAAAAACAAACTGGATGAAGAACAAACCATCATCAAAAACAAATCTCGTCTTGTGGTTAAGGGATACCGTCAACAAGAAGGCATAGACTACGATGAATCATTCGCTCCAGTCGCTCGTTTGGAAGCAGTCAGGATATTCCTTTCTTATGTTGCACATAAGGGCTTCACGGTTTTTCAGATGGACGTTAAAACTGCTTTTCTCAACGGTCATTTGAAGGAAGAAGTGTATGTGAATCAGCCGGAAGGATTCATCGATCCTCATCATCCTGACAAAGTTTATCGTCTCAAAAAGGCTGTATATGGACTTAAACAAGCTCCAAGGGCATGGTACGAAGAACTTTCAAACTTCTTGGTGTCCAAAGGATTCTCCAAAGGTTCTATTGATCCTACTCTCTTTACTAATAAATATAGGGATGACATAATGCTGGTGCAAGTTTATGTTGATGACATTATTTTTGGTTCTACGAACCCAAAACTTTCAAAATGTTTTGAAAAATTAATGCACAGCAGATTTGAAATGTCAATGATGGGGGAGCTAAAATTCTTTTTAGGCCTCCAGATTCATCAATCCCCACGTGGTATCTTCATTAACCAAGATAAGTATGCTCAAGAGATACATAAAAAGCATGGTATGACCTCATGTGCTCGCGTTGGTACACCATTGTCAACCACATCCCTAGACGCTGACTTGTACTCATATCCCGTAGATCAAACGCGATATCGCAGTATGATCGGGCCACTTATGTACCTTACAGCCAGCAGGCCTGATATTCATCATGCCACATGCTATTGTGCACGATATCAAGCCAGACCTACTCAAAAGCACCTCAAAGAGGTTAAACGGATCTTTTGGTACCTTAAGAATACCATTCACATGGGACTCTGGTATCCGAGGGAAACCGGTTTTCATCTAACGACTTTTTCAGATTCTGATCACGCAGGTTGTCTTGATAGTCGTAAAAGCACTTCTGGTAGCATACAATTTCTAGGGGAAGACAAGCTTGTCAGCTGGTCGTCAAAGAAGCAGGATTGCACTTCGCTCTCATCAGTTGAAGCAGAATATGTGGCTCTATCCGTGTGTTGTGCTCAAGTCCTCTGGATGAGAACTCAACTCACGGATTATGGCTTCCACTTTGATAAAATACCTATGTATTGTGACTCAAAGTCGGCCATAGCCATATCTTGCAATCCGGATCAGCACTCCCACACCAAGCACATCGATGTCAGATATCACTTCATCAAGGAACAAGTGGAACGCGACATCGTAGAATTATACTTTGTCAAAACTGAGTACCAGCTGGCAGACTTGTTTACAAAAGCTCTCTCGAAAGATAGGTTTGCGTATCTCGTTGGCCGTCTTGGTATGAAGTATATGACTCCAGAAGACTTGGAGGTTTTGGCAAATGAAGCTGCTTGATATTCTCTCACAATGACTTCTAAGCGCATCACAGCTTAGGACTCGGACCTCAACTAAGGAAAGTTTTTAAGTAAATGTCAGCTTAGAACTCGAATTTCAACTTAAGGAAAGTTTATCACGGATGATAACTTATCCTTCACAACGGGAAATTTATTTTTCTCGGTCATGAGCTAGTCACAAAACAATCAAAGTTCTGAGCTCATGAAAAACGGACCCGAAAGGGAAGTGTACGTTTCAGTACGCTTTCCCTAAGCAATAGAAGAGAAGTCTTCTATCATGATTATTTTAAAACCGTTGAACCCAATTTTTCAAGAATTTCTCAAAAAGGTTTTTCTAAATCTTTCAAAATTGTGTGTTCAACACTCCCTTCCTCATATGTGGTTTTTTATATCTCTAAAATGTCATATGTTATCTTGATCAATTTTTGAGGGGGAGCGTTTTAAAATCAAGCCTTTAATGTTGTTGGGTACATCTCTAACATTGTCATATTTTATGTATCCAACACATTCCGAAAATGATATTAAATCTGTCATATATTATCGGTAAAGGCATTTCAACTCCGTACCTCAACATATTTTGTGGTGTCGTTTTTCTAAAATTTTGTCAAATTTTGTCTCAAGACACACATATATTGTTGAGGGGGAGCGACCCGACTGAAAATGTTCCATGATTCATATGTGCACACATGTTTCTCTCCCGTCGATTTTTCGGAAATTGTCATATTTTAATCTATTGGTATCTCTAATATTATATTTTTATATTAGAGATAGGGGGAGAAAATGTGATTAAAATGTAATATATCGCAACAAGTGATCTTAAAGACTCAAGTGCAACTCTTTCCTTCACATGCCAAACTATTTCGTATATCGATGCATGTGTGTAGGGGGAGCTTTTCGGAATGTAAAACTTTCAAGTGTTAAAAGTTTTGATTTTTTATCAAACACTTTGAATGCTTTTCAATGGTTTATGGTTACAAATGATACCCAAAACAACCTACTATCCACGACGGAACGATGGAGTCAAAAGGTGGTTTAGGATAGGAAACTAAGTCCTATGATCCAACCAGAACCAGAGGGATCTACCCAAGGACATTCCATAGCTAGAAATAGTTGTCCTTAGGAAAGATGGAGTTGAATGAAGCTGAATGCGGACCAATTACTCAAGTTAGCACTGGAACAATCACAACAAGGTGCTAGTGATGACGTATTGGTAAGCATTGAAGGAGTTGAATATTCTATGCAACTTAGGCAGAAACCGGGTTAACACATATCTTGAAGACAAGTGTCATGGACCCAGTGATGCGATGCACAACCCTTTCTCAGCCATTCGAGTTTCTCTCAAAAGAAACTTGTCTCATTGTCACGGAGATCAACACGTATCTATTGACTTTCTCACTCCGAGTTAGTTAATATTGAAAAGGTGGCAGTCTGCTCCAGCCTCCGATTACCAAAATGCACTTATTAAGTCTAGAGCCAAAAGAGATCAATTTATCATCTCATTAGGACACAATCGAGTCCTACGCATTATCCTTATGATATTGCCAGAAAATCTGAGTGATACGATTCACAATGAAGATGGAAATCCTGCTTGAGCCAGCATTAAACAAGCTCATGGTAGGTAACTTATGCGATTCTACACGAATTAAACTTGTGAGAACTGGAAAGCAACTAAGTTTCGATTCTTAATTGATTCAAACTTGATTCCAGGTTTCTTCGCAAAATCTATGTGATCTTGCCAGAACATTCAGAGTGACACTCATTAGTGTTCACAGTGACCAGTGGAAATCCTTCAGTGTCAACATCAAACAGCACTGCGGTAGGTAACTCGCAAGATTCTCTATGAATCAAGCTTGTGACAAACTGGAAAGCAACAATGGTGCGATTCTTTTTGAATCAAACTTGTTCCAGGAACTCTGAATTGACGACTCTAATCAGACGGATAATTTATCCTTATGATTCACTCTTTACGTTCGCAGTCTGCTTTGAGACGGTCGAGTAAAGAGAACTGGCTACTACCGCCGGGAAACCCTGTCAAAGAGGTTCTTAATCGAATCTACCCGATCACAGGTACGGTATCTAATACCGTCTAAACGGTCTTCACCGACCGGAGGTAAAATGCTACCGAGTTAGGATGAAATGTTCAAAGCGATTTTATCCGTGTCCATATATGTTGCTGCATATCAAGAAGGTGGCGTAGCTGTGTAACCGATGTCGATTCAGAAGTCACAAGAGCACAAGATGGCGATATTCAAGATACTTAAGAATGTAAGAATGTAATAGGCCATCTTGTCACAAGAGCTCAAGATGAACACTATCAAGAATAGATTGAAGATCTCAAGCACTCAAAGTCAAATGACAAAGGCTCAGATAAAGATCACAAAAGCATGAAGGAACAAAACCGTTACAAACAAGATCAAGACCAAGATACAAGACCAAAGCAGGAAGATCTCCTCTACAAGAATGTATTCACTCAATCATCTTATGCTTTTTAAGCTTTTTAAGATGACCGATACATTGGGGGAGATTGTTAGCCCTATATTTTATATAGTCAAACAAGAATGTAATAGGTCATCTTAGTCGTTATTGGTCTTGTATTGTAATAGGTTAGTCGGGAAAACCGGGCTTGGACGTTAAAAAATATTGTATAAGTTAGGGGCGTAAGCCCAAAACAAAGCCAAGCCCGACCCAAGTAACTTAAACCCACGGCCCAACAAGCCAAGGGTATATATACCCTCTTCCATGTGTGGAAGAGGGTGTTGGTTCATTTTACTTTCTCTCTCTAGTAAACATAAACCTTCCACCATCTCTATTGTTTCTCTCTCTACTTTTCTACTCTTTCTCTCTCTAAGAATCTTGTGTTATGGATTGATTGGGATTAACAATTGTGTTATCTAGATCATCATCATCATCTACGATTGAAGACTCTCGTGTTCGTTTACGTGAGCCTCCATCGTTTGCTTGAAGAAGTTTTTCACGAATCCATGACATATCCTTTATTGTTCTAACAATTATCTTTTAGCATACTTAATAAACGGCTCTTAGATATATTGTTGATCACCCTTTTCATGCTAGATCCTAAGCATTCGACTCTTCGTCTCTAGTATGGGGGTGCTCCACCTTTAGACTCGAAACATTGAGGACAATGTTTACTTTTAGTATGGGGGGGGGATAGGTACTTGATTTGCTATGCCCTCACGTTTTCCAACTTTCAATGTTTTGTTTTATTTTGTTGCTAATAAGGCTAAAAATGGCCAAATTTTAAAATTTTTCTTAGTTTTAGTAAGTGTTTTTAAGACACGAATGTATATTTTCCGATGGGTAGAATAAGAGCTAATTTTTGACTTGATGGTCATTTGGAGCCCTTTACATTCCTTATCCCGCTCAATTCAAGTTTTGCTAGACTTTTATATAGGGAACTTTAAAACGCGAAAGTCTTAGCTCATTCGGGTTAAGAACAAGAACTTTTCGCAAGTTCCTATAATTGATCCTAGAAAGTCACTTATCAAGGGAACTATAAAATTCATTCTCTAAACTTGAAAAGGTCCAAGAAAGTACAAGATCCTATAGGTGGCTTGAAAACCCAAAACTTCGATTTGATATAGTCTTAATGAAAGCTAATCCAAATTTGGCTTAATTTTGAATTGCATGGCTAAGTATTCACGAGTCTTTTTAATTAGAGGTCTTTAAATAGTGAAGAGCGAGAAATGATAGAGTTAGACAAGTGATCATGCTAAACGTAGAACATGAAAATGTTCTTTCAAAAACTCATATTTTTTAAATGTGGCTTTTTCTCCCATAAGATCAATGCATTAGGAATAAAAATAATTGCAATAAGTAAGGTCGTATGATTTGAAAGGTTACTTAGCTTCTAGCACAAGATCGTTTAAAAGTTGCTCGGGGTTGAATAGAGTTCATAGCCAAGGCATAACTTATTGAAGCGGGACGGGAAGATTGGTGAATATCCAAAAAGGCCCAAACAAGGCATGAGGAGCTCTATTTTGTTGCTAAAGATCCAAGATGATGTGAAGTATCATTATTCCAAAATCAATATGAAGGATCGAGACACACGACGAAAAGCAATTACTCCCCTAAAGTTCATGGAGAAAGTCTATCCAAAAAGACCCTTACAAGGTATGAGAATAAATATATCCAAGTCCGAAAAGGAGGCGGATCGTTGTATATCAAAGTCCAAAATAAAGATTGAAGAAAAATGATGAAGTCGTGGTCCAAATATGAAGAATCTCTCAAAAACGTCAAGTGAAGAAATTCCAAAATATGAAGAGAAGACCATAATTTCAAGAACGTCTTCCCAAGATTTTAAGTATGAAGTACATGCCAAATATCGGTCCGAGAAAGGTCTCAAATCGTGAAACAAGTTATGCCAAGATATGAACTTAAAGAGATACATGAGAAGCCGTTTTAAAAGATTTTGTCCTTCGGCTAACTATCAATTAAATCATGCTACTTTGCTTTCGGACTAATAAATACTCAAATAAGTCAATATGAATCACTTGTGATCCATGACAAATAGTTAAAAAATGCTAGTAACCCATTTTCATTTTATAATAACTAGGATTGCGGGGAGAAAAAGTATTACACAATTTGGACGTATGAGTAGTGTTAGCATTGTGACTTGTACCAACAATGATCTCGTTTTTGCACTTAGCATGGAATGTATGACAATCAAGGATGACGAAATTTACTCTAAGGGTCATTTACTTATTTCTATTCATTGACCCTAAAAGTCACTTTCGTGATGAAAATCATACATTATGTCTTTACACATCTTCGTAGTATTGTTGCAAGTCTTTTACTTTTCAATAAAGGTTAATAAAATTGAATTTTGGTGATGCCTAGATACTTTATTCTAGCATTGCGTGAGGGCACGGCAATGGCTTAGTATGGGGGAGTGATGAGATGGCATTTATACATGATCTCATCGTTCTTTTCGGGCTTTAAATGCATAAAAATGTCATAAAATACCATATATATGCTTGTATTTGTTTACTTGTGTGTTTTAGGTATGGATACCGTGAAAAAGACAAAATATCACAAGAAACAAGGAAAAACAGACACGAGAAACGAAGCCGTACAAAGAACCGGGCCCTAATTCATGATTTATCCAAGATTAACCCTTGAAGACTTGAAGATGTACAAGATTGATCCTCAAAATATGAAGAAATGACACTTAAAACCCTTGTATATTCATAATTACAAGTTTGGTCCCTTAAGTTTGTCAAAATTACAAAATGGTCCTTCAACTTTGAAGAAATGGCAAGATTCGTCCCTCATCAATTCTAATTTATCAATTATGGTCCCTCATAAAGTCAAAGAACCAATGTAGACCTTTGAAGATCAAGAGTGTCTAAAATCAGTCCCTCAAATATGGAAAAATGGCAAAAACAACCCTTGAAACACTTTTGCCAAAGTTTTGGGGCAAAAGTGTGAAATCAGAAAGTTCTATAACAAAGGGAATACATTTTTGTGGCTGAAAAACTTGATTTACCCATTTCACCAAAACACAAGGGCCAAAGGTGTTCAAATGAAACATTCAAACACTTTTTTGCGCCAAACAACTCCTATTCCTACAAAAACGGATTAAATGAGTTACTGTTACCCTTCTTCACCCCCAGAAATTACTTCCACTTAACAAAGGGTAAAATGAAATTAACCCTACCCACGCTTGATTCACACATGCAGAAACTCATCCCACACCCAAAACCCTCACTCCCACTCACCAAAGGGCCCCACCATTCAAGACGTCCACCCATCACATCACAACTTAGCCTCCAAGGAATGCCACGTGGCAAAATCAACAACCCACACTCAATGCTTAACTATAAAGCTAAAATGAACGATTTGGATGCATTTGGACAGCTCAATATCAAAATTCGTCTAGAAGATTCAAGGGCATTTTAGGGACTTCATAGCTAGGGTTTTCTTATTGTAATCTCAGCCTTTGTGGCCTATATAAGGACTCCTCAACTTGTGAGAGAGCCTTGTTCCAGTTTTACCTTTTAAACATTGTAATCCCTTTTTAAATTTTATAAAAGTTGGTATTTTGAGAAAATTGTAATTCCTTTTTATGTTTTTGAAAGTTGGTATTGTTTAAGGGTAATTCTGAGTTCCATTATATGTTATAAGTGTGCTTGAATCTTGTGGTTCAAGGACGTTTATGTTTGGTAAGGTTTTCAAGTTTGAAAAAAGCTTGAAAAGTGGTTTCTGATTTTGCTATATTACTTGTACTAATCCTTGACCAAAAGCTATAAGCTCTTACAAGCTTGTTGACACCAAGCTTGTGAAGGGATTGGAGCCTTTGGTTGGGCTGTTTGTGCATTGTGTTGAAGAAATCAAGCCCTTGAGTTTCTTCTTTGAAACATCAACCAAGGCAGTCATTCATCTTTCTTGTTGAAGTACCTTGGTCTTGTTCTAGTTGTTGAACAAGGTCCAAGGAGCATTGCTGGTCCTCCTAGGATGTTGTGGAGGACAGGTATAAGCTCTTGTTAAGATTCCTCTAAAAATCACATGATAGTGTCTGTTTTATGTTTTGCTATGTGATTTGGTGATTTTGTGTTTGTGCTTTGTGTTTTATGGTTGGTATCTGTTAGTTGTCACCTAGTGTAGCTATTTGATCATTAAAATTAGTAGGTTGTTTGAAGGATTAAGAAGTTTGTTTGAAAAGTGATTATTAAAGGATTGTTTGGGATTACTGGTTCATAAGGCCTTGTGGCCTTGGTTCTTAGGATTTGGGAAGTCTAAACAAGTCATATTAAACAAGTTTTAGTCATTGGTTAAGTTTCTGAAAGTTTGGAAAAGGGATTTCAAGTTTTGCAAAAATCTGATAAAAGGTGTTTTGGAATTGGTCAAACACATCAGATCCAATTTCTTCTTTTTTTTTGGATCTAAGGTCTGAAATCAGGTTTGGGAATAGTTTAGGTGATAAGCTATCTATTGGTTATCTGGTTGTTGAATTTGGTTGCTTATTGAGTGTGCTATAGCTTATCAAAGTTGGCTGAAGCGGTCATTTGCATCAACAAAGTGACCACCTCATTTGGTGCTTGCATTTGTATCTCTAGTGTATGCCTTGTTGTTTTATTGCTTGGATCTTGTTATTGTGCTGCTTGTGAGTGAATTTTGCTATTTGGTGTGTCTTGTATCTGGCTTATAAGCTAACTGGCTTATTAAGCCCTTATTGCCAAAATCTGTCATCAAAAGGTCAACTGACCTCTTGAATCACAAGGACTCCTCCTTGAGTTCTTCACAAAAGTTGCTTATAACAAGCCCTTATACCATCTCTGATCATTTGGTAAACTTTGGAGCACTTTGACTTTTGGTCAAATAAGCACAATTTGGCTTATTTTTGAGAACTGCTTATTGGTACATGCAACAACTTTGGTTTTATAATAGAATCATTTTTCTTAGCTTAATAACAAGTCTGGAAGGTTACAAGTCTTTTGGTTAAGCTTTTGCTAGGAAACTAGCTTATTTGGCTTTTTTAGCCAGCTTATTGGTTCACACAGCTTATTCTACTTGGCTTTTTGTGATTTTCTTGATTGATTATTCTTAGTTAAGCTATTTGTGAGCTTTTGCAACAAACCAGAGCTTCTGAAACGCCCTAGAACTCTAACCCGACTATTTTGTCATTTTGTGGATTTCTATTTTGCTTATTTCTGGCTTATTGAGTGAGCTTTTTCAAAATTTCTTTTTATAGATCTCTTAGGCATCTCAAAAAAAGGTTGTGTGTTTAAGCAGAGCTTATGGCATTGGCTTATTGCTTAATGGGCTTATTGGCCCAATAAGAATAAGTTGTTTGTTATTTAAGCTGTGATAAGCTTAGAATCTGCTTTTAGGCCTTCAGACTTTTGTGCTTAGAATTAAATTTTGAGTCAGATAGGGCTTTTTCAGGTCATTTGGGCCTTGTTTGACTTTTTGGGCTAAAAAGCCCATTAAGGTTGACTGATTTTGCTTTTAGCCCATTTGGGAGCCCATTAGGGGTAATTTTGTAATTTCACTTTCATTTTCTGATTACTTAGGTTAAAATAAACTAGTTTGCAAGTTTTTAGAATTTTTTATAATTTTTGGATTTTTAATATTATTTTAATATTATTTTATTATTAAATTTCAAATTTCAAATTTTTGCACTTTTTATATTTTTCTTAGCTTAATTACATTAAAATAGGATTTTTGCAACTCTTAGATTAATTTTATCATCTTTAGATTAATTTTTATAATTATTTTAAGTTTTAAGAGTTTTTAAATCATTTTAAATAGTTTTTATTAGTTTAAAAATTTATAAAAATAGCTTTTAATCTTTTTAGGTTATTTTAGAGGTTTACCAATTGAAAAATATTAATTTGGGCTTTTTGATAATTAATTTGATTTTTAGGGCTTTAATTAGCATTTAAAAATTAATATTAAATTAATTAAAAGGTTTGATAAAGTTTTGATTATTGGCAAACTCTTATTTTATTTATTTTTATTTTTGGTAAATTTTTGGGAATTTTTAGAATTAGTTTTTACTTTAGCTATTTTTACGGTTTTACGTTTAGTCGTAGTAGTAATTAATTTCACGTCTTCGTCATTCTATTTTCTCATCCCCTTCTATCCAATATTAATCTCAAATCTTGTTACATCTTAGTCACACACATATACCTCCTTTGGAAATGAACTTCATTGGGTCATTAGTGTTTGATTTTCTTAAATCATCACTTAATACTTACCGCTTTTACGCCTTTTTCCTAAAAGGTCGTATTTTACTACAATCAAGGATCAATGGTGCTGACTGGAATGTTCCAGAGAGTCAGTTTATCTCCATTGATTTTTGAAAAGTCATCACCAAGATGGTCATCAAAAAGGAAAGATAGAAATCTGGTGAAAACAACATTTTTCTCCCTTGTCTTTTTCTCCAGCTTCCCATGGAGATCTTCAAAAATAAACCTCCCAAAATCAGCTTTAATTCCCTTGGCCAGACAGTATAAAATAATATCATCCTTTTGGTTGATCTGGTCAAGGCCTCCAGTTCCCCCCCCCCCCAAACACTCAATAAGAATAGTCATTAACAACTTCCACCTTGGTGGCAAACAACTCCTTTTTAACCCCCCATTCTCAGTAATCTCTTCAATATACCTAATTTCTTTAAAGAAATTTTTAACAATCATAAAATCATCAGGTATAGCCTCATAATCAGTAGGGTTTTCCAAATAATTTAGACCAAAAACCCTTCTAAATAATTTTAACCCAAATCTACCATGAATCCCAACTGTGGTAGAATCAAACTCAATGGACTTCTTGTTGTTAGAAGTCTCTGTTATGAACCAAAGTTCTTTTAGGACATTTTGAAACATCATACCAGGATCCTCAAATAATGCATACCTTAAAACACTTTTGGACAAGTAAGTCATAACTTGTTCCCCAGGAACAAACTTAATGGATTTAGGTTTGAGTAAGGTGATGTTGTTGGGTTTGAAGATGATATCTTCAATGGAAAAAGTCACATGGGTGGATGGGTTGAGTGTGATATTTGCAACCTTTGGGGAAGAATATAATTCAGCCACTGTTGTTTTTGTGTGTGTTTCTTTTTGAAACAAAGAGAGTTTGTGTGTGTGTTTTTGATGAAAAGATTTGTAATCGTGGAATGAAATCCAATTGTAAGGGATTATATAAAAACTTGAACTGATTTGTAAAAAGTTTTTAAAACCATTTGAATTTTTTTTAAATCTTTTAGGGTTTCTTTTGAACATTTGGCACAAACTCTCTCATTAATGTTCTGGAAAAAGGTATGATTTTCTGTTGCTTTGAACAGTGAAACGCCTCATGTGCCAGGGAGTTGTTGACTGTGGATGGGGACGTTTGAAATTTCCTCAATTAACAAATGACAGCTTTTGAAAGAATATTTGTTTTATTCACAAGAAAATTCAATGCCATTTAATACGTTTCATCACATGATTGATTTGTTTTAAATGTTGTTGCTCAAATATGCTGATGCTGATGGCAATACTTGTGAGCTTTAGTGCGCCAGATGAGGCGACAAAACCACATATACATGTTCACATAAGTGAACAAGACATATGACATTGCACTCACCTCTACTCAGGCCTAGCTACTCAGTTGTATTAAAAAAGTTGTTCAGAATTTGCTAAAGGAAACTTTTGATGACTGGTGATCATTTGTTTAGCTTCAGTGAATTAGATAAGGCGACAAAACATCATATACACAATCACATAAGTGATATAGACACGTGACATTGCACACTCCTTTACTCAGACACTGCTACTTAGCATTTAATCAAAACTTTTAAGAAATGTTGAACCTTCAAGTTTCTTCAGTGAATGCTTAAGGTTTCGGTTTTGTATCATTAATGTTCAGCATACCGAGCTCCATTATCCATGTTTTGAAAGTTGGTTCATCCATTGGTTTGGTGAAGATACCAGCCAATTGATACTGAGTGGGGATGAAATGTAATTCAATGTCCCCTTTCAGAATATGATCTCTGATAAAGTGATATCTGATATCAATGTGTTTTGTTCTTGAGTGAAGGACTGGATTGTTGGATATTGCAATAGCACTAGTGTTATCACAAAAGATATGTACCTTTTCATATTCTATGTCATAATCAGCCAGTTGGCTTTTCATCCAAAGAACATTGGCACAACATCCAGCAGCTGCCACATATTCAACTTATGTTGAAGACATGGCAACTGTTTGTTGGTTTTTAGCACTCCAACACACAAGTTTGCCATCTAGCAATTGGCAAGCACCAGATGTGCTTTTTCTTTCCTTATTGTATCCAGCATAGTCAGAATCTGAATACCCCTTTAGATCAAAACCTGAGGATTTGAGGTACCAGATACCTAGACTTGGTGTACCTTTTAGGTATCTGAAGATTCTCTTTACAGCAGTAAGATGTGATTCCTTTGGATCTGCTTGGTATCTTGCACAAAGGCATGTAGAGATTTGAATGTCAGGTCTGCTTGTAGTTAGGTACATAAGTGACATAATCTTACCACTATACTGAGTCTCGTTGACTGTGTAACACCCCATTTTGAGAAATTGATTATGTCATGATAATTATGGCGTGTCATCAAAGCATGCAAGGTAATATGTCATAAACATACATGACCAAAGGGATAATCAAAATCAAACATCGGTTACCAAACATAAGCCCAAAGCATAAATAAAATAAATGAACTAAAGGAAGACTAAACAAGCATAAATATATGAAGGCAAGAGGAGAAGAAGTCTAAGGTATCACCCATCCTATGCATGTCCTCCAAATGCTCCAGTCTAACCTTGAGTACCTGCCGTTTTATGATATTGAAAGAAAAGTAACGACTGAGCAATACACTCAGTGAACGGATATATGACATAGCATGAATGGCATAATATAGGAAAGAAATGTAAAGCATGAATAGCAGGGGGAATGAATAAGTCCTTGAAAACCTGGGACATGTTTATAATCTGGTTTTATATTCTGAAAATATAGCTTATGTTTACTTATAAAAATCTGGATTAGTTTAATATACCAAAATCCAATATAGGTCACGAGCTCAAAAACGTGCATGAATGCTTGGAGGGGTGACCTTGCCATGCAAATTAGAGGGGATGCCTCTAATTAATATGGTAATGGGTAGGAGGGATCAGCTCCTTCTGAAGGATGCAAGGCACACACCACATTCACCATGAAATCATGACTGACACTGTAACTAGGATGCACCCATACGTCCCACATGATAATATAATAATAAAGGCCAAATAACTGAAAGAGACGCCAAGAGCTATCACTCCGCCGTGGTGAAGTCATAACACTAGTGCCTCTAGTGTTATGGTTATGGTACCTCCATAACTAGGTGAAACTGGCATGCATGTATATGGCTAAGGCAACTAATAAAACATAAGCATTTAAATCTGTAACTACTGGGAAAAACAGTTGGCTGCATACAGGAAATCCTAATAAAGGAAGAGATTGTCCTTACTAAATGATGGGAAATCCGTACCTTGTGTCCAGTAGAAGCTAACGGAAACCTTGAAGAATCTACTCCGCCTTGACGGATAATACTACATAAGAGTAAGGGACGTGTATGAGTTGTCTGAGATACGTGTATTTTACTGGTTTTGTGTGTTCTTAGCTTATTAATCATGTTCTGTCATGTTTTACTGTTTAATGTGTTATCCGTAGTTATTATTGTATTCTGAGTATTATACATGTATTAAGGTATTACTATTCTTGTATTGTAATACTGATTAACTTTCTAAAAATAGCAGGTTTCCTAAAATAGAAAGTTTCCAAAAATAGTAAGTTTCCATAATATAAAATAAGCTAAAATTAAAAGTCAAAAATATAGTTTAAGCTTATTTGTAAAAGTACAACTCATGGGTTAAATACCATAGCTTATTAAATAAATGTCATGATTAATTAATAAACTATAGGTTATATGATTTAATTAAATAAAACATGATTTAATTAAATTAGTCTAAATGAAATACTTAGGTTAAACATGGATTATTAAATTTAATAGTTATAACCTAAGTCATGTTTTAATTAAATTAATTAGTCACGGTATAATTCAATTAAATAAGCATAAAACTGATTTTATAATTTTCCGAACCCGCACCCGGGTTTTAATATAAGCCGAAACACATAAGCCAAACCAAACAGCCCGAAAGTAGCTACCCGATTGCCACTTTCCGAACCTATTTACCACCGGCTGTAGCCGGTGGTTGCCACTGATGTGGCTCGGCTAGCCACTGTTCGAACCAAGTACACCCCAGCTTGCACCGGGGTTCCCACTTTTTTTACAAAATGTCCCACCGAGACCTTGTAGGGTCTCGGTTGACACTAAACCAAATCAAACGCCCCCCGTCCATAGCCGGGGTTCCCTTTTCCTTGCGGTCGACAAATCAAAACTAAACCGAGACCATGGGGTTTCGGCTGGTGGTGAAACAAAACCCACCGAGAGCTTGGTGGCTCTCGGTTGTGCGTCGGCCGAACAAAACAACTCAAACCAAACCTAAATCTTGATTATTAATTATTCCTACATGTTCTTGTTTCATGATTTTAAAGATTCAATACATATGATCAAGATTTAAATAAAAAGGAATAAAAAGATTAAGGTTTTGGTGTTACCGAATGCGTGAGTGAATGAGGAATTATAACACGAACACGAATATACCAAATCAAAAATCAAAAACCACAAACACCCTTGGTGTTTTCTTGATCGCCGGCGGCAAAGGGGAGAGCTTAGGGTTTCTTGTTGTTTTCTTGGAAAAATAATAATAAGGTAAATCCCCTGAGAGTATTATTAGTTTAGGATTAATATTGGTTATTGGGCCAAAGGCCCTCCTTCCTTGTTTTGGTCTCCTAGCCGTGGCAACATAAAGCCCAACAAGCAAATCCTTAGTTTTTCTAACTTATTAAATATTCTTGTATTCTCGTGTTCAAGTGTCGTGAATTAAATGTCGTGTTCATGATGCATTTATAATATACTTAGTTACTTGTTATTTAATGTCGTGACACATGTTATATATTATAAATGGAAAGTTTTTATTTTATTCGTATTTTCATGTATTTACTGTTCTTATTTACTGTTCATGGTATTTTAATGTGGGTTTTACAACTCTTCCCCTCTAAAAGAAGAACGCGTCCTCGAATTAGGGTCGTGATAGTGTTGTAGATATTGCAATTCTTCCCCTAAAAAACGATCGTGCGTTCTTGAATTGAAGGTAAGATAAAATAATGGAGTTATAGGAACTGAAGATACACAAAACTAAAAGGACATGTGAGCTGAAAGGACATGGATATGATACTACTTGAGGAGACATGGAACTTGACATGATTGGAAAGGACATGGAACGTGACGTAATTGAAACGAATATAACTAACTCATGTACCGAAAAGAGATTAAGGATCCAGATGGACTCCTCCATTTCCAAGTGGCTTCCCGCGCGAAACGATCCTCTAACAGATCTTGACGTAAAACAAATCTTGATCTTCATGGCTCTGTCTTGATGATACAAAAAGTTTCTGATTTCCCCAACGAGAGATGGGTTCTCATGAATTGATCAAATGGCTAAGATGTGACGCGTAAGGATAACAAAATGTTACGATGCCAAATAACCTGAAATAATTGACACAAGAAACGTCTTAGTAATGATGTACGAGACATACCGAAACGTAGTACGTGAACAATTGTGACGTGATACGTGAGCAATTGTGAACGTAATACGTGGAGATATGGTAAATGTAATGTAGAAACTAGAAGGGGGTGGGGGGTGGGGGGGGGGGGGTTGAATAGTTTCTAGTTAATTTTCAAAACATTTGTAAACTAATCCAATGTGCGCGGTTCCTTATGTGTACCCGCGGTTCTTTATCAATAAAGAACCGCCGGTCCATTTAGGGAACCGCCGACAGTGAACTTAACCTTTTGTTGCATGTTAAACTTTGACAATCCTTTGTATCAAATTCTCGATCAAGCTTGACTAGATATGAGATGTGTTTGATTGAAAGATAAATACTACAAGTAAGTAAACACACAAACACATCAAATCAAGAGTACATCAAGCAATAGTCTAAACAATAAGCACACACGTACTAAGCATAAGCTTTTCCGCAACTAGGATGTTTAGACTAAGTGATGTACACTTGACCATAATCTAAACACGAAGCACACACGTACTAAGCCTTAGCTTTTCTGCAACTTAGATGTTTAGATTATGAGATGCACACAACACACAACATATAAATACATCTATAATAGTAAAGACATAAATGTAAAGGAAAGTACCAACACGATGATTTATAGTGGTTCGGTCACGAAGCTCCTCTTCGCCCTACTCCACTCCTCGAGTACACCTTACTCGAGAGTTACTTTACTAGTCAACAAACTCCTTAAGGTGGAGAAACCATACACAACGTCGCTTATCCAATTTCCGACTCTAAGCTAAAAGTCGAGTCCTAATCTTAGGTAGGACCAATCTACACAACGTCGCCCACTTCACCATTTAACGACACAAGGCTAGATGTCGAGTTCTAATCGAAAGCTAGAACCAATCTTCACGAATCTTCACTTTGAAGCTAAGTGAGAACTTCACACAACACAACTACTAATCACTTTAAAGTTTAGTGAAAACTCACAAGACACAACCACATCACTTTAGAGTTTAGTGAGAACTACCAAGACACAACCTAATCTACCGAATAGTTATGTTTTATGGCCCAACATAACAAAACTTGTGTTTTATGGCCTAAACACATAAACCATATAGATCTAAGCACACAACACTTAGATCTATAACTCTAACACTATATCCATGTACTAACAAGACTTGGATCTACACAACTAACAACTAATCCAAGGATACCCATTACTTGGATATTCTACCCTTACAAACATATCCAAGTGTACCCAACACTTTGATCTTCTACATATACATAGTAGGAAGACTAAAAACATAACTTAGATCTATAGAAGGAAAGATCTTCATCATGTAGTAAACCCAACACATCATGGTAATGGTAGTGTTCTTCTCTTTGCACTTGAGAGGATGAGGAGACTGAAGATTGAATCACATCTTAAACAAGATTAATCAAAACTAACTAATCAATGATCTAAGATGGTTTTTGAAAGAAACTGTGCAAAAAGGGTTGAAAGAAAACCTGGAAATGATCCACTATTTATAGGACAACATTGCAATTGTCAAAAACACCCGCGGTTCCTTATCTCTACCCGCGGTACCTTATCAATAAGGAACCGCGGGTTCCTTTAAGGAACCTCCGCGTCGGAGTCCGTGCAAATTTGTCCTTTAGTGGGGATATGCCATCTGGGGTAGTTTATACCCTTAAAGGATATTCCTTTGCCATATGGAATATGCCAAATTCAAATTTCCATTTTCTTTTTAATAAAACATTTTCTTAAAAATAAAGTTAATTAAAATCTTTTGTCACATTTGATTAAATGTGAGTTTTAAGAAAATATTAATCCTTGATCACTTAGTTAGGTTAATGACATGTTTGTACATACCTTGAGTGATTCATGCCGAATGCGATATTGGAGGTGTTGAGAGAAGTATACAAATGTATTCTTGAGTGATTACGAGTATCTTAACATTTTACATAATGTATTGCGAATTATACGTTTGTCATCAACAAAACACAAAGAGATTATATCGACAAAGCATCGTAATGTTTGCACTAACAATCTCCCCCTTTTTGATGATGACAAACAAGTAAACCGCAACACATATTAAAATGCATAAGTTACTCGTTTACACTTACTTCTCCCCCTTTTGTCGAATCAAAAAGGTAGTCAACTTCTTGAAGAAGAGAAGAATCAACGTCGAGAGAGCACACGTCCAAAGTGATAGTCATCTATAGCACATCATTTAAAGAAGAGAAGAATTGACGTCACGAGAGCTAGCATCCAAAAGGTAGTTTTCATTTGTGGAGGAAGATTGACTTCGAGAGAACATGCATCTAAAAGGCTAATCATCACTTGTGGTCGACGGTTGAGAGGCGAGAATCCAAACCATAAACCCATCATACAAAATTATTGAGCTTGCGTCATCCTAGTGAAGTCTTCAATCACCATAGGTTAACCAACTCCAAGCATAATAATATGCTTATCTACGAGGGTCCAAAATGCATTACTTGCAAGATGTTCGATGAATGCAATTTGAGTGAGTCAACGATCGCAAATGTAATGACTTGAACTCTTGCAAATGCTCCCCCTTGATATGAGCTCCCCCTTGCTTGAGGCACCAACAAAGCAAGAATAGTGACGAGCTACAAAAATTGGTTAGAAGTGTCCTACAAAGCAAGGTTAGTAGACAAGAGCATATATAAAAAGAGATGTCACCCAAACGGGGATGATAAACAAGTCGTTTGCACAAACAGTGACAAGCAAAGAAGTGTGCATGCGATGCTATCAATCCAAAATAAATAAATAAAGGAGAGGATCGTGATAAGATCAATTCACAATTGTTGGAATAGAGATAGAAAAGAAACATCCATACCAATTGTAATGATAATATGTCAAAGGGTAAAAAGCTTAGAATTTTTGGAATCACCCAAGAAAATTCAAGATTTAACCATCAACTCTCAAAAAACAAGGAGAGGATTTTGAAGAAATCAATTCAAAATTGTTGGAATAGAGGTAGGAAAGAAACATCCAAGAATTTGAAGATATCATCTCAAGGGGTTAAAAACTTAGAATTGATGGAATCACCCATACCAATTGTAAATTTTAACCGCAATCAACTCTCAAAAAGAGGAATAAAAATATCTCAACCTAGAGACATTTTTGACCAAAAAAAAAGAAAACCAAAAGCGGATAAATTGACGCTTTAAGAAAAAATCGGGATATAGGACATTATAGGCAAAGATGCGTATGAATGTCGACACCAAATGTGTTTAGCATACAATAAACTACATGCTCAAAGTTTCGTAGCTCTTCTCAATCATTATGGATGTTCAAAGAACAATTACATGATGAGGAAAGGGTAAGGCTCGACTCAACTTAGTTTAGAAAGACTAGAAGAAAGAGACTCGACTTATAAGAGCATGATTAAAATGAATTGAGAGAGACTCAAAAAAGAAGTTAAGGATAACTTCACAAATTGATTCATGAATACTATATCTTAGAAGGTGATAGTGAAATCTCGAAAGAAAATGAGAGAAGAAACTCAAAAGAAGCTCAAGAAGACATGAAGAGTTAGTACAAAATCTAACACATAATCAAGTAAGCACATAGGATAATTCATGCAGTGCCTTATGAAGTCTACAATAAACTAATGTAGAGAAGGTGCGCAATTAACACATATGGCATGCAAGAAACAAGATTACTTAAAAAGAGAAGACTAAGTAGAACATGTTGGCACATAGCATTTAAGGACATGCATGAGTTAGACACATCTAAGAGATATTATATCGGAATTGCTTGACAAAGACAAAACCTTTATAATAAGCATGCATTCATTAACTAATCAATTAAGCATATAGCATACGGATAAGCAAGAAGATATATAAGCAAGTTATCTATCTAGATATCACAAATCAAGCTACATGTAATGTAAATCTCCAAGAAGATTCCTAATTCTTATTAGTTTAAGAAAGGGACTCAAAATAAGAGAAAAGAAAGAAACATAATAACAAGAAGATCCAAGACTCAAAGAAAAATCATGTTGAAAAACATGAAAGGAAATACAAGAGAATAAATATCATACAAAGATGTAAAAAAAACAAGCCTAAAACTTAAGCATAATTTTAATCTTAGTTACACTAGAATCCTAAGATTTGCTTAAATTAGATGTCTTAGCAATAAGCAATCCACATGCTTAAATGAAAGACAAGGGTGGTGGCGGAATTTGGTGGGGTGAAAGGTGAAGTCACCAAGGGTTCAACAAAGTCATTCACAATGGGAATGCTTTGGATGGGTGATGTGGGTGAGTTTGAAGGGGTAAAAGGTGAAGTCACCAAGGTATCAACAAAGTCATTCACAATGGGAATGGTTTGGATGGGTTGAGGTTGGGTAGTCACATCCAAGAGAGTACTTGGAGTGAAGGGTGAGGTTAGCTCATTCATTCTAGATTGGAATGAAGAGGAGGTAGAACCATGTGAATGGTTGGTACCATGGGTTGAGGTAGTCTTGCATTGAGCAAGAGGAGGTGAGGGTGACGAAGAGATGAGAATTGGAACAATCTCATTCTTGGGTGTGGCAAAAGGTGAAGAGTTAAGTTTTGGTAACTTAATCTTAAATTTGAGGTGCCTCTTTGAAGAGGAGGTTTTGGATGAATTGGAGGTTCTTGTAGAAACCATGGTAGTAATGGGTGGTTCAAGGGGTAAGGATGAATGGTTTGAGGTGTGAAGACCATGGCTAAGAAGGTGGGTTTAAAAGGGTGAGGGGATGATCCAAACTAGTAATGGGTTAAAAAGGGAAAGCCCAAGATATTTTGGGAGTGATCAAAGGTTTGAAACAAAGATTCCAAAGGGTGTTGGAACAATTGGGAAGTTTCAGAAAACCCGAATTTGAGAGCTTCTGCCCGCGGTTCTTTATCTGCACCGGCGGTTCCATATTGATATGGAGCCGCGGTCTATTTAAAGAACCGCCTACAGAGGCTAGGTTTAGGTGGTGAAGGAGGATTTTCCAATTCAGCAAATCCTGATGTTCTAGTCTAACTTATCATAAAGTCATGCTTAAGAGCAATAAAAATTAGAACACACACAAAGGAAAGACACATAGGTTCAATTAGCACGTAAGAGGAAAGCTAAGAAAAACCTAATGGCTACAAAAGAAAAAGACTCCTAATGACATACAAAGTTCATCAAAGTAAACTATCATTAGTCATATATAGGAAGAGCCATTTAGCCAATTTAGAGAATGAGTATGAGACTAACACTAGAGGTGCTCAATTAAGGCTAAACACGACCATTTTTACGAGTTATACACCAACTCAACTTCCCACATGGAAGTAATTCAACCGTTAGGTCAAATTAAGATCCTAGTGCATAAATTCTCTAGTAGTCATTCTCAAGTTAGACAAAATGTAATTCCAACATTTGCCTAATAAAGTTTAGCAAGGATGAAACTTGCATGGCGACACAATGCATGACCTAATGAGGGTAAATAATGCACCATTGCATATCTTGTCAAACAAGTCTAGTTAAGGTTAATTACCTTAATAGAACTTGAGTCCAATAACATTGAAGTGTATAAACAAAGTTTACACAAACCAAAGGAACACTCTTGATTGGTCTTTCGGAAATGACACATTTATAAATTACATAGCAATGTAAATTACTTGAGTATTTCGGATGAAACATCCAAGTTATCAAACCGACTCTATTGTGCATTATAAGTAATTATTAAACAAAATATGTCTAACAATTTGAACAAGTAGATTCAATATAACACTATCAACACAAGTGTGAGTTATGATCCGTTGTATATTATTAATAAACCACATTCATGTCTACACTAAAAAACATGTCAATTAGATTCGGTAATGATACCAATCATAGTTTGAATAATGCATTGATATTTAATCGAAATCTTTCTTGATTCCCACAAACACTCTTTTAAGAGAAAATAGCTAAGATTTTCAAAGGGTGTTTCATGTTTTATAGTGAGACATTTATCTACTTGAACTAATAACACAATGATCAAGTAAGACGACCCAAATCAATAGATTTGATAAGCTCCCAAAGCTTTCAAACCTAAGAGTGTTAATAAACATAACGAGGTGTACATGATGTTTATATAACATATATAAACCTAGAGATGTTGATCCTATATGCAATGCACAAATAATGTTGCAGCCAAAATGCAAGAAATCTGGCATACATCCTAATTAGGAAGAACTAGATACTAACAAATATCAAGCAAGGCACAAGAGACTAGACATATAAGCAATACTACTAAAAATAGCAAGGAACACTTAATAATGTCTACATATAATAATAATACACAAAGAAACACACACAAACAATTAGCTTAACACATAAAAGCATTCGTCCATGTTTTGAGTGTTAGATACAACAAAGTATTCATAGCTTGATTTTATTTGAAAATAGTCTTTGACCCATTTAAAATTTAATTAAGTTTAACACTTTGTAAATATATCAATTTTCAAAGATATATCACCAAGAGATGTCCAACTTAATAGAAAAGAGTAAAACACAAGTTTTACGACAAACCGACGCTCAATACTTTGGACAAAGTATGGAACTTAGAAACCATCCAAATATTAAAGTTCGAATAAAGGTGTGGAAGCATTTTAATTGAAAGAAAACTCAATTACGATCGAAACACCGGGTGGCACGACTTCTACGGACTTACGATTGATTTTATATGATTTTTCAAAGTTTGCAAAAATCTGAGTCAGACTGACTACGGTTCCTTATTGATAAGGAACCTCGGGGAAGAGATAAAGAACCACGTACAGAGGGAAAAAATGGGGTTTTTGGCCAAAATCATTTGGTAACTTTTTAGAAGGACTTAGGACTCTAAAAATCATTTTAGACACATAGAACTCGTATTTTAGAGTTAATAATGTCATAAAAGATTTTTATACTTCCAAACATGAAAAGATTTCATTCAAGCTATTATACAAAGTTTATTTAACACCAAAACTTGTACGAATGAAACAACAAAACACATTTCATAAGTAATCACTCTTCATGAACAATTTGATACAAAGATCGTCTCTATTTTTAAAAACCGTTTTCACTTTGAAAACCATTTGTTTTGAAAAAACTAGAGCAAGGATCGATCCAAGCTTTAAAGTATAATATACTTCAAAGATCTTGTGTGACCATCGCTCTGATACCAATTGTAGAAACTAGAAGGGGGGGGGGGTTGAATAGTTTCTAGTTAATTTTCAAAACATCTGTAAACTAATCCACTGTGCGCGGTTCCTTATGTGTACCCGCGGTTCTTTATCAATAAAGAACCGCCTGTCCATTTAGGGAACCGCCGACAGTGAACTTAACCTTTTGTTGCATGTTAAACTTTGACAATCCTTTGTATCAAATTCTCGATCAAGCTTGACTAAATATGAGATGTGTTTGATTGAAAGATAAATACTACAAGTAAGTAAACACACAAACACATCAAATCAAGAGTACATCAAGCAATAGTCTAAACACTAAGCACACACGTTCTAAGCATAAGCTTTTCCGCAACTAGGATTTTTAGACTAAGTGATGTACACTTGACCATAATCTAAACACGAAGCACACACGTACTAATCCTTAGCTTTTCCGCAACTTAGATGTTTAGATTATGAGATGCACACAACACACAACATATAAATACATCTATAATAGTAAAGACATAAATGTAAAGGAAAGTACCGACACGATGATTTATAGTGGTTCGGTCACGAAGCTCCTCTTCGCCCTACTCCACTACTCGAGTACACCTTACTCGAGAGTTACTTCACTAGTCAACAAAATCCTTAATGTGGAGAAACCATACACAACGTCGCTTATCCAATTTCCGACTCTAAGCTAAAAGTCGAGTCCTAATCTTAGGTAGGACCAATCTACACAACGTCACCCACTTCACCATTTAACGACACAAGGCTAGATGTCGAGTTCTAATCGAAAGCTAGAACCAATCTTCACGACTCTTCACTTTGAAGCTAAGTGAGAACTTCACACAACACAACTACTAATCACTTTAAAGTTTAGTGAGAACTCACAAGACACAACCACATCACTTTAGAGTTTAGTGAGAACTACCAAGACACAACCTAATCTACCCAATAGTTATGTTTTATGGCCCAACATAACAAACCTTGTGTTTTATGGCCTAAACACATAAACCATATAGATCTAAGCACACAACACTTAGATCTATAACTCTAACACTATATCCAAGTACTAACAAGACTTGGATCTACACAACTAACACCTAATCCAAGGATACCCATTACTTGGATATTCTACCCTTACAAACACATCCAAGTGTACCCAACACTTGGATCTTCTACATATACATAGTAGGAAGACTAAAAACATAACTTAGATCTATAGAAGGAAAGATCTTCATCATGTAGTGAACCCAATACATCATGGTAATGATAGTGTTCTTCTCTTTGCACTTGAGAGGATGAGGAGATTGAAGATTGAATCACATCTTAAACAAGATTAATCAAAACTAACTGATCAAGGATCTAAGATGGTTTTTGAAAGAAACTGTGCAAAAAGGGTTGAAAGAAAACCTGGAAATGATCCACTATTTATAGGACAACATTGCAACGGTCAAAAACACCCGAGGTTCCTTATCTCTACCCGCGGTACCTTATCAATAAGGAACCGCGGGTTCCTTTAAGGAACCTCCACGTCGGAGTCCGTGCAAATTTGTCCTTTAGTGAGGATATGCCATCTAGGGTAGTTTATACCCTCAAAGGATATTCCTTTGGCATATGGAATATGCCAAATTCAAATTTCCATTTTCTTTTTAATAAAACATTTTCTTAAAAATAAATTTAGTTTAAATCTTTTGTCACATTTGATTAAATGTGAGTTTTAAGAAAATATTAATCCTTGATCACTTAGTTAGGTTAATGACATGTTTGTACATACCTTGAGTGATTCATGCCGAATGCGATCTTGGAGGTGTCGAGAGAAGTATACAAATGTATTCTTGAGTGATTACGAGTACCTTAACATTTTACATAATGTATTGCGAATTATACGTTTGTCATCAACAAAACACAAAGAGATTATATCGACAAAGCATCGTAATGTTTGCACTAACATGTAACATGGCAGACTATGATGGACGTGACACGTGCAACATATCGTTAATGTGATATGAGCAACTTGGAATGAACATGACATGTGAAACATATCGTGAACATGGAACAACTGAGGTGGTAACGTCAACTGGTAAGAGGTAAGACGTTGAATGTGACGTGAAGCGTCAGCCTAAAGATGAAAAGTTTATTAAAATCGAGTCTGGTCTCCCATGCTTGTTGTACTTTCCAGAACAAAAGCGAAACTTAATCGTAAGCTAGAATATGATCATGAACGAATCAATGTCATCAACGTAGATGCGAATGCAAAACGAAACATTAAACAAGGACATGAACGTAATAACGAATGCGTACGTGATTCTTCATCTGAGTTGAGGGATGAAGGAGTGCCCAGTGATCGTTCGATTCTCTGGCTGAGTGGTGTCTGATAATCTGCTAGCTGTGAAACTCTTACGGATGAAAGGATTTTGCAGACTTGGTCAAACGGTTGAGAACAACCCGGATAGCATCATGCTTCTTCTGAGCTTGCGAAAGTCTGGTAACAATTTCATGAAGGTCTTGTCCCTTCTCCAGTTCACAATTTTCAAGGGTGGAAATAACTCCTGACATGTTGGTGTTCTATCTTAACCTGTCGGTATGGCAGATTCTTAGATATGAACTTAACTGTATCTTGCTTCATAGAAACTGGATACATAGAAACTAAAAAACTACGAGTCTCTGAAATTAGACTTCTGCTAGCGTAGGATTCTCAAGAATACAATTTAGTGTAGGGTTCTCCCCCTTACCGCGTAAACCGCGTCATGGTATGATTAACCATAAGAGTCAACGAGATTCAGCGTGTCACTGTAATCACCCGGAATTCTTACTAGCAAAATTTCAGGTGAAATTTCTGATGTCGTATAATTTGCAACATAGTGCGTATATGTTCTTAATGCTCTTCTCTATACTTAGAGAAGATCATGTTGTCCTCGATGAAAGTACTAAGGAACTTGTTTATGAGTTCATGGAAACTCAATTTATCAAGTCCATATGCTGCTGAAGCATTCTTGAGACTAAAACAAAATCGTGGATTCAGCATGATCAAATCGTGTGCGAATAGCAGTCATGGAAATGTCCTGCGCTTTCACTCGCCACCGTTGACAGTATGATTGTAAATTGCTTTTGGAAAAGTGCTTAGCACCTTGCAATTGATCGTATACGTCAAAAATGCATGGAGGGAGATGACGGTCATGAAAGGCGATTTTTTTACATCGACTGTAGTCAACACATAATCTCATGTTTCCGTCCTTCTCCTTAATAAGCAAGACCGGTGCCCATCAGAGTGATGCACCTTATGGATGAACCTTCTTCAGGCATCCCTCCAACTGAACCTTTAACTCGTTAGCTCCAAAAATCTATGCTATGAAGAGTCTTGGAAACTGGTCCTGCTCCCTAACCTGCTTGGTGTTATGTTTCACCTTGTAGATAGGAAGTAATTTCAAAGGTTTTTTTTTCTGGAAATACATCTAGAATTTAGAAATATCCCGCTGATTCTGGGTAAGAGGAGTTTTAGAATTCGTTTAATAATGATAGCTAGAAAATCTTCGCAGCCATGAAATGACGATCATATGTTTGTAAAACATAAATGACTTGTACAGATTGTCCTGATGGAAAACCACGCTGAATGTATTCAGGAGCCTGAGCATCGCCGTACATAATCTGGTATGAATGACGGCTTATCGCAGCATGGGTTGTTGTTCATAGTCCATAGACAAGGTCATATTTAACTCCCGCCTGTCAGAGGGAAGTGCTTTAGCAGATTGGATCCTACCATCATACTGAATGACTGAGTTCGTATACATGGATGACACGAATTGCGTCCTTATGGTCATGGATATATATGAAATATGAAATCAAGTAATGAAAGTGCCATGCTAATACATGGAGTAAAACGTAGTAAATTTTACAGAATGTGCTTCGCCAGCCTCCTGCAAAACGAACACTGCGTGTTTAAGCGTGAGCAACACTCTAGTGATGAGGCTGGAATTCTTATGACCTGAATTATTCATGGCACAATCAAATATTTATACCCTTTGTGGGTATTCTGGATTACGTAGGCTGGTTCAGATGATAAACGTGAGTCATGTGTCCTGACTCGTGTCTTGAGGAGGTATGCGTATGACAAGTGTCCTGACTGGTGTCTTGACATTTGTCTTCAGAAAACATACGTGAGACATGTGTCTAAATGGATGTCTTGACACGAGTTTCGAGATGTGAAACAATGAAGTTTAAATCTTAGGTCATCATACCAAAATTTTGCGGATCAGTTGGATTGCTAATCCTTTGTATCTCTGATCACGTCCGTAAACGGAGTTTCAGTCGTTATTTTCATAGTATTTGTTGTCACGGTAGATGTCACTACCTTTTTTTACTGTCAGTACAACGACGGTCGTTATTAGGACGGTGATTCATGTAACTTTTCAGCTGAGTGGCCGGCTGGTACCGGTTTTCCACTCATGTGTTGGAAAGACCGCTGAATAACACGTGATATACAATTTAAAAGATAAAATATGAAATGAATGACACGTCTGGTGGTTGACTATGATTCTAGTCGGTTTCCTCCAATCTATCGTCTTCGTCTTTGTATCATAAAATCTCCAAGATGAGAGCGGTATCATCTTTTAAACAACATTGGTGAGAAAACAAAATGTCTGAGAGAATTGAAAATGGATTAGTATCACACATGGAGTGCAGTAACTGGAATACGTCTAGAGTATGGTTCATGAAGTAAATAGGGAACATGGTACATGGAGTACACATGGGATTCACATGAGGTGGCCGATACGGTGTTAATCACCTGACATGATCAAGGAACGTGTAATAGCATAGCTAACTTAGCGTAGACATAATTCTAGTCGTATAAGAGGCACAAAACACGATTTAATGGAATCGAATGATTGCCAGCATGAAAACATAATCAATGAAAACCAATGGCTATCATGAGGACATGATTAAATATAATCCCTCCGTGTATAGCATGAAATTGTAAACAACACGAGGAACCATGAGGCAAAATTAACATAGAGGAGCATGAAAACATAACCCATGAAACAGAGTTAACCATGATATTATGACACATAATCAACATAACCAAACATAACCATAAATGAGAGTACATGAAACGTTATGACTGCAATGAAATAAATTTTGAGAATCGATACTGTGGACGACTATGAGTCGTTTCATAATGCAAAACAATGCAACATAAATGGTAAGTCTGACACAATATAACATGACCTAAACGTAAAAGATGTATGAAGTAATGCATGAAACTGTTTAAAATGCATGATTAATAAATATGATGATATGTACATGCGTGAACGCCTATGGGTCGGTTCACAAAACGAAAAGGTAAGTGTGGACGCCTAAGGGTCGGTCCACTAAACAAAAGTTTCGATAAAAGCACATGCGACTAAATAGGTCCAGTCCTGTACCAACCATTACTTAGTCATAATTCTTGTGACAATGAGATGAATGCATGAAATGAATACATGAAATGAAAATGAAATGAATGCATGAAAACCAACTATTTAAACCTAACAGAAACGTGCGACTAAGTATGAACTACTATGATTCAGTCCATACTAGTCAACAATCACAAGAAACATCATGCATAAAACAATGACATGTAACTAAGTATGGATGAAGATTGTTTAATCCATATTAGTAAAACAATTCCGAAGAAAACATCATGGTTAAAACAACGAGGTTCTGAAAATATCAATAGGTGGAAAATCAGACGTCGGCTTAGGAAGATCTTGGTGACTACCCATAAGTCACAGGTCAAGTTTTAGAGCCTACAGGTCGAAACATTGGTCTTTGATACCATAATTGTAACACCCCATTTTGAGAAACGGAATATCACATGATAATTATGGCGTGTCATCAAAGCATGCAAGGTAATATGTCATAAACATACATGACCAAAGGGATAACCGGAATCAAACATCGGTTCCCAAACATAAGCCCAAAACATAAATAAAATAAATGAACTAAAGGAAGACTAAATAAGCATAAGTATATGAAGGCAAGAGGAGAAGAAGTCTAAGGTAGCTCCCATCCTATGCATGTCCTCCAAATGCTCCAGTCTAACCTTGAGTACCTGCCGTTTTAGGACATGGAAAGAAAAGTAACGGCTAAGCAATACACTCAGTGAACGGATATATGACATAGCATGAATGGCATAATATAGGAAAGAAATGTAAACCTTGAATATTAGCGGAAATGAATAAGTCCTGGAAAACCTAGAACATGTTTATAATCTGGTTTTATATTCTAAAAATATAGCCTATGTTTACTTATGAAAATCTGGATTAGTTTAATATACCAAAAGCCAATATAGGTCATGAGGTCAACAACGTGCATGAATACTTGGAGGGGTGACATAGTCATGCAAATTAGAGGGGATGCCTCTAATTAATATGGTAATGGGTAGGAGGGATCAGCTCCTTGTGAAGGATGCAAGGCACACAGCACATTCACCATGAAATCCTGACTGACACTGTAACTAGGATGCACCCATACGCCCCAAATAATAATATAATAATAAAGGCCAAATAACTGAAAGGGAGACCACGAGCTATCACTCCGCCGTGGTGAATTCATAACACTAGTGCCTCTAGTGTTATGGTTATGGTACCTCCATAACTAGGTGAAACTGGCATGCATGTATATGGCTAAGACAAATAATAAAACATAAGCATTTAAATCTGTAACTGCTGGGAAAAACAGTTGGCTGCATACGGGAAATCCTAATAAAGGAAGAGATTGTCCTTACTGAGGGACGTGAAATCCGTACCTTGTGTATAGTAGAAGCTAACAGAAACGCTGAAGAATCGACTCCTCCTTGGCGGATAATACTACATATGAGTAAGGGACGTGTATGAGTTGTCTGAGATACGTGTATTTTACAGGTTTTGTGTTTTCTTAGCTTATTAATCATGTTTTGTCATGTTTTACTGTTTAATGTGTTATTTGTAGTTATTATTGTATTCTGATGGTATTATACATGCATTAAGGTATTACTATACTTGTATTGTAATACTGAGTAACTTTCTAAAAATAATCGGTTTCCTAAAATAGAAAGTTTCCAAAAATAGTAAGTTTCCATAATCAGAAATAAGCTAAATTTATAAGTCAAAAATATAGTTTAAGCTTATTTGTAAAGGTACAAGTCATGGGTTAAATGCCATAGCTTATTAAATTAATGTCATGATTAATTAATAAACTATAGGTTATATGATTTAATTAAATAAAACATGATTTATTTAAATTAAATACTTAGGTTAAACATGGATTATTAAATTTAATAATTATAACCTAAATCATGTTTTAATTAAATTAATTAGTCACGGTATAATTCAATTAAATAAGCATAAAACTGATTTTGTAATTTTCTGAACCCGCACCCGGGTTTTAATATAAGCCGAAACACATAAGCCAAACCAAATAGCCCGATAGTGGCTACCCGGCCTAGCCGGTTGCCACTGTCCGAACCTATTTACCACCGGTTGTAGTCGGTGATTGCCACTGATGTGGCTCGGCTAGCCACTGTTCCAACAAAGTACACCCCGGCTTGCACCGGGGTTCCCACTGTTTTACAAAAAGTCCCATCGAGACCTTGTAGGGTCTCGGTTGATACTAAACCAAATCAAACGCCACCCTGGCCATAGTCGGGGTTCCCTTTTCCTTGCGGTCGACAAATCAAAACCACACCGAGACCATGTGGTCTCGGCTGGTGGTGAAACAAAACCCACTGAGAGCTTGGTGGCTCTCGGTTGTGCGCAGGCCGAACAAAACAACCCAAACCAAACCTAAATCTTGATTATTAATTATTCCTACATGTTCTTGTTTCATGATTTTAAAGATTCAATACATATGATCAAGATTTAAATAAAAAGGAATAAAAAGATTATGGTTTTTGTGTTACCGAATGCGTGAGTGAATGAGGGATTAGAACACGAACACGAATATACCAAATCAAAAATCAAAAACCACAAACACCCTTGGTGTTTTATTGTTCACCGGCGACAAAGGGGAGGGCTTAGGGTTTTTTGTTGTTTTCTTGGAAAAATAATAATAAGGTAAATCCCCTGAGAGTATTATTAGTTTAGGATTAATATTGGTTAATGGGCCAAAGGCCCTCCTTCCTTGTTTTGGTCTCTCAGCCACGGCAACATAAAGCCAAACAAGCAAATCCTTAATTTTTCTAACTTATTAAATATTCTTGTATTCTCGTGTTCAATTGTCATGAATTAAATGTCGTGTTCATGATGCATTTATAATATACTTAGTTACTTGTTATTTAATGTCGTGACACGTGTTATATATTATAAATGGAAAGTTTTTATTTTATTCGTATTTCATGTATTTACTGTTCATATTTACTGTTCATATTTACTGTTCATGGTATTTTAATGCGGGGGTTACAGACTGATTGTCCATTGAGATCAGGTCCTAAGTTGTTAGGGGGTACCATTGGAATCTTCACTGAAGCACAATTGATATTATACTTCTTTAGCAGATCCTTGACATATTTTTCTTGATTGATGGAGATGCATTGGTCAGATTGTTTAATCTGGATACCAAGGAAGTATGTGACTTTTCCCATGATACTCATCTCAAACTTGCTGGTCATAAGCTGGGCAAATTGTTCGCAACGTTTCAAGCTTGTTGAACCAAAGATGATGTCATCCACATAAATTTTTATCAGAATGGTGTCAGTTTTAGATTTATAGATAAACAAGGTGCTATCTATTTTTCCTCTGACAAACTTATGTTCACTGAGAAATGTTGAGAGAGTTTCATAATATGCTCTTGGAGCTTGCTTCAGTCCATACAAAACTTTGTAAAGCTTGTAGACATGGTTTGGGTATTTACTACTCTCAAAGCCAGGAGGCTGTGTAACATAAACTTCTTCTTTTAAGTCAACATTTAGGAATGCACTTTTGACATCCATTTGGTAGATGATGAAGTTCATGTAAGTGGCATAAGCAAGAAAGATTCGTATGGCTTCCATACGTGCAACTGGAGCAAAGGTTTGATCAAAATCAACACCAGGCTCTTGATTAAATCCTTGGGCCACCAGCCTAGCTTTGTTTTTGGTCACCACATTGGTTTCATCTCTTTCGAGATTGCAAACCCATTTGGTGTCAGTAGTTGACTTACCATATGGAAGAGGAACCAATTTCCAGACTTTTTTTCTTTCAAATTGATTTAGTTCCTCTTACATGGCATCCACCCATCGAGGGTGTGTGAGTGCTTCAGAAACCTTTATAGGTTCAATTTCTGAAAGAAAGGTTGCATAGAGGCATTCTCTAGATGAAGCAACACTCAGTTTCTTAGCCATATATCTAGAGACTCTACCTTCACCAGGATTTCCTATTATGTTCACCAGTTGTATGTGACTATTATTAGTCCAAGATTTTTGTGGAGCTGGGGAATAGGCACTGGTATCATGATTAGAGCTAGAACTTGGAAGTCCATAACTTGGACTTGGGATATCTCTGGTGTCTGCTGAAGAATATTCAATAGACAAAGCTTCAATCAATGGAGGGCTTCCTTCTTGGTCAGAAGCAACACATCCAAGACCAAATTCCCTAGAGATAGTTGGAGAGCTTTGAGTAGAGGTCTCAGGTTGTTCATCAGCAGCTTCATTTTATTGATCATTTTGATCATGTGTGCCAGCATGCTGATTGTTTTGAAACTGACCATTTTGGTCATTTGTGTTGCTTTGCTGATCATTTTGATCATTTTGAGACTGATCATAATTTGATTGACAGCCATCAATATTTGATACTGAAGGATTTCCTTTTGTAGGACTTGTCATATCTTCAAATGGATCAATATGAGGAACTGAGTTGCTTGTTTGATATCTTTAAGAAGGCTCATAATGTTGAAATTCATCAGATGGATAATTGTGAGATTCATGAATATGAAGTTCATCATCTGATGGTTTTGTAAATATGAGAGCTTCAGAACTTTCATTGAAAGTGATGTGATAAGTTTGTTCAATACATTGTCTTCTTGTGTTGAAGACTCTATATGCATTAGATACTAGAGAGTATCCAAGGAAGTAACCATCATCAAATTTTTCATCAAACTTCCCAAGGTGATCCTTGTAATTGTGAATGAATACTGGACACCCAAACACATGGTGGAATCTAGAGTGAGAGAGGGAGGTTGTTTGGTTACTTTAGAGAGAGAAAGTCTCTGTGAAAAAAAATTCAATTAAGCAACCTCAACCTTTCTTACAACTTGAGAAGGGTTTATATATGTCTTACAATAAACCCAAATGGGCTTGAACCGAGCCTTTAACAGACTAAATACTAGTCAGCCCGATTACATTAAACAAAAATGATAATGAGTTATAGCCTGAAACTATCTAAGAGTGGCTGAGACTTATTTTTATCACATGATAACTATCCGAGAGTGACCGAGACTTTTCTTGTTTCTAACAATCTCCCATAAGAAAGGTCACTCAAGATAGACAAAGAGGTCACTTTAGATTTATAATAACAATTCATAGCATATTAAGCTAAGAATCTTTAACTTGTAGTCTTCCTTTTACTTTAATCTAGATATCTTGCACTCTGTAGTGATCTTAGTGATTGATAAATCTTGTTGAGATAATCTTGTGATCTTTATTTTCTTTATCTTACTTAACTTGTATCTTGAATCTTCTAAACCATCATGCTCATACATTTTGAGATTTCTTGAAAGCTTCTAACAATCTTTCTTTATAAACTTCACATTCCATCTTAACTTTCTTAAGAAAGATGTTGTAATTTCAGAATACAACGGAAGTCTTTATCTTTAGCTTTCGAGCTTTCTTTGAATCCTCAAAGTTTGGTATGATCATATGGTGATGACTCAACTAGATTGAGGTTGTTACACCATTGTCTTAATCTGCACATGTAAGTGTTAGCAACAAATCACAAATATGGACGAACATGGCTTTGTCATTCATCACTGTCGGTAACGTTAACCTCCGGTTCCGTGAGGATCATTTTTCAATATAAATATTGTACCTGGAATAAACTAGATTCATTATGATAACCTTCTATACAAGAATTCTAGCCAGTGGCAGATGTTCCTCTAACACATAAGTATTAGGTTCACTATTGCTCTTTGTATTCAACACCAGATGTCCCAAAGCGGACTTACACACTAGAAAACAAGTTCGAGAATGGTAAAAAATGAATCAATTGGTTACTATCCTAATGATTGAGTCGTCACTTCATATCCTAGAACAAGTTTGATTTATTTAGAATAGCACCATCGTTGATTTACAGTTGACACAAGCTTGATGCATATATAATCTTGCAAGTTACCTACCTTAGCGTTGTTTTATGTTAACATTGGAAGGGTTTCCATTTTTCACTATGAATAATTAAGACTATCACTCGAAATGTTGTGGCAATATTATGAAGATTTTTTGTAAGACTATATATATATATATATATATATATATATATATATATATATATATATATATATATATATATATATATATATATATATATATATATATATATATATATATATATATATATATATATATATATATATATATATATATATATATATATATATATATATATATATATATATATATATATATATATATATATATATATATATATATATATATATATATATATATATATATATATATATATATATATAGGGGAGAGATCAAATAAAAAGACTTTTTTTGGTGAGAAGGATAAGAAGGATTTTCATCCATTGATTTAAAATCAATGGATGAGATCAAACCACAATTCTAACTAACTAACTAACTAACCATCTAAACATGATTTTTAAAAAGTTTTTCAAAAATTCTGAAAAAATTCCAGTAGATTAGGTATGTTGGTGCAAAAAACTTTTGTAAAAAAAGTTTTTTTAATTCGAAGGTTTTTATGTTTTTTTAATGCACAAAAACAAATTTTGATGCACAAAAACGATATTTCTTAAGCTTTTTACGTTTTTTGTACATCAAGAATTCATTTTTATGCCCAACTTCTTTTGACTTTTTGCTTTAAAATATAATGCCCCATCAAACTAAAACAAATTGAAATTTTTGTGCATGAAAAAAATTTGTATACAAAATTTCACCTTTTTGTGCATCAAATTTTATTTTTTGTGCATTAAAAAAACGTAAAAAACTCAAAATTAAAAAACTTTCTTCACAACTTTTTTTTGCACCAACATAAACTTGGTGGAATTTTTTCAGATTTTTTTGAAAACTTTTTTAAAATCATGTTTAGATGGTTAGTTAGTTAGTTAGTTAGTTAGTTAGAAGTATGAAGTGATCTCATCCATTGATTTTAAATCAATGGCTGTGAATCCTTCTTATCCTTCTCACAAAAAAAAGTCTTTTTATTTTAACTCTCCCCTATATATATATATATATATATATATATATATATATATATATATATATATATATATATATATATATATATATATAAATATATATATATATATATATATATATATATATAGAGAGAGAGAGAGAGTTAGGATCAAATAAGAAGATTAAGTAAAATGAGAAGAATGAGAGGAAACCACAACCACACATTTCAGATGCACCTACAAAGTCAGATGCATCTCCCCTTAAAATTTTCCTTCTTTTGTGGAATTTGTGGTCAGTATTTCTTCTTATACTTCTCATTTTAATTTTTCTTCTTATTGGATCCCTACTCTATATATATATATATATATATATATATATGTATATATATATATGTATATATATATGTATATCTATATATATGTATATATATATATCTATCTATATATATATATATATATATATATATATATATATATATATATATATATATATATATATATATATATATATATATATATATATATATATATATATATATATATATATATATATATATATATATATATATATGTATGTATATATATATGTATGTATATATATATATATATATATATATATATATATATATATATATATATATATATATATATATATATATATATATATATATATATATATATATATATATATATATATATATATATATATATATATATATATATATATATATATATATATATATAGGGGGACTTTATTTACAAAACTTGTAGAACTCTTCTAAACCAATCAAATATTTTTAATTATTAAATCTTTTTCTTAATACAAAAGGGTATAATAGTAAATGACACATTCCATTTTATTTTTGAATTTTTAAAATATTTTTTTCGTTTATAAATTTATTTTTTGTTTCAAAAATATATTTTTTTCTTTTTTATATTGTATTTTTTATCAAGCGAATAACATGTATGTTTTTTCACAAACATTTATGTTTTTCTCAAAACACGTATGTTTTTTTATGAATGTGATTTTTTTATGTTTTTTTAAGTACAATTTTTTGAGCAAATATGCGCCGCTTAAAATGTTGATTACACGTATGTTTCTTGTGTAAATGTTTAAACTACCAAGTCTAAAACTATAAACATCAAAAGTTATACAACTAACTTTTAATATACAAATGTACATAAATAATATACACAAAATTTGATATACAACTAACTTTTAATATACATCTTGCATTCAGTAGTGATCTTAGTGATTGATAAATCTTGTTGAGATAATCTTGTGATCTTTATTTTCTTTATCTTACTTAACTTGTATCTTGAATCTTCTAAACCATCATGCTCATACTTTTTGAGATTTCTTGAAAGCTTCTAACAATCTTTTTTTATAAACTTCACATTCCATCTTAACTTTCTTAAGAAAGATGTTGTAATTTCAGAATACAACGGAAGTCTTTATCTTTAGCTTTCGAGCTTTCTTTGAATCCTCAACGTTTCGTATGATCATATGGTGATGACTCAACTAGATTGAGGTTGTTACACCATTGTCTTAATCTGCACATGTAAGTGTTAGCAACAAATCACAAATATGGACGAACATGGCTTTGTCATTCATCATTGTCGGTAACGTTATGTTGGGTCTACTAGATGTAGATCTTGCAGCCTGTCAGGAACGGTGAATGACTTCTGTAATCACAAGTCAATCCACAGAGAGACTCTATACACAATATGAATGTAGAACACAAATATAATAAAGAAGAACAGAATAACTATAAAGACTTGATCCTTTCTAAGGATTTCTAATATTGATAATCACTAGAACTACGTTTGATGAAGGTGTGTCTAACCCTTCTGCCTAAGGTTCCTTTTATACTACAAGGAAACCCTAATACATCATTAACCAAAACGTGTAAAACTGATATGCATATCCTTTCCTAACATATCTCATGCATATCCTAACAGAATAATAAATAAATATTAAAGTTTGACTTTGACCAGGACCAGGAGCACGACTTGCTCCTACTACTACTAGGACCAGGAGGAACTACATACCTCCTAGTCTACCTATTACATTTAACTATTACAATGGTCCTAACAATCCTCCCCTAAACTTTAATTTGACCTGTTGAGTTCAAGTTTCCTGGAAAATGTGCAATAAAGCCCGAGGATTGAAGCAGCAAAACCAATAGCAGCATCAGCAAGATAAGAGTCAGAAGAACCGCCACAACATGAAACACTAGAAGCTTCTTCAAAGCTTGGAACAAATCAGCATCGTGTTGAATCTTTTTAGCAACATGAGCAGATTTGATGAGCCTTTACCAAGTAGCTGCTCGCTCTTGGGCTAGCCAGTCTTTCTGGTGGAATAAGCATCACCCTGGGAGACTAGAACCCAGCCCAACTCTTAGAACGTGAATCAATGGTGAGTGGGGGTACCCTGATGATTTTAGGCAAACCATCACAGCCGTCAACGGATTTGATATGTCTTTACCAGAAGCCGTACCCCTCTGGACTCGCCAACTCTCAGCAATGAAGCATCGGTGAGTTGAAAACCCTATAGCTGTAAGCAAGCTATTACAGCTATCAACGGATTTGATAAAATCTTTACCAAGAGCCGCACCCCCTTGGATTAGCCACTTTTCAGTCTAGGACCATGGCAAGTGAAAACCATCCAGTTTTGGGTAACCTGGAAACCATCAACGGATTTGAGAATCGCACCAGGAGCCGTACCCTCAAGGTGAATCAACTCTTTCTTGTCGATTAGACATGGTGAGTTGAGAACCATTTGTTGTGTGGACCAAGTCCAACACCAGATGAAACCAATAACCAGCACAAGCACAAGGCAACAACCAGAATCCAAAGTGTGAAGCAGCAGATGGTATGATATTCACAAGTATACAATCCATGATGTGGTTAAAGTATAAGCAAATATTATATAAAAAGTATATTTTTTCTTTCTTTTTTTAATATTATTTTTTTTTAATTTTTTTTCTTTTTTCTTTTATGAAGAATGAAATTCACCAAACACTTTACAGATTGGTGAAAAGAATGATAATATGAACAAATTAACAAAAACACAAAACATAAACACTTATAAACCAACCAAATCAAAGACCAGAAGCAGCCTTCTTATCTGCTGTCAAACGAGCCTGGATCCCTTCCACCAACGCAGTTGCCATAGAGGACTCATTCCCTGATGGAGCATTTGAAATTTGTAAGTGACTAGCCAACATAGCATCCATTGAAGCAATCGTCAAAGGATAATCCACGTCTGTGAGCATGAAAACCAGATGACCAGATTCCAAATCCAACATATGCACACCACATCCCGTATATAACTTCTATAGCTGAATCACCCATTGCATCTGATCCTTCCATATACCAGAAACAGGAGCATGAGGAGGTGCATCAAGCATTAGCTTAAGATCAGCCCATATTCGTAGACCAGGCCAGGAAGACACAGCCATGGGATCAAAAGGTATGCCAGAATCCACAAACCCATATAAAGCCATAAGATCTTTACGATCAGCCCAAGACAAAATACCCTGCAGACCCGAAGCTAACCGCACAGACCCATCACTAAGAGTAATTCTATGGGATACCATACTAGGAAGAGTCGTGGAACGCTCAACCGTCCAACCAGTAATATGTCCATTTCCCAAAGGCAAATCAGACTCACTATCAGAAGCTGCATCAATCAAATTTTCAGGATCACGCTTCTCATAGGGGACCGTCTTGCCACGTCTAACACGTCGAGCCGATTTCTGGCGAAGCGAACGGCGAGGTGTGGAATCACTGAGAGAGGGTTCAACCTTTACCTTTACCTCAGCAGCAGCAGTGGGAGGAGGAGAAGTAGACTCATTAGTTTGCCCACCCAAGGGATCAATAGGAGCTGCAGTAGAAGAAGGAATAGGTTGAGGACCAGGAACTGGTGGTGATGGTGATGCCATATCAGGTGTAGCAGTTGTGGTGGTTGTGGTAGCAAAGGTGGTGGTGGTAGCATGTGTGGTGGTGGTAGCAGGACCTGAAGAAGAACCCATAGGAGCAACCAAAGGAGTAGTGGTGGTACCAACTGAAGTAGCAACAAAAACCGATGGAATAGCAGCAGAACCAGGAGTAGGATCAGATGTAGGACCAGTAGTAACAGCAGGTGAAGAAGTGGTCACCACACGAGGAGAGGGACGGTAGATAAATCGTTTCGGAATTGGTTGACTCTGATGCTTGACCATACGTTCATAGAGCGCCTTGAGCTCATCAATAGACAAAGCCCGAACCCTGTCCCACTTCCAACCAGCTTGGAAATAAGCAGCCGATTGATACTTCACATATCGTTGCATCTGCTTTCGCTCCTCAGTTCTCGATAAAGGCCTATTCTTACTCTTCTCATGAAGCTGTGCAGCAAGGGCCAACTGATGCTTGCGCATCAACACCATGGCTCTTGGAATACAATTATGCTCATCCACATCCGCACCCAAAAGATCAGTGAACTGGGCATAATCCCTGGTAAGAATAGTCAAAACCTGCATCCAATCACTCTCATTCCAATGCATTGCATCATGCTGGACTTGTTCACATCTCTGCTGTTGAAATGCTTCCTCCTCAGCCCGAGCAGCTTCATCAACTTCGGCTTGCATCCGTTGAGCAGCCTCTTCACCTAGCCTATCCTCCTCAAGCTATCTGCGTGTACGCTTGCGAGGTGGTGAGGGAGCATCAGTCATTGGGGCCTTCCCCTTTGAATCATGGGATGGGCCAGCATTGGAACCAGCAGCAGGACCAGAAGCACCAGCCATAGGAGTGGAAACACCAGCAGGAGAAGGAACACTGGAGGATGTCGGAGGAACCGGCAAATCATCATACAATTTATCAGCAAAGGCAGCCTTTGCGAACAATGTCAAACCATCCTCAACACGCTCCTTAACTTCCTCATCAGAATCAGAGTGGATCACATGCTTCTTTCGTCGTCTTTGCTGAGTCTCCAAAGCTTTGATGCGATCAGCCAGAGGAAGAACAAACTCCCTAGTAAGTTTCTGGTGTTGATTTAAATCTGCTTCCAAGGAAAGAATCCTCGCATGATACCTGTGCATAAGATCAAGTAACGACATAAGTGTAATAGGCTCCTCCGCCTGCCCACCAAGAGGACTTGGGCCAGGGAAGGCGTCATTGGAGCCCGAAGCAACAGATGGGTCAACAGTAGGAGTACTAGCACCAAAAGGCTTATCAGAAGAGTGTGGAGCAGGACTAGGAGGTGGAGTCTCCACAAATGGAGACTTATGTGGTACTGAAGAAGGACCAGCCTTGGAAGGGGATGGTCTTTCAACCACCACCTCCTCAACCAGCTCCTCCTCAACCACACGAGAAGCACCACCAGTAGGAGCCTCTTCCTCCATAGGGTCATCATCAAGTACAACAACATCAGGAGGACCTTGAGCCAGCCCCAACATGGCCTCAGTAAGGGGCCTCCACTCCCCGGTAAACCCATGGACCATATTATAGTACACTTTTGCAGTAAGCTTAGACGGCACATGTTCAGTCCTATTTCACGTGGAATGCAAACCAGTATTTGTTGTAAAAACCTAGGATACATCAGAAACTTCTTCCGAGAACCAACACTAAATAGATTACTAACCATCCCCTCAAATAGATAATGAGAGAAATTAAATACTCTACCCTGAGCCAAGCAAATGAGACCAGTAGCCAAAGGAGTAGGGAAAGCATCCCAACTCCCAGACTTAGGACTTAAACAATGAATCAGAAAATGCACCAGAAGCTTCCATTGGGGGGAAAACCGGTTTTTCTGGAAGTTAAACTTCCCCCCATGATTGTACCCTATAGAAGCCATCCCCTCCAATACCTCCGAATTGGGGATGGACTCAACACCACCCTTATCTTGAAGATGAAGGGAAGATCGAATAGAAGCCTCAGACACCACGTATGAACGTCCATCTATGGTAGCATGGAGTTCACGTGGACGACCAACCACAACCACAAGACGAGCAGATGCCCAAAACTGACGTGTGACACTATCATAAATAGTAGGACATACAGTAAAAGCATACCTTAGGTTTGAAGCCTCAATGAAGTCTAGAATGTCAGTAAAATCATCACGATGTGGACCATCGCCTAGATAGGGGACCTTGTTGTGAGCAGGTTGGTATACAAGGGCAGCCATGGATCTTGATTAATTGAATGGAGGATGATTTTGGTTATGATTGAGAGAGTAGGATCGGTTTTGTGTGTGTGATGGTGGAGTGATTGAGTCAAGGGGGTTAATTTGACCATAAATAAGGGAGGTAGTAACTGTTCATTGACCCCTAATAATGGGGGGTTGCCCTTTCAAATTACACATTATTACATAGTAACCACTTGCCCCTTTTAACATAATTTCCAAATTCCAATTTACCAAAGTTAAATAAGAGTGTAAATACCAGAATTGGAAGCGTTGACCAAAAGTCAAAGCGCACAATGGTCAGACCAGAAGCAAAATGTGGTCAACAAAAGTCAATAAGAATGAACAGTGTCCCAGTCCAGCACCAAAAGCCAATCATTACTTGACAAAGAAGGATTTTGAACCACCAGAAGCCAACCAATTATGACTAGAAGTTAGCCAATGAGGACCAGAAGCCAGTCATGAAAGAATATAACCACTAAAAGTGAGCAAAATCCTCCACCAGGAGTAACACACCACCAGAACCAATGCAATATGCTGTTAAAATCTACCAATATGTTAGTCTGCGCAAAGTAATATGTACACTAAGCCTCCCCTTAGGCTTAGCCTCCCCTCAATCCTAAACCTCAAGTATTGACCATCCCAATGTGAACCACTAAGTGGTTGAAACGAGGACCATCAAATGCTTTTGTCAGCAAATCAGCAACATTATCATCCGTATGAACTTTAAGAACCTGTATCAACTTCTTCTCATTGGCATCCCGTATAAAATGGTGCCTAATTTCAATATGCTTTGTTCGCTGATGAAAAACAGGATTCTTCACAATGCAGATAGTGCTTTGATTGTCAATAAAACTTTTGGTGTTCATAAAATTGAAACCATAATCCAACATTTGATTTTGGATCCACAAAACCTGTCCACAACAACTAGCAGCAGCAACATATTCAGATTCTGTAGAAGAAGTAGCTACTATTGTCTGTTTCTTGCATTGCCATGAAATAAGTCGACGACCAAAAAATTGACAACCACCAGTAGTAGACTTTCTGTCATTATTAGCACCTACATAGTCACTGTCACTATATGCTTCTAGAACAAAAGGTGATTCTCTAGGATACCATAAGCCCAGTTTAGGTTGAGCCTTGATATACTTGAAAATCTTCTTCATTGCATTCAAGTTCGAAACCGTGGGAGTCACCTGATGTCTAGAACAAGCACTTACTGCAAACATGATATCCGGACGTGAGGCAGTCAAATACATGAGTGAGCCAATCATACACCTGTACATGTGAACATTGACCGGGGGGTCTGGCTCATTCTTGAGTTTGACTTTAGCAACTTCATAAGGAGTTGTTGCTGGTCTAAGAGGATCCATGTCAAACTTTTGAAGGATCTCATGAACATATTTATCTTGACTGATGAAGATCCCATCTGACTGTTTCTTGACTTGAAGACCAAGGAAGAAAGAAAGCTCTCCCATCACACTCATCTGAAATTCGCCTTTCATCAAGTGTTCAAACTCATCACACCATTCCTTCCTAGTAGAACCAAAGATAATGTCGTCCACATAAACCTGAACAAGGATAATGTCCTTGGTATTCCTCCTAAGAAATAGTGTTTTGTCAATAGTACCTCTTCTATAGCCATTCTTTAACAAGAAAGTTGAAAGACACTCATACCAAGCTCTAGGAGCCTGATGTAATCCATAAAGAGCCTTGACCACCTTGTAAACTTTCTTGGGATGAAGTGGATCTACAAAGCCCTTAGGTTGAGTGACATACACCTCCTCATCAATTTTGCCATAGAGAAATGCACTCTTAACATCCATCTGAAACACCGTAAAGCCCACATATGAAGCAAAAGTCAAAAACAGACGAATGGCCTCAATCCTTGCAACCGGAGCAAAAACTTCAGTGTAGTCAATGCCCTCAATTTGAGTGTGGCCCTGTGTGACAAGCCTAGCTTTATTCCTTACAACAATTCCCCGTGCATCCTTCTTGTTCTTGAGAATCCATTTGGTATTGATTGCAGTCTTTCCATCTGGTAAGTCAACCAGAACCCAAACATTCTGAAACAAGAATTGCTGCATTTCCTCCTGCATAGCCTCCACCCAACTTTGATCCTCAAGAGCATGAGAAACTGACCTAGGTTCCACCTGTGAAAGAAAACAAGCAAACAAACAGTGTTGAAAGTCCATATGATTATTACGCTTTTGATCTTCAATATAGCTCACAAGAGCATGATGATCAAACGAGGCCTTCTTCTGCATTCTGCGTGTCTTGATAGTAGAACCAGGATCTCCAATGATTTGAGTGGTAGGGTGATCTTTGTGTGATTGCAAGACTGGATTGGAAGAGACCTCCACTTCTGGTGCCAAGTTATTGACATCACCAACAAAGTCAGCATCATATGAAGCAGTGTTGAAAATCCCATCTACTAGTTGTTTATGAATATCGTCCAGCTTGGTAGAAGACTTCTTTTGATGGTTCCCCAAATCAGAAGGACTGGAGAAACGAGTATTTGAAGCAGACTCACTAGCTGGAGTACCAATAGGTGATAAGCTGGTACTAGGAGCAGAAGCTGGGGTACCAGGAGCAGCTTTGTCAGTTGGCGTATTCAAGGGAAACTCAAAACCACCTTGAGCAGCTGCTTAATACTTGATTTTGCAACCAAGTATAAAATCTTATCGTCCGAATCCTTTCGAATTGACTATCGGTCTAAAGTGCGACTCAATCGTCTTTTGGTGAACAAGAGAATGGTTTGGTTGGTTATCTATTTTAAACTAATAGCAAGTAACTAAGTGTCGTTGAGTAAAGTAGAAGCTTTGAACAAAATTAAACTAAACGTTAATTAGGAAAATACTTAAAACTTAAAACTTTGTAAAACTGTAAAACTTAAGAACTTAATCAATCGAAATAATGCAAATCATGTCCATCGGAATACACCAAAATCACAACCATCGGAATAATCAATACAAAGGCCCATCGGAATACCAATCTTAATACCCATCGGAATGTTTTTAGATTGCAAAGATCCAGATCGGAATGTTGTAAAAACTTCTACCGCAGTGTGCATCTATCGGAAAGCTTACTATCGCAATGTTGCTGTCGAAAAATGGGCAGCACTTCGTCTTAACAAAATCCTTAGTCCCGTCGGAATGTGCGATCGCAATGAGAGATCGCAATCCAGATCGGAATAAAGGGGAATTACCAAACGATCGCAAAGTAAAACCCTAATGGGTTATTGCTATCAAAACACTGAAGCCCGTCGGAATGTGTAGAAACCAGTCGAAATGTGTGAAACCCCAAGATTACGATGGAACACCAAATGATCGGCAAGTGTAAAACTCAATAAGCTGATACAATAAGCTATTCTACCGAACCTTAAACAATTCAAAAAGCTTAAATTTGATAACTTCTAAAACGTAAAAGATTACAAACTTTATGAAATGACTTTTAAAATGACTAAAACCTTTGTGAAATACAAAAATCAATAAGCTAAAACTTGTAATAAGCCAATAAGCATAGAGAGCTTATAACATATACGTGTGAGAGCTTATGTGTAAACAAAGAAGATCAATCCTTTAATCACGAAAACATCAAGTCATACGAATGAGATATGTAATTCGGATCAAAGATAAAGTAACCAAGAAATGTAGAAGGAGATTAAAGAACACAAAGCTTAACTTGAAATTGATTAATGGAATCCAAGATACAAAGATTAAAGAAAGCTTAAATTTAAGAGATGAAAACAAAGAAAAACTTAGTGAGAGAAAGTTTAGAACTTTCTCTCTCTAAAACTAGAAAGAAAACTTGAAAATAAAAACTAGCTAACCCCCTCCTAATGTGATTAGGAGGGTATTTATAGGGAAGTGGGAAGTGTATGTGTGGTGCTTCCTTCTTTCTTTTCTTCTCGACTTGATTTATTTCATTTGTCTTTCTCGATGTCGTCTCGGGGTTAATTAAACTCGTCTTAACATTTTTTCATTTATTTAGACTCGAGTTCTTCGACTTCATTAACTTCCGTCTTTAGACTTGTTCTTCGATAAATCTTTAGAATAGGTCTTGGACTTCCGTTCTTTTTGCACTCTTGATCTTTTGACTTCGTCTTTTCCCGTTTTCTTCGATAAAAGCCCGTGAAAGACTGTGTTTTCTTTCTTTTTAATCTTTTGGTCCTAAAACACAATAAAAACACAAACCACGCATAATTCCGACTTTTACGACATAAATCACACGTTTTGGTCTTGTTATTATTGGAAATAAGTGGTAAAAGGATAAGTGTTTTCACACTTATTAAATCCCCTACACTTGACCATTGCAATACCCTCATGCAATGCATTAATTTTAAAGCACGGTTTACATTTTCCATCATAAATCATCCACCTTGGCCTTTATTAAATACTAAACATAAAAAGATAGAAATAAGTAAAGAAATTAAAAACTTACATTGGGTTTTGGCTGCCATAAACGGTTATCATCCTCAAGTTTCACGTTCCCCATACCAAGCTTAAAAACGAGATCATTGTTATTATAAGTTAGCAAACTAACACGAACTCATGCGGGCCAATTATTTACTTAGACTCCCTTATTCCTAGGTGTATCTCTTATATTTTATTTTTTTCTTGAATGATCACGAGGATGCATTGTTTGACTTATTTCGATAGTTATTTAGGCCGAAAATAAAGTGAACGATTTAATCAATAGTTAGCTAAAGGACCAAATCTTTTAAATCTGCTTCTCGGGACCTCATAAAGTTCATATCTTGGCATAACTTGCTTCACGATTTGAGACCTTTCTCGGACCGATATTCGGCAGCGACTTCATACTTTGAATCTTGAGAGACGTCCATGAAATTATGGTCTTCTCTTCATAATAGGAATTTCTTCACTTGAAATTTTGAGAGATTCTTCATATATGGACCACGAATTCTTCATTTTTCTCCAATCTTTATTTTGGACTTTGATATACAACGATCCGCCTCCTTTTAGGACTTGGATCTATTTATCCTCATACCTTGTTAGGTTCTTTTTGGATAGACTTCTCCATAATCTTTTGGGGAGTATTTTCTTTTCGTCGTGTGTCTCGATCCTTCATATTGATTTTCGATAAATGATTCTTCACATCACTTTTGGATCTTTAGCAACAAAATGTAGCCCTCATGCCTTGTTAGGGCCTTTTCAGACTCGCCAATCTTCGCATCCTGCTTCAATAAGTTATGCCTTGGCTATGAACTCTAATCCATACCGAGCAACTTTTAAACAATCTGGGGCTAGAAGCTAAGTAACCTTTTAAATCGTACAACCTTATTTATTACAGATAGATTTATTAACACGCGAAGGGAGAATAGGCTTATAATTAACTCAGATAAATGCACGAAAGAATACCGAACTTATAATTGACTCTATCATCTCTCGTTCTCCACAGTTTAAAATCTCAAGGAATGAGACTCGTGGATGCTTAGCCTATTAAATCAGAGTTTTGGGTTTTCGAGTCGCCTATAGGATCTTGCAAATTCTTAGACTTTTTCAAGTTTTAGAAATCGCATTTTAAAGTTCCCTTGATAAACGACTCTCTAGGATCAATTATAGGAACTTGCGAAAAGTTCTTGTTCTTAACCGTGAGAGTTAAGACTTTCCCGTTTTATAGATCCCTATATAAAAGCCTAGCAAAACTTGACTTAAACACGTTAAGGATACTAGCTAGAGTAAACTTATATAAGTAAACTCGGGTTGAGTCAAAATGTGCATGACTAAGAAAAATACAACTAGATCAAAATGTTCTAGCAAGGAAAGAAGATAAACATAATAAAGGAAAATACAACAATACAACTAGGCCAAAATAGATTAAAATTTTGAAAAATGTCGAAAAATCAAATTTTCCGGTTAAAATGAGGGCAAATTCATAGAAAAGACCACTTACTTCGATAGAAGTTCCCCCTACACTTGAGATAAACATTGTCCTCAATGTTTAAGCATGTGGGAGTAAACTCCCCTACACTTAGGACATTGTGCACTTTGTTTAAATCTTGCTAAGGAAAGGGCAACTAAAGTGAATTCAATGTGAACATATAAAATATGAAATATTGAATCACAAGAGTTTAGGATAAAACCAGGAAGATGGGAACACGGTATGACGGTTCGTCAAAAGTCATCAAGATGCTCTCTGAAGATTTAATCCATGCACAACACAAGAAACAAGACAACAAACACATACGGGGCTCCCCCCTACACTTATTATGAAAGCAGTAAAGGATAGATCACGGGTTGCCTCCCGAGAAGCGCTTGTTTTTGTTCACCGAGTCACGAGCCTGACTCGACCCAAATTTAGTTCATGGGAAACGTGGTGAGGGATGGGATCATCTCATGAGAGATGTCCTCACCAAAGTACAGCTTCAAACGCTGGCCATTCACCTTGAAATTGGACCCATTTGGCTGAGAAAGCTCAATGGTCCCATATGGAAAGACTTTGGTGACGGTGAATGGACCAGACCAGCGACTCTTCAACTTGCCAGAGAAGATCTTCAACCGAGAGTTAAAAAGTAAGACTTGATCACCAACGTGTAACTCTCGGTTCTTGATTTTTGCGTCATGAATGATCTTCGTCTTCTCCTTGTAGATCAGTGAGTTCTCGTAAGCTTCATTCCTCAGTTCGTTGAGCTCGTTGAGTTGAATCTTGCGATGATCACCGGCTTTGTTGATGTCGAAGTTAGCCCACTTCAAGGCCCAGTGCGCCTTATGTTCCTGCTCGATGGGAAGGTGGCATGCTTTTCCGTACACAAGACGATAAGGTGTACAACCGATCGGGGTCTTATAAGCCGTACGGAAAGCCCACAGAGCATCATCTAACTTATCGGCCCATGCGGTACGATGCTCTCCCACAGTACGCTCCAAAATTCGCTTCAATCCACGGTTGGATATCTCGGCTTGCCCATTGGTTTGGGGATGATAGGCGGTGGAAAGACTGTGATTGACACCATACTTAGCCATGACTCTTGCAAATTGACCATTGCAAAAATGAGTCCCGCGGTCACTGATGATAGCACGAGGAACGCCAAATCGAGAGAAAAGCTGCTTCAAAAAGTTCACAACCACCCTCGCATCGTTAGTAGGGAGAGCCTTGGCTTCAACCCATTTAGAAACGTAGTCAACGGCTACGAGGATGTATTTGTTCCCTTTGGAGGATGGAAATGGCCCCATAAAGTCGATGCCCCATACGTCAAAGATTTCACATTCCTGTATGAAATTTTAAGGCATCTCATCCTTATGTGTGATCTTGCCTTGGCGTTGGCAAGCATCACAATGCTTAACCATTTCGTGAGCGTCACGATAAATGGTAGGCCAATAGAATCCAGAATCAAACACTTTTTTAGCGGTGTAGTTGGGACCAAAGTGACCACCGGTGGGTCCTTTGTGGCAAGCTTGGAGAATGTCAAAAGCTGCCGGTCCATCAACACAACGACGAATGATCAGATCAGCACATAGTTTGAATAGATAAGGGTCATCCCAAAAGTAAGTCTTAACATCATTCAAGAACTTCTTCTTTTGTTAGGATGTTAACCCTTTGATGAGAATACCACCCGCTAAGTAGTTTGCAATGTCCGCAAACCACGGGGTGTCATCAAGATTGAGATTTATAGACATTAAGGTCTCAAGGGGGAAAGAGTCATTGATCTCTTTGTTCGGATGATCCCCTTGATATGGATCCTCAAGTCGACTCAGATGATCCGCGGCTAGGTTTTCAGCACCCTTCTTGTCACGAATTTCAATGTTGAATTCTTGAAGGAGTAAAACCCAGCGAAGAAGTCTTGGCTTAGAATCATGTTTAGTCATCAAGTACTTCAACGCGAAATGGTCCGTGTATACGATGGTGGGGGATAAAACAAGATAGGGGCGAAATTTCTCAAAAGCATAGACAACAACTAAAAGCTCTTTTTCGATTGTCGTATAATGCAATTGAGCCCCCGTCATTGTTTTGCTAGCGTAGTGGATTGGTTGGAAGTGTTTATTCACTCGTTGGCCCAAAACCGCACCAATAGCAAAGTCGCTAGCATCGCACATCAATTCTAAAGGCAGCTCCCAATTAGGGGTAACCAAGACCGGTGCCTTAGTTAGCTTATCCTTAAGAAGATTGAAGGCTTCGAGACAGTCTTTAGAAAAGATAAAAGGAGTATCTTTTTCCAAGAGGTGGGTCATCGGGCGAGCGATTTTAGAGAAATCCTGAATGAATCGACGATAGAAGCCCGCATGACCCAGGAAACTTCTCACACCCTTCACGGTTGAAGGTGGAGGTAATTTGGCTATGACATCTACTTTAGCACGGTCGACTTCAAGACCGGCTTTAGAGATTTTGTGTCCTAGCACAATGCCTTCTTTTACCATAAAATGGCATTTTTCCCAATTCAGAACAAGGCGAGTGTCTTCGCACCGCTTAAGCATACGTTCCAAATTGGCAAGGCAAGAAGAGAAGGAATCCCCGAAGACCGAGAAATCATCCATGAAGACTTCCATGGTTTGCTCAACCATGTCATGGAAGATAGCCAACATGCACCTTTGGAAAGTCCCGGGGGCATTGCATAAGCCAAAAGGCATCCTTTTGTAAGCAAATGTGCCATAGGGACAAGTGAATGTTGTCTTCTCTTGATCTTAGGGATCGATGGGTATTTGGAAATAACCCGAGAAACCATCAAGAAAGCAGTGATAAGTAATATTCATTACCCGCTAAACGTTCAAGCATTTGGTCCATAAAAGGTAGAGGGAAATGATCCTTTCTCGTGGCACACAATGGACTGGACTAATCCAGTAACGAGACGGGTAGGAATCAACTCGTTGTTTGCATTGGGCACAACGGTGATACCGCCTTTCTTAGGCACACAATGGACTGGACTAATCCATGGTGAATCCGAAATAGGGTAAATCATACCCGCATCAAGAAGTTTGATAACCTTTTTTTTGATGACTTCATGGATTTTAGGATTCACCCTTCGTTGGCTTTGAATTGTGGGCTTAAAGTCGTCCTCCATGAGAATTTTATGTGTGCAAAAGTGAGGATCAATTCCACGGATGTCAGAGATTTTCCAAGCGATAGCTCTTTTATGCTTCTTCAACACGGCGATAAGTCGGGCTTTTTCTTCTTCTTTCAGGTCCTTCGCGATGATGACCGGTAACTTCTCGTTGTCTTCAAGGAAAACGTACTCAAGATGAGGGGGTAGGTCCTTAAGCTCAAGAGTGGGAGGATCCTCATTAGATGGTGAAACTAACGATGGATCATCATTAGTCACCTCTTTAGGAGAAGGAGGAGAAAACGAGTCTTCATTGAGAAGTCTCTCAATAGTACGAATGTCTTCATCCCAATCGGTGGGCGAATTATCATACTTAATATCTAGAGGACCCAAGCTAGCTTCGAAATCATCCAAGTCACTTTCTCCAAAAGGAGTCAATGCCGGAGAAATTGAGGCAACGGTCTCAACATTGGGTAGAGAAGAGAGAGTACTTTTGCAAGCATCATGAAAATGTTCTTCACAAGCCTCATCGAGAACATCAATAGCATTAACACTCTCATACGAATAAGGTTGCTTAGAAATCTTACCCATGTTGAAGACAATTTTATCGTCACCAACTCTCATGATTATTTCGCCTGCGGCTACATCAATGAGAGTGCGACCGATCCTCAGGAATGGACGTCCAACGATTAATGGAACACGAGGATCCATCTCGTAGTCAACAACAACAAAATCCGCCGGGAAGGTGAATTTGTCAACGCCAACAAAGACATCTTCGGCTATCCCCACTGGATAAGCAACCGTACGGTTGGCTAATTCCAAAGTCATTTTGGTGTGGACTAGCTCGGGGAGAGATAATTTCTTCCAAACACATAAAGGCATTAAGTTTATACTGGCACCTAGATCGGCTAGGGCCATGCAATTCTCTACTCCCGGGAAGTTGCAAGGAATCAAGAAGCGACCCGGATCACCAAGTTTGGTGGGCAATTTCCTTAAGAGAACGGCGGAGCAATTCTCATTAAGTTGGGTCTGAGCAATGTCAAGAATCTTTTCCTTATCACTTAGAAGATCTTTAAACATCTTAGCGTATTTAGGCATGTGAGCGAGAGCCTCAGAAAAGGAGATGTTAAAATTCAATTGTTTAAACATTTTTAGAAAGTTTGAAACCTGAATATCATCCTTGCTCTTTTGCTTCTCTTTCCTCAACCTTGAAGGATAAGGTATATTGGACGAAGAAGAAGGCTTTATGGGAATAGGATCACTCACAACCACGGGTGGTGGGGAAATGGGGATAGAATGTGAAGGAGGTGAGGAAAGTTGCTCTTTTTCCTTGTTCATAATCACGGGTGGAGGTGTAGGAAGCTCGGGTTCCATATAACCTTTTCCACTACGAGTGGTGATTGCTTTCATATCCCCTCTTGGATTCGCAACGGTATTACTCGGAAGAGTACCCGAAGAAGAGGGTTGATTACCTTGGATGAGCGAACCAATCATATCACGAATGTTAAGCGCTTGAGTGCTGAAAGAATCTCTGAGGTCGGCACGGATCTCATTGCTCTGTTTTGCCATATCATTCCTTAGCTCGGCTCGAATATCGTTCCCTTGTTTCGTCATTTCGCCCTTCAAGTTGATGACTTGACTCTGAAGATTCGTCACCAGCTCCCGATTAGTCTTCATGAACGTCTCGACGTCTGGACTCACTGCCATCGGTTGATTGAGAGGTGGAGCTTGGTAAGCTTGAGAATTTCCTTGAGTTGGGTATGGGTTTCTTTGGGATTGATATTGATTGTTAGCACGAGGTTGGGATTGGTTGTTTCGGTTATAGCTTTGTTGTTGGTTTTGGTTTGCAGGAGGGAAACCGGGAGGAGCAAGATAATTGTTGGAACAATAACTTAGCAAGCTACGGTCTCCTTGAGGGCGAGCTTGATAGCATCCCGTGGGATAAGTACCATAAGCTGCGTTAACGTTTTCAGAAAAATTGCCTTGGGTAGAAGGACAATCATTATAAGAATGAGGACCACCACATGTGTCACAAGAAATAGCAACGGCTTTAGCTTGTTGAAAGTGGTTTCTGGCTATGGCCATGAAATTCTTGTTCATCTCAGCGAGTTGTCGAGAAATTTCAGTCATCTCAGGATTGGAAGTAGTAGAAGAAACATTGACTCTCGAGTTAGATCTTGAGGATGCGGATGAATCCCAATTCTTGTGGTGAGTAGTCATGTTTTCAATCAACTCTCGACACTCCTCTGGTCTCCTTTTCATAAAAGTACCACAGGCGGCGGCATTGATCGTGTCACGATCACGAAAAGTGAGACCATTGTAGAAGGTATCAATGAGAGTGACGGGGAGCATATTGTGATTTGGACAGCGGTCGATCAAATCATTGTATCGTTCCCAAGCATCGAAGAGCGATTCATCATTGTCTTGCATGAATCCACTGATTGGTTACGAAGGCTTGTGACCATGGATGGTGGGAAGTAGCGCGACAAAAAGCGTTGAGTCATGTCGTTCCACGTATGAATAGAATTCTTAGGAAGACGGTCAAACCATTTTTCGGCATGGTGAGAAAGCGAGTGGGGAAAGAGTTGAAGGTGAAGGTCATCCATAGAAACACCGGGGCACTTCATGCTTTGGGTGATGGTAATGAATTTGTCGAGGTGTTTGTTGGCATCATCATCCAGAATTCCGCGAAATGAGTTAGTTTGCACTTGTTGGATCATGTGATGCTTCAACGAAAACTCCTGGGCCGTGACGTGCATCGGCGCAATTGGGCCTCCGCTTCCGTTCATGGTGGGTTGACACAATTCCTCCATTGTTCGTAAATCAGGTAGGGCGACATTGTTATTGTTGTTGTTGTTGTTATTGAGATTGGGTAAAGGTGGGTTATTATTGTTGTTATTAACACCAACCATATCTAGATCTTCACGAGTCTCGGGCTCAGAATAGTTCGAAGATCTAGTACGCATACACCTGCAGAAGAAAAATATACACAGAGAGTATCTGTATAATCTATATAATCTTTTTGGTGCAAAACCTTTTGAAAAGAAATGCTTTTTATGAATTTATAATGTTTTTGTATTTTTGAAGAATTTTATATTTTTTTGGATTTTTGAATTTTTGTTTTTTTTTTTTGTTTTTTTAAAGCAAGGAAAATAACGTTCAAAGAACGGATCCCAAAATTCAATGCGTCTCTCACTAAAAACCTTTAATCGTAACGAAAAGAGCCGGCAGCGGCGCCATTTAATACTTGATTTTGCAACCAAGTATAAAATCTTATCGTCCGAATCCTTTCGAATTGACTATCGGTCTAAAGTGCGACTCAATCGTCTTTTGGTGAACAAGAGAATGGTTTGGTTGGTTATCTATTTTAAACTAATAGCAAGTATTTAAGTGTCGTTGAGTAAAGTAGAAGCTTTGAACAAAATTAAACTAAACGTTAATTAGGAAAATACTTAAAACTTAAAACTTTGAAAAACTTTAAAACTTAAGAACTTAATCAGTCGAAATAATGCAAATCATGTCCATCGGAATACACCAAAATCACAACCATCGGAATAATCAATACAAAGGCCCATCGGAATACCAATCTTAATACCCATCGGAATGCAACAACAAAATACCTGTTGGAATTTTTTTAGATCGCAAAGATCAAGATCAGAATGTTGTAAAAACTTCTATCGCAATGTGCATCTATCGGAAAGCTTACTATCGCAATGTTGCTGTCGAAAAATGGGCAGCACTTCGTCTTAACAAAATCCTTAGTCCCGTCGGAATGTGCGGTCGCAATGAGCGATCGCAATCCAGATCGGAATAAAGGGGAATTACCAAACGATCGCAAAGTAGAACCCCAATGGGTTATTGCGATCAAAACACTGAAGCCCGTCGGAATGTGTAGAAACCAGTCGAAATGTGTGAAACCCCAAGATTACGATGAAACACCAAATGATCCGAAATTCGTGGCAAGTGTAAAACTCAATAAGCTGATACAATAAGCTATTCTACCGAACCTTAAACAATTCAAAAAGCTTAAATTTGATAACTTCTAAAACGTAAAAGATTACAAACTTTATGAAATGACTTTTAAAATGACTAAAACCTTTGTGAAATCCGAAAATCAATAAGCTAAAATTTGTAATAAGCCAATAAGCATAGAGAGCTTATAACTTATACGTGTGAGAGCTTATGTGTAAACAAAGAAGATCAATCCTTTAATCACGAAAACATCAAGTCATACGAATGAGATATGTAATTCGGATCAAAGATAAAGTAACCAAGAAATGTAGAAGGAGATTAAAGAACACAAAGCTTAACTTGAAATTGATTAATGGAATCCAAGATACAAAGATTAAAGAAAGCTTAAATTTAAGAGATGAAAACAAAGAAAAACTTAGTGAGAGAATGTTTAGAACTTTCTCTCTCTAAAACTAGAAAGAAAACTTGAAAATAAAAACTAGCTAACCCCCTCCTAATGTGATTATGAGGGTATTTATAGGGAAGTGGGAAGTGCATGTGTGGTGCTTCCTTCTTTCTTTTCTTCTCGACTTGATTTAATTCATTTGTCTTTCTCGATGTCGTCTCGGGGTTAATTAAACTCGTCTTAACATTTCTTCATTTATTTAGTCTCGAGTTCTTCGACTTCATTAACTTCCGTCTTTAGACTTGTTCTTCGATAAATCTTTAGAATAGGTCTTGGACTTCCGTTCTTTTTGCACTCTTGATCTTTTGACTTCGTCTTTTCCCGTTTTCTTCGATAAAAGCCCGTGAAAGACTGTGTTTTCTTCCTTTTTAATCTTTTGGTCCTAAAACATAATAAAAACACAAACCACGCATAATTCCGACTTTTACGACATAAATCACACGTTTTGGTCTTGTTATTATTGGAAATAAGTGGTAAAAGGATAAGTGTTTTCACACTTATTACTGCTGTAGTAGCTTCTTGTTGTTGTTTGAGTAGAGTGTCAAGAGCTACGTGGGAATCCGGTACATCCAATGGAGTTGAATCACTAGGAGGAGTAGGAGAGACGGTGGTGGAGTAGGATGGAACCACAAAAATGTCATCCTCGTCATCTGAATCAGAAAGACTAGAAGGAGCACCTGTACTAGAAGTTGCAAACACTTGTGGACCTGCATCATGGTTAGTTTTGAAACGAAAATATCCTAACGAATCACTAAGATAATCAAGATCAAAATACCATTCAGGACCCTTGCATTAGATGTTTGACTTCTCTTCAAAATACCTGAGATTTATAGTTTCAATGATCCGCTTGGCTTTGAGATTTTAGACACGATAAGCCCGAGAGTGAGCTGAATATCCCACAATGTATCCTTCATCTGCCTTGCCATCAAACTTCCCCAAATAGTCACTAGTATTCAGAATGGTTACAAGACACCTAAAAGGCTTCAAATGAGCAATATTTGGAACGTTGCCCGTTAGAAGCTCATAAGGAGTCTTCTTGTAAGGATTGGTAATAGAAACCCTATTCAAAACATAACTTGCAGTATTAACGGCTTCTGTCCAGAACATGGTTGGAAGCTTGGAATCGGCAAGCATTGTTCTTGCTGCTTCTATTAGTGTCATGTTCTTTCTCTCTGCCACGCCATTCTGTTGAGGAGTTCTTGCTGCACTATAATCTCTTTTGATGCCCTTAGCATTACAAAGTGCTATGAGGTCTTTATTTTTGAACTCGGTTCCATTATCACAACGAATACCTTTAACTTTCTTGGACAACTGGTTCTCTATAAGGGTAAGAAAATCTCTAAGTATTGAGTAGGTCTCACTCTTGGCATCCATGAAGAATACCCACGTGAACCTGCTATAACCATCAGTTACCACTAGACAGAATTGTTTGTGGTCAATGCTCCTAATGGAAGTAGGACCAAATAAATCCATGTGTAGTAGCTGCAATGGCTCAGTCATAAGACTAAGAGCAGTAATGGCCTTGAAGGATGCTTTATGCTGTTTGCCTTTGCTGCAAGCAATACAGTTTATGTCATTCCTAAATGACTTGGGAGGTAAACCAGAGACCAAATTCATATTTGCTAGTTTGTGAATGGTCTTGAAGTTCACATGCCCCATCCTTCTGTGCCATTGAGTAGCTTCATCTTCTGAGGCTTTAGCAACCAGACATGCTAGTTGACCAGTAGGATTGACTTCATTCAGCTTGATGCTATAGAGATTGTGTCTTCTAGGGATTCTGAGCAGAATTTGTGAGTCATCCGGAAGCTGAAAGTCTTTGGAGAGCACAAGTGCATCAGTATCAGTGAAGAGAACAAACTGCTTCTTGTCACAAATCTGAGAAACAGATATCAAGTTGAAATGTTGAAGTGCTTCCACATAGTAGACCTGCTCAAAATTTAGATTAGGCGTCTTAATTGTTCCTTTGCCAGTGATCCTGCCTTCACCTCCACCAAAATAGACCTTGCCGCCATGAAATGGTACAAAGTTAGAGAGAAGACTTTTATTTCCTGTCATGCTCCTGGAGCAACCACTATCAACAATGCCTAAACTAGGATCTTGGTATGGAGTAACCTACAACAACAAGATAATAAAAATGCAAAAGTTAGTGTCTTAAGGGGACCCAAACCTTTGCAGGTTTGAGCCTGCCTTGTGGATCTTTAGTAGAGTCCCAAGAAGATTGATGAGATCCACCGTTGTTCCTTGGTTGCCTATGCATCATATGGGTATTATTGTTTGACCAAGAACAATCTGCTGAGGGCTTAACAGCAGTTCCCAAACCCCCTAAACCAAAAATACATATGGACAAAATTTTGTGGATAAATTGTATTAAAATTTTGAAAATAATTACTGGTTGTCTATTTGTTGTTAATCCAATGTTTCTCCAATGATCAGAAGGTAATGGAGGGGGCCGTCTAGAAGAAGAAAACGATTGAGCACTAGGATTGAGTCTTCTAGTTGTATATGAGGGAGCTCTTGGTGGACCAGGAGCAGGAAATGCTTGATTAACAGAAGCATGTGTGTCATAAAAATCACAATCTTTAATCAAATGAAATGAACTTCCACAAACAAAACATGTTTTAATAGACCTTTTATTAGAATGAAATTGTTTCATACTTCTAACATTATTACACACAATTCTAGGAGTATCAAACTTCCTAGGACTCAATAAACTAGGACCAGACACACTTGACTTAACAGCAACTCTTTCTTCACACATCCTAGCACCAGTAGCAGCATGATCATTCGACTTGGAACTCATAGGTCTTGACCCTTCACTTGAATCACTTGATGTAGAGTCATTGGCTTTGTCACTGAAAGTACACGAGACAAAGTCATTAGAATTAGTAGAACTTTTTGGGGACTCATGCATTTGTGATCCATCCAAGTCATCATGCCAAGACATGGGCATAAAAGTTCCAGTAAGAGGAGGAGGGACAGCATGCATTTCTGCTGCTGGTTTAAACCTATTGTAACTAGGTTTTCCCTCTTCCTCTTTGTCGGCATCAAAGACACTCGAAAAAGATAAATCAAACACATCTTCTAAATCAATATACTTTTCAAATCCTAACCCTCTTTTAGTCCTACCAGACATGCTACTATCAATTAATTTTGAAAGACTTTTAGGTGCCTTTTGCCATTTTTCAAATCTCAACATTGTAGCATCTAATTTTTCTTGCATCTCCTGTTTTTCTTTGATACTGGCATCTCTTACCTTTTCTGTACATTTAAGCATATTAGTTGTGTTTTCTAAATCGATGCTCAGTATCCTAATTTTATCCTCATACTCACGTTGAGTATCTTGAAGCCACCTCTTTTGTTGTTCCAATGTGTTTAATGAAGCCTTATAGGCTTGAACCTCTAAAAAATATTTATCATTCTGATCATTTACTTCATTAAATGGGACAAAAATTCTGAGTATTATCATGACAACCAAGAGGACAATGTTGTACCTGAGGTGAGATGCCCATAAGGGCAAACTCGTCTGCTTCTTCTGCATCAGATAGATTCCCAACAATCATTGCAAATACGTCAGTCGAGGATTCAGCTGATTCCAGAGTGGAAGCCTGATGATCATTCCAGTTGACCATAGAGTCAACTGATACTAATGCCTTCTTGTCATCTTTTACCTCCTGAACCTTAAAAGCTGAGTACCTTCTCTTCTCCTGGTCATTCTTGCTAGGGCATTCCCTTGCAAAGTGACCCTGTTGCTGGCAGTTATAGCATCTAACCTTGCTTCTGTCGAATCTTGCTGGCTCTCGTGGGTTGTAATTGAATTTTTCGACCTGCTTTCTTCTCAAACTTGTGAACCCTAAGAGTGAGCATGGCCATCTGCCATTTAAGATCCATTTCATCCAGATCAAGTTTATCGACCTGTTTGAAGTCATCAAAAGCAAGTTGTTGTTGAGCATCAACATCAGCCACAAAAGAATGAAGAACGGCTTCAACCATACTACCAGACTTGGCAGTAGGATCAGGAGCAGAAGTATGCTGAAAAGTATGTTGAGAGGACACAGTATTGCTTGGGCTACTAGCATATGACATGGGACTGGATGCCATAGAACTCACAAAGGCAGAATTAGCAGGAGTGGGAAAAGAGTCACTTGAATATCCTCTCACATGAGGTTCAAAAGTTCTGAGCTTATGAAATAAATCATCAAAGTTGAGATAGTCAAGCCCACCTTTGGCTTTGAGAGAGATCACCACCTGATTCCATGAGTAGGGTAAGGCTTTAAGAAACCTTGCATTAATATCACCATCATCAGGCTTTGAACGAAGTTGATTCAATTGGCTCAATATCTTTTGAAACCTGTCATACCCTTGATGTAAACCTTCAGTTTCTGAGATTTTGAATTCTGTGAATTCATCTCTCAGCATGGATCTTCGCATTTTCTTTGAATCCTCATTCCCACCAAACCTTGCTTTTATACCATTCCAGATTTTTCTGGCATCATCCAAATGGTAGAAGTCACCCATGTGATCATCAGGAAGAGATTGAAGCAAAATCGTTTTTGCTTTGACCTCCTTCTGAATAGCTATGATTTCTTCATGAGATTTAGGGTCAAGAAGAGTAATATTACCATTCTTGTCTCTTCCAGTTAGCTTCCTGCTGTTCCCATTCAGAATAATTTTCCAAAGGTCTTGATCAGTATTGGTGATCCACCATTCCATCTTCATTGCCCAGCTATCATATTCATCCTTTTTCAGAAGAGGGAATTTTCCATTTGTGTTGGAAACCGTAGCAACGATCTGCTGAGGTTGCACAATTTTAGGAGTGTTGTCTTCTCTTGTTTGAGTAGAAGTTGAGGCAGACATGATAAAACAAAAATGTCAGTAATAAGAAAACTTGATTCTTCTTGTATAGAGACCCTCCCAGGCTCTGATACCACTTGTTGGGTCTACTAGATGTAGATCTTGCAGCCTGTCAGGAACGGTGAATGACTTCTGTAATCACAAGTCAATCCACAGAGATACTCTATACACAATATGAATGCAGAACACAAATATAATAAAGAAGAACAGAATAACTATAAAGACTTGATCCTTTCTAAGGATTTCTAATATTGATAATCACTAGAACTACGTTTGATGAAGGTGTGTCTAACCCTTCTGCCTAAGGTTCCTTTTATACTACAAGGAAACCCTAATACATCATTAACCAAAACGTGTAAAACTGATATGCATATCCTTTCCTAACATATCTCATGCATATCCTAACACAATAATAAATAAATACTAAAGTTTGACTTTGACCAGGACCAGGAGCACGACTTGCTCCTACTACTACTAGGACCAGGAGGAACTACATACCTCCTAGTCTACCTATTACATTTAACTATTACAATGGTCCTAACACGTTAACCTCCGGTTCCGTGAGGATCATTTTTCAATATAAATATTGTACCTGGAATAAACTAGATTCATTATGATAACCTTCTATACAAGAATTCTAGCCAGTGGCAGATGTTCCTCTAACACATAAGTATTAGGTTTCACTATTGCTCTTTGTATTCAACACCAGATGTCCCAAAGCGGACTTACGCACTAGAAAACAAGTTTGAGAATGGTCAAAAATGAATCAATTGGTTACTATCCTAATGATTGAGTCGTCACTTCATAACCTAGAACAATTTTGATTCATTTAGAATCGCACCATCGTTGATTTACAGTTGACACAAGCTTGATTCATATAGAATCTTGCAAGTTACCTACCTTAGCGTTGTTTTATGTTAATACTGGAAGGGTTTCCATTTTTCACTATGAATAATTAAGACTATCACTCGAAATGTTGTGGCAAGATTATGAAGATTTTTCGTAAGACTATATATATATATATATTTATATATATATATATATATATATATATATATATATATATATATATATATATATATATATATATATATATATATATATATATATATATATATATATATATATATATATATATATATATATATATATATATATATATATATATATATATATCATTACTACATTATAATGCATTTGGGACTATTCTAAAAAAAGAAAGTCTGAAAATTCAGACATCCTCACTAGCTCCTTATGGAAAGATTTGTTAAAACTCAATAATAACTGCTAACCTGCTACTATCAGTATAACTATTACTATCACTATGACTATCTTCATTTAAATCATCAGGATCCGTTGTGTCAACAACCACCACCATAGACGGGACCACCACTATCGACCACGCACCACCATTAGAACCACCGTCGTCAGAACCACCACCACGACCGGATCTAAGCCGTCAGAACCACCACCACGACCGGATCTACGCTGTCAGAACCACCACCACGACCGGATCTACGCTGTCAGAACCACCACCACGACCAGATCTACGCTGTCAGAACCACCACCACGACCGGATCTAAGTTTTCCGGTAACGGATCTGTCTTTTCTTGTAGATTTGAAAGTTTTTAAAATGATGACGTCATTTCATGGAGGCTTGGATTGAACCAGAGGTGTAGTAAGTGATTTAACTCTGAAATTAACTAATGGTGGTGGGAGTAGTATATAAATAAGGTGGAGAGAGTGAGTGGGTCTTCTTAGAGTGTCACATGGTTCTTTTCTTTCTGCATAAGTCCAAAAAAAGCTAACATGAGAAATAAAATAAAATGTTTTTATAAAAAAGAATGGAAAGTACATCCAAACTTGATTTAATATTCCCACATGGATATGCTATCTATTCCTTTTTTTTATATGCACTCCATTTTGTTTATAAGTACTCTATAACCAAAGAACTCTTCACATGGATGTCTTGAACTTTTCCGCTAACCACAGTTGCAGTTCTTTCTTTCCAAAAAGAGTACCTGATTTCCCAAATAACTGGTTAACACATTGTAATGAATTCTTATAAAGCAAAGTAGATGATATACCCATTTTTAACCCACAAGAACACTGATAAGCAGACACAACCATTACTAATATTGCCGAAAACACTTTTCTGCCTATATAACCTGAAATAACAAATGAAGTACTTTTAAGCTTCGATAAGCAGAAGAAAAAAACCATAAACGAAAATACAATGGCATCCTAAAACCAAATTACCTAAACTTGGAGGTGTATATTTCAGGAACATAAACTACCCATCATCACTAAAATAAAAAAGATTTGCACTAAATTGTAACGAAAAACCATATCACAACACCTTCAGTCAGTTTGTAGGATGTACCATAATCCATAGATAGTGCTAGCATACTTCTCGGGCCCATCTGAGAAAAGATCATTAATCTTCTCAAATACATTAAAAATGAGTAAGCTATTTGATGCAGCCCACTGCTCATACATTTGGCCACTCAGCTCGACCGTAAGTCGAGTACAAACTCCATAATTTTCCCAAAATACTCCATTTCTAAGTTGCTAGAATTCAACAACTGCAAGAAAAATCACAATTTAATAACCTACAGTAATAGAAAGCAAACACAAATGTGATGATAAAAAATAACATCATCAGTTCTGCCTACTTAAAAATCTAAACTATTTATTTATGCTTGAAGTCCCAGTAAGTATGCCAGCAGTTTACTCATCCTTAATAAGCATATATATTATCCAAACAACTAAAATTCTACATAAGTTGTATCTCACAGTAACCAAATAATCATTGTAAAAAACATAATCATATACTTTTATGTCTGCATATGTTGTAGCAATCAATGACGACTGATGATGAAAATGCGAACGTTGTTGGTAACCAAAGAGATGTGCCTACCGGAAAGCGTAAAGACTATGGTAGCAGCCATATTGCACAACGAAAGGATAACAAAGTACTTAAGAACGGTACTTGTGATGTCTCTCAAGCCGATCTAGACAAACATAAGGGTATGCTTATTTATCTATAAACATTATTAGAACGTTATCAATTATTAACGCAATTTTCCTTAAATCTATTCTTGTAGAGCGTGTAGAAAAGAAAAGAGAATACAATAAACAACATTATGCACGTCAAAAGGCAAACAGACTTAAACAAATAGCTTCTGGGGAAGGAAGTAGTCAACACGCCCCAACTGCACCAGTAACTATTCTTGTACAACGTGTAGAAAAAAAGAGAGAATACAATAAACAACATTATGAGCGTCAAAAGGCAAACAAACTTAAAAAAATAGCTTATGGCGAAGGTAGTAGTCAACACTCCACAGCTGCTACAAATGTAACTCCACGAGTAACTACTCGAATGGATATACAAACACCGAAGAGGGCGCCGTTAGGAATATTGGAAGGCCAAAGAGTAGATTGTCCATCTTCACTAATGATTCACAGTGAGATAATAGATATGACGGCAGGTGATAGTAACACACTAACTACATCAGATGATAGTGCAGCAGCAAACAACGAAAACATACCACCATGCCAAAATACGGTTCTTCACAGCTTGAATTCCGGAAAACCTCCAGAGACTTCACAAAAATCATGCCAAGATATACAAACTAAGTATATGAATTGTTATCAGCGACGAAAGGAAAATAACAGGGTACTCATGCGCAACTGTCCAAGCGGTCAAACTTCAATAAATATGACAACTGCCATTCATACAAGTGTGCCTCATCATAAAAGTGCAGGAGCTACCCACATATCCTCGAGATTGGCATTTGAAAACAAAAATGGTAACACACAGAAATCTGGATCTATTATTAATGTTTTCATGAAAAGATTTTCTTTTTCATTTTTACTACATTAAAAACAGGCATTCGAGGTGAGCCTCGCAGACTACTACCTTCATTTGATGCTGTCATGACTCAAGCCTCACCTATAACAGGTTAGTATTAAATTTATGCGTTTAACACGTATCCATTACATCGTATCTTTTAACATTTAAATGGCTTACATGCAGAAAGTTGTATTGATGGCAATGTTAATCGATCGATCATAGGTGACAACCAAGACATGGATCCATACGATTTCATTTATCATGGTGTCCCTGAACAGCACCGTGTTTTAAAGGAACAACCACCATGTGCAAAGTGTGGAGCAAAACGGATAAAGTTTGAATTCCCAACATTTTGCTGTATGAAGGGAAAGACAAAATTGGTGTCCTCAACCATTCCAGATGAACTATTTAATCTCTTCGCGTCACAATCTGAATTGGGTAAAACATTCAGGCATAACATACGTGCATACAACACAAATTTCTCATTCACATCAATGGGTGTAAATTTGGATACTTCCATGACCAATATGACATCTGGAGTGTACACTTTTCGTGCACACGGAGGTATGTACCATAAAATCGATCAACTGGTTCCTAGGGATGGACAACCTAGGTACTTACATTTGTATTTTTATGATCCTGAAACCGAATTATCGCATAGACTTGTATGGAAAAATCTTGATAGACAAATTGTTGAAATTTTGACACGTGTACTCGCAACAAACCCATACGTGACAACGTTTCGAAGCCTTGCTGAGTTAGGACCGCTCGATAAGTACAGAGTCACATTAAATGCATCAGTGGAACTCGACCAAAGGAATTACAACCTTCCAACCACATCTGAGGTTTGAATATAATTGTTTTACTTGTGCACATTTTTAAATATAACCTAATGTGATTTTTATAAAACATTTCGGTTTGCAACCTTATGCAAGGTTGCTGGCATTTGGATTGAAGGTAACGACAACATTACTGCCTATAAGAGAAGCATTGTCCTGTATGGGAAGTCCGATTACCCAACCCAGATTCAACCTCACTTTGCTTCTTATGATCCTTTGTCATATGTTTTATTCTTTCCCAACGGCGAGCCAGGATGGCATTCAAAAATACCAAGAGATGGCGAATCTATCGATGAAATCATTGGGGATGAAGAAAATATCGAGGAAGATTATGAAGGTGAGTGCAATGTCACTCATAATCTTTATTACATAATTAATAAATACTATTGAAATTATATATATATATGATATAGTATTATACAATTCGCTTGATTTTTTGTAGAGCCTAACGAAACAGGGGGTAGGAAGACCGTAACCATGCGGGAGTACTACTGTTACAAGTTTCAGATCCGGTTTACTCCAAACGTGCTTTTATTAGGTGGACGACTATTGCAACAGTTTGTTGTTGACACGTACATAAAGATTGAAACTTCACGTTTGCTATTTTGTGAGCGAAACCAAAGCAAGATTAGAGCAGATTTGTACCAAGGTATTGTGGATTGTGTCAATGCCGGTGAAGTTCAACCAAATAGACTTGGGCAAATAATTGTGCTGCCTATGTCGTTCATTGGAGGACCCCGTGACATGCGACGACGATTTTTGGATGCCATGACCTTAGTTCAAGATGACGGGAAGCCTGATATATTTCTTACTATGACATGCAATCCACATTGGCCAGAAATCCAGAGTGAGCTATTTCCCGGTCAGGATGCACCAGATCGACCAGACCTTGTTTCAAGAGTGTTCCGGGCTAAATTAGAGGATCTAAAGGAGCAACTCTTTAAAAGGCATATACTTGGTGTTGTCGGTTCACATGTATACGT